>OZ018315.1:7827633-7888995 GCA_963969455.1 Arge pagana | reverse complement strand
TCTCTCTCTCTCTCTCTCTCTCTCTCTCTCTCTCTCTCTCTCTCTCTCTCTCTCTCTCTCTCTCTCTCTCTCTCTCTCTCTCTCACTCATTCGTTCCAACGCGATTAGCAATTCCCATTTCGCTGTTCGACGGGCAGTCCGCCGATTTGCGGATGATCGATCGAATATTTATACGAAAAAATTGAATATAAAATGGCGCGTTAAAAAATCAAGCGATCACTGCACGATTCGAACGATACAAAGTTACGCTATATAAATATATATTATAAAGACGAATAAGTCAGTCAATCGATTCGTTAACGGTAAATTATTTGCGCTCCGAGTCGCGAAGGCCGGGAATAAAATCTAACTCGATCTAAAAAAATAAATAAAAAAAAACAGTCCGCGAACATCCGATAACGTCAAAGTTCTCGTCCAATGAAACTAACGAGCCCGGAAAAAAACTCCGAGTCTTTCGACAAATTGTGCGAGGAAAAATAAATAAAAAGAAAAAGAAAGATAAATAAACGAACAAACCCGCGATCATTATTCCGATGGGATGGTGAAAAAATAAGGTACAATAAAAAAATACACCGAAAGGCCTGGGTTATCCGATGGGAGCAGCTGGTAAGGAGGCTTGTAAGAAACTTCCAGCAACGCAAACGACAATATTCATGACCCTCACTGCTCATTTTTGGCTTGTTTCTTCTGCTTTGATAACTATTTTCCTTTTTCCCCTAGCTAAGCTGCATATATATATATATATATATATATATATATATATATATATATATATATATATATGTTCGCAGAAGTGTTTCCTCGTGGTCGTGTCGAAAGAGAGACTCGTCGTGACCTTGGAGAAGAAACCGGAAGTGGCTGTTCGAAGCACGTAGAGTACCCCGCACACGTACTAATATAACATATGTATATACATATACACACACGCAGGCACACGCGAGAAGAGAAACGTGTGCGAGAGTCACACTTTGTTTGGTATGGTTTTTTTTTCTTATTTTCTGTGTTTTTTCTTCTTCTTATTATTATTTGGTATCATTCTTTCGTCGACGAACCAGTTTCAAATTCATCTTAATCAACGTTACGGTACTTAAGAAAAATATTTATGTCTTATGCTGTACATCGATAGTATCTTACAGAGGATGAGGCGCGTCAATCGTGTGATTTCGATTTGCTCGTACCCCCCCTTTCGGGGAGAACGAGCGGTGACGAGAGGGAAAAAGGAAGGGAGACGGAGAATAGGTATAAGACGCGCGAGATTCACGTGCATCGTTCGTTACGAGACAAGAGCACCATCCAACGTTTCACAATAGAATCTTCGGTATGTACAAATTTACACATTTTTCTTGCTTCCCCCGTTTATTATTATTTTTTTCTTCCGTTCCGTCGTCGTCGACTGTGTGATGATCGCAATGGTAATCGGTAATATCGTTATTATTATAGTTATCAACTCCACGAATATCAATATTAATTTTATCATTGTTGCTAGTTTCGTCGTGAACTTTTCAGCATCCCGCGAATCGTTTCTCTCGCCGACGCCGGTGATTAGAAAATCGACAGATCCGACGTTCGTATTATTTCGCACTCGCGCGCAACGACCTTTATTTTACTAGTTAAAAATTTACCTGATCGTAAATATCAGACGAGTTCGCATCATCCTCGCGACTATTTACATCGTTATAACGTTAATGACATTCGTAAAGCTTAGACGTACGCGTATAACCGGCGACGAGGGCTAACTAACCGCCCACAATCGCCCGTAGTCCAACGCGCGGCGATCGTTACCTTTCATCTCGAACACTTGCCTCGCAACAATCGCAAGCTCGAGGAAGTCGCGCGGTGACAGTAGTAGTAGTAGTTTTCCTCGAAGAATTCCTAACTGCTTTATTTTTGGTCTCGTAGAAATATCGGTTCTCGCGTGGTGGCGTTCCCTCGACGAGACCAACGACTCGCTCGCCCCCTTCGCCTTTCCCATTTGGTTTTTCCGCCTTCGTTGCGGATTCGCGATTCGGCAATGGAAAAAGCTTTTCTTCGCGCACCCAAAACTACGACAGTCGAGTAAATTTGTTGGGCGTACGTCGTGGAAAAATTGGACGTGGACTAGTATTTCCGGTGCTACCGAACGTTTCGGAGAGACGCCACGTAGAGGGAAGACCGCAGTTCCGCTTCACCGCGCCTTTGGCAAGCGACGACGTCGCGTGGTCTTCGGAAATTTCGTTCGGTCGGGGAAAATTTACGATCAATCCTCGTGGCCGTCGAGCCAATAATACAGGCGAGAATACGGTAGAATATGTCTTTCCTGATCTACGATCTATTCGGAAGCCAAGAGGTGAGGTAAGGGGAGGGGGGGAAGACTCGCGGACGAAACGCTTCGAATAAATTCACCGGGCAAACTGCAGCGTCGTTCTGGATCGGAAAAGTCTGGGAGAAATGGAAGGTTATAGAGCAGCCGCGACGGATGGATAGGCGTTACCATTGGTATTGCTGATTCCCGAATATCATCACCTCGCCGCGATTGCCACCACGTGAGAACCGGCGGGACCGCACAGCGATAACCGAGGAGCAGAGTAACGGCTCGGTTCCTACCTCGGACGTCCCCGGAACCACCTCTTAGGCATCATTAAATTCGATAGAAAGCTGTCGCAGCGACGGAAGCCGATCTACAACAACGGAAGCGGAGGTCGAGGACCGGAAATCGCGTCGAGTGCGCGGGATCGTTATCCTTTCGACGTGGCTATCCCCCTTGGCCCTCTCTCTCTCTCGTGTCGCCTCCGTAATCTCGTTGCATCTTTCTTCCGGCTTGCTTTTGCCAATCGAATCTTCTCCGATCTCACAGTATACGTATACATACACGCGCGCAAATACGCAAATACGTACATATTTATTTATGTATTTGCGTATTTGTACGGATGTATGTATACCATATATATATATATTTATATATAAAAGAGGTGTACATATATATATATATGTATTCGTGTCCGTACGTCGTTGAATTTTAACTAGATTATATGGGCTGACGCCGTGGCGACGCGCAGACGCGACCCGGAGCTTCGCTTACGCGTCGAGGAGCGGAATTTCGGCGCGTCGGTATTCCGACGCGTTTTTTTCGCCGCGCTCCTCAAACGTAATACTCGTTCACGTTCAACGCGTCGGACTCTTGACCCTATACGCAGCTCTCCTGCGTCGATATCAGAGGTGTGCGGACCGTGACCACTTCGCGGGGATGATGCTTGTTGTTCGAGATCACGCCGCTCGGCGTGTTCGTACCACCGTCCTGCAGGCTGCCCGGCGTCGGCCTCGCGCCGTGATCTATGCAAGCGTACACCGTTGCTTCTTTCGTGTAAGGTTTGCCGCCGACTATTACGCCCATCTTCGAGTCCAGACCGGTCGCCAGGGTCGTCGGCCTTGCCAGGCACAGCTCCGCGTACGTGACCTCGCCGGAGAGCTGAAACATGCCGGGAAAATCGTCCGTCGCGTGAAACTCGAAGTTCTTCGCGGATACTCCCGTACCTTC
Source organism: Arge pagana (assembly GCA_963969455.1). Taxonomy (NCBI): domain Eukaryota; kingdom Metazoa; phylum Arthropoda; class Insecta; order Hymenoptera; family Argidae; genus Arge; species Arge pagana. The sequence continues at coordinate 7,885,481 of OZ018315.1, read as the reverse complement.
CGCGTGACGACACTTCGCGTCCGCATGGAACGGTGAAACAAAAATGACAAGAAAAAAAATCTGCACGATTTCCCAGAGGTTGTACGCGACGAGCTTCCCCGAGGTGAACTGTCGCGGTTGCAGGAATAGTTCCGACTTTTCCCGCCGTCGGAGTTGGCAAAAAATTGGAACGGAAACAAATTAAACGCTATCACAGCGAATATTTATCTTCGAGCGTGGAATTTTATTTTTCAACGCTCGAAAGCACTTTTTCACTCCGACTTTGTTTTTTTCCCGACCAAATAGCTCTGTACATCACCGACGAGTTTCGCCGTCGGCTCGCTGTCCGTCCCCGTTGACGGCGGCGCGATTGCGCTATTCCGCGCGAACTGCATCGATGTATCACAAACGTTTCGTCGTCGTCGTCGTCGATTTTTTTTATTTCACGCGGTTGCGAATAATTGAGAAACAAGGGAGTGATAATTAACGAGCGTTACCGATAGACCGGCAACTAAAAAACGGCAAGCGTCGAATAATTTGTTCGTACAATCGTCAGAGTAACGCGCGAGGGTTGTTTTTAACGTATCAGCGACTGTTGAAGGATTCTTCGCGTTCTTCTCACGCCAGCCGCGTAACGCTACGTAGAGTTCTGAGAACTCTATGAAAAATTGATTTCTCTTCGACGCATCCGTTTCATCGTCGCGAATTCCGAGCGAACGGTTGTTTGGCTGTGAAGTGATCGTAAAAGACGCGGGTATGCGCGTCGCGTGACGAGAAAAGCTCGCGAGGCTCCGAGGACCCGCGGTATGTTGTCGGCGATGGCAGCTTTACGGGGATGCTAAAGCTCGCGCGGCACAACGGATGGCGGAGCGTGTATAACGGTAACGAGCGCGTTCCGGACGCCGATGTTGAGAAACGTCGCGGTGAAGTCGGGGCATTCGATTAAGTATCGCGTTGTCATCGTTCTGTCGTTAATTTCATAGCCGCGAACGACGAGAGAAGAGGTGTGATTTTCAAATCGCTCGGCAGGTGGAGCGATTTCTCGCGTCGTGATATGGTTGTGTTGTTGGTGGTTGGTGAGATGTTTCCGAAAATACGTACCGGCAGCGTTGGATAATTATTGTACTCGTTGAGCTGGTAGGTCGGAGGAGGATGACCTTGAAGATGATTCATCTGATGAGCAGGAAGCGTCGGGTGTAGTCTGTCCGGTGTTGCTTGCACGGCGAGCGGAGTTCCGGCGGTGGAGCCAGTGAGCTGGTAATCTGAATCTTGAAGTTAGGTACAGTGAGGTTCGCCCCGAATTTCGTACGGTTCGTAAAATAGTAGCCGGCAGCGCGACGGGGGTGGGGGCGAACGACGAGAATGACGAGGAAAGAACAACGAGCATCGGACTCGTATGGCTGATTCTGGCGAGATATTCCGCGAGTCGTTCCGAGGACAACGGGCAAAGTCGAACGGGAGGAAGACGGAGGGGGTGGCGGGGTGCGGGTGAGTCGGTGAATTGAAAGTAACGGCGTCTCTACGGTTCTCTCTTCCTGTTCTCATTCGGCGACCCTCGCGACTGCTATCCGCCATCGTACAACCTCTCGTCTCTCTGTACCCCGGATCTTCGCCTTCGCCTCTACTACGGATCCTGCGAGCGCGTCTGTCACATTCCCTGCTCGTAGACGCGTTAAAACGTCGTCTAGAGAACGAACGAAGCACCGATAACCAACGACGGGCACACACTTGTATAAATGTCAAAATGTCAGAGAAAGGCGAGCCGTTTGAGAGGCACGTCTACCGAGGGAGGCTGGTGCTCTTGAAACACCGACTAACGGGACACGCGACAGCCTTCGAACGCCGCGAGCCTATGTCCCCGGGCATCGTCGGGCGAGAGGGCGAGAAGAGAGAGAGAGAGGCAGGGAGAGTGTGAAGAGGGTGTCGGAGAAACAAACGTAACACGGAAACGTTCGCGACGTGGACGCTCTCGATGTTCCGATGCTTCGGCATCTTGCGAGAGTAGGTACCTATATAATAAAGTATAGCGGAGGAGAATAGAAGTGCGGACAGATTTATAAAAGCGAGGCGTTTCACGAAAGCAACCGTGTGACAACATCAGGACAAGAGCGTAGAGAGAACGGATGCGCTAGACATGTTTTAAAATGAAAAAATGAAAATAGCTTTCCGTGGCCCGAACGTGTCTTTGTAGACGCGTTTCTGTTTATTCTAACCACGAGGTCTCATTGGTAACGGCGAGAACAACGCTCCAGGGGTGGCTGGAGCGAGGAGACGAGGGGGAACGGAGTCGGGAGGGTACGTCGTTGCCAGGACTTTGATGACGACGATGATGGTAGCGTCGGTGACGGAATTCACGGGAACGGAGGAGACCGGTGTACGGAGTGGTTGGAAGAGGCTGACATCGCCAGGTTGACTCGGGACGAGACACAGACCTTTCACTTCTACCTCCCCCCGATCCGCCTGGCCGTGTCCTCGAAACACAATGTCACGGTGACTTGGGATGATGGGATAGAGTGGTGCGTCAAGCGAGGATGGCCTAGGGTCCCGTTGTCGGTACGCACTTCTCGTCTCGCGTGACTAGACGTCTTCAAGGCACACTTGATACGCGCACCTCGCGAAATTTCTCCTACGTACCGGAGTTTCTCTCTCTCTCTCTCTCTCTCTCTCTCTCTCTCTCTCTCTCTCTCTCTCTCTCTCTCTCTCTCTCTCTCTCTCTCTCTCTCTCTCTCTCTCTCTCTCTCTCTCTCTCTCTCTCTCTCTCTCTCTCTCTCTCTCTCTCTCTCTCTCTCTCTCTCTCTCTCTCTCTCTCTCTCTCTCTCTCTCTCTCTCTCTCTCTCTCTCTCTCTCTCTCTTCTCTTTTTGTTTCCCGTTTTCTCGTTCTACTTTGTGTTGCCGCGACGCGCGTGGGCGGGTGTCCCGAATATAGTTGTTGTTCCCGGTGATTAACAGTCTTCCCCGCGTGTCGCGGGGAGGGGAAGGATGCGGAGGAAAAGAACGAGGGAGAAAAGAACTGGTTATCTCGTACCTTTGTTTGTCGGAACAACGTCCGGATTCCGATCATCCGTATCGTAGAGCTCCTCTGCGCTGGGTGCCGTAGCTTTTTTTAGAGGGAGGTCGCCCGGCCTTTGAGCCCGACCATCACTCTTCAGCTTGAGCGCCCCGAGAATAACGAGAGTGACGAGGACGAGGGCAGTTATCACTCCGATAAGGACACCGAGGAGCGGCGTGAATTCGAAGGGCATCGGCGTTCCTGTGAACAGAACGCGCACTGCTCTCATGTTCCCCACTGTCAATCGACGCTGTTGATAAATAGATCTTACACTCTAATTTCATTATTTCGTTTCCCTCTCGTCACGTTACGTTCCATTGGGTAGTAAAATTACGAGTGCCGCTGTTTTTTTAATCGAGTCGCGAGATATTTCGTCGATACGTTTCGCGATCGTCGCCAGAGTCACCGATGTAGGTACTCGTCGAGGAGAGTTTTAGACGCGTTGTCGTCTGGCGAGTGCTTCGACAAACGATATTCTCCGAGCAAAGCCAGCAACGTCCTCGTTCCGTTTCCGACTCGATTCCCTCTCGCCACTCTCCACTTCCGGAAACTGGGGTGTTTCCGAGTCTTTCAACGGTGCTAGAGAGCCGAAGACTACCAGAGCCAAAGTTTTCGTTTGCATATTCTCCGACTCCTCGCGATTCGCGATATTCATCGCTGCTTTTCCTACCGCGCTCCTCCTAACGATTACCTACGCGAGAGTGCCATTCCGTCGGTGAAATTCCATCGCTTTATGAATCGCTAACCAATGCGCGCCTCGACTTTTACGGCTTTGCTTCGCGAAACGAGTCGAGAGTAGTCGTAATAGACTCGCACGTTCCCGAGGAGGAGGTCGTATTTCGTTATTAAAAGTGCACCTGCACGGGTCGAGCGCCGGGCGCACCGGTAAACGCCGATCGTTTGCGATCTCCGAGGAAGAAGTCTTCTCGGATGGGAGAAATGCCAAGATCGAAGCCTCGATCGGTGGTATTTACAGGCTCGATCCTCGAGATCGCGGGCCGATAACGAGAGTAGAGCAACGCGAATATAAACGAACGGATGCCTCCTCCCGCTGGCTCTCTCCTAGGTAATTGACAAATGAGATCCTCGAGACGAAGGGCGCGGCGCACTTCTCTGAGAGGAACCGTCAATGCCCCCTAGTCTCCTAGGTCTCGAGGATCCGCGCCTCGAGCCGAAGTGGAACGATCCAACTCCGAGGTGAATTCCCTCGAACGCGAACGCGACAAGAAAGGGGGCGGGGGGTGGTTTGCAACCACGCCGCGGTCATCTTATCTCGGGCGTCGAGTGTATCGGGTCCTGGTTAAGGGGGGAAATTATTCCGGATTGATCGCCTCGCGTTACTTATACCAACCAGTTTGCTTCTCGGCAAGCTTCAGCGTGAAACCCTCGAGCAGCGTCGGGTCGCTCCGTCCCTTGGAATTGGCCGCGTAGAAAATGATGTTCAGAACCTTGTCGGGCTCTAGTCCTTGAACGGTGAAGGCGGGATCCTTGGACGTTATATTCGCCTGAAGAAGACCGGTGTGCTGGTCGAATACCTCGAGAAGAAAGTGCTGGGCTTGACCACCGTCGAACCCGGCGGCGCACTCGACCGACAAAGAATACGTCGTCTGGTTCGTCAGCGTGCAGTTGTACGGCGACTCCGGTTTACCTGCAATCATCAAAGAACGAGACGTTTTTCCACGGAAGCAGATCATTCTCTTCCCTACAAGGGGAACTCGTTCTCTTTCATCCGGGAGAATTTCGCCCGCGCGTTCTCCGGAGTAGGAAAGAAGCTACCCCCTAACAAGTTGCTCCGACCGAGCGGCAAGCGAGAAGAATCTGAAAAGTCACTTGTCACGAAGTTCGCTCTCTATCCGTCTAAAATCTTTCTATCGCGCTACTCGCGAACCTCGTTTTCTATCCCGACTCTCTTTCGCCTCGCTGAACCGAATCGCGTGAAAAGTTCGCAGTCGAGGCTGTCTTCGAAAAGCCAGGCGCGAAGATGCGATAGTAGTCTCTGCGCGCTGCCACGAAAACTCGAGCCTCGCTAGCGTGTCGGGAAAGTGTAGCGGGAGGAATAAGACGAGGACGAGGACGAGGACGAGGAAAAGGGTATTCTAGTCGTACCTGCTGGAATGATGTGAAACATGCAGGCGTTCTTTTGTTCTCCCGCGGTATTGCTGGCCCAACAGAGGACCATTCCGTAGTCCATCTCCGTAACTGGCCGATAGGTCAGGACGCTTTGGGTGTGACGAGTCGAGTTTTTATACCGTGCCTGCGGCACCTCGACCATCTCTTCGGTGTTGTTGAAGGTCCAACGAAAACCAACGGGAGCAGGATAAGCTTCGACGCGACAGATAACCCTGGCCTCCTCGTGTTTCGCCACACCGTAGACCCGTTTTTGATCCGGAACGCAAATCGGTTTGTCTGTAACAACAAAGAGAGATACGAACGACCGAGCACGATGACGACGATGGTTCGCGAAGCTTGCCACCGTTATTTATTTATTTTTTTGTGTCCGATTGGATCGACGAAACGTTGTACCTGCGTGGTGGCTTGTCTCGACTATTATTGGCGACTCGATCGATTTGGCCTCGGCTTGATTTCATTAGCCAAGATGTTTGAAAAGCGAATCGATAATATCACGTCACATTTGAAATTCAAAGAACGGACCTCGCGACGCCGGAACTCCTCGTACGTCGTCGAACGCGAATGTTTCGTCCTTCGTATTATACGACGCCGGAATAAACGCGGAGCCTCGGGTCCCGCCGTTCCCCGTCGTTTTCTCGCTCGACCGCGATTTCTCAACTACGCTCCAACGACCCTCCGTCGCTCGCAGTAATACGCGAGACAAATTTGCGAACCTCGTAAACACTTCGCTTTGTCATATCCAAGTGAGTCGAGGAACGTCGAAATTACTTTTCATTTCGCAGCTTTGACGCGATCGTAACGAACGGATCCGGGTATTCTCTCGTATTACTCGAGCTTTTTCTTATCGCTTCCAGAATAGAAATTGAACCCGGGAATTTCCGGGAAGTTTTCTCCTCGGCCGCGTTGCTGAATTTTTCACCATCGAATTAACGAAGTCCGGGAATCTGCGTCGATAAATTTTTCAATCGTTGCGCGACCCCGCGAAAAATGTAGGCTGCCCGGCGAAGTTTCCGGCGGGAAAAAAGAAAAGAATTCGGAAGAATAATACCCGATGCTCGGAAAGCTTCCAGATTTATTCTCTCGTCGCGACGTTTTTCTTTTTTCTTCTATTTTTTCAGCCGGCAAGTTTGCTCCGTCACAAAATTGCTGCGATTCGCCATGTTTTTCCCATCAGTACGGTGGAAATTTTCCCGTCGCGACGTTCTCCGCGTCATGTTTCATCGATTTACCTTCCAGCCCTCGAAAGCTCGTTATGCTCGCGAGTCTCGCGTTTCTCCGCTGCTTGACGGGAAACGCGGGGATAAAATTCATGAAAAGCTATTTATCTGACAATACGTCACTAATGATACTACGTATGAATATAAATATACGTCACGCGTACGCCGAGCCGGTAGAGCGGTCCGCCATCGTTGCTCCCTGTGTATAAATATAGAAAAGTTTTGGGAAACGTTTGGTGCAGCGGTAGCTACCGGATCGTAAATCTACCTCTCACCCCGACGACTGTTGCTTGGCAAACGCGACAATAAGGTAATTTTATTGTCAACGAGTCGTTTAGAGATCCGTAATAGTTCGGAGAGAGTCGCCTTCCGCGTAATATACGAGCCGAAAACTTTCCCCATTTTTCATCTCCCTCGAGCTTTTTTCGCCTCGTTCTCACGCTTGTTTTCCCCGCAGCCGAGTATACCGATCGTTTCCCCGTTTCCACGAAAATGCAATTAAAATTGAGGTGCTCGCGTGTTTTCGGCAAGCCAAAGCGTTACAGTTCGTTCGGATCGTTGATTTCGCTCTTTTTACGCCTCGTACGCGAGCTTGCACGCGCGTCGACGCGATTTCCAGACTCGGAGCGGAACAGCCGAACGATTAATGGGAACGGTTACTCTTGGCGATGATTCTCGCACCTCGCGTACGGCCGGGTGCTCGAATAGTTTTGCGGGCGGTCGCGCGGCCCGAGAGATGGAGCGGCAAATTTTTGTTTCAAACGATGATAATTTCTCTTCAAAGTTCAGGCTAATCGCGAATCGTTTGTCAAAGGTGACCCGACTCGTTAATAGTCGTAGAACGGCGGACCTGCGTCGCGCCCGAAAGACAAAGAAGCCGATAACCGTCGTTTGATTCGTAGAAGCTTTCGTTCTCTCATCCGCCTTCTCCTATTCGTTGTTTCAAACACGCTGTTCGCCTATTCTGCTCATTCGTATGTTTACCCATTTTTTGTACGCACATACATATATATTCGTTCGTTCGTGTATTTCGTTGCTGTTGGAATGTCGCGATCGAGAAGGTCAGTCGTGGTCGCGGATAAAGTATCTACTACGTAGCGTTGGACGGGTTTTACCCTCGTTAACCATCTTGCGCGCGTTTATTCCGAACGTGACGAAACTATCGGGGGAGGAGGAACGCGAGTTCGATTTACCGACGCCGACGACGAGACCTTTCGAGACTTTGCCGAGTCGCGGGCGTTGATTTGCCGAGCGAATTTCCGCGACAGGGCTTACCTCTCGTCCGAGATTAAAAGTTAATGTAAGCCAGGAGTTGGCGAAAGCTCCTTCGAATTCCAAATCATAGCCGCCCTCGTTGGACGAGGCGAGAGAAATGAACTTACTTCGGTCACACTCGAACGGTAGAAAAGAGATTAGAACTTTGTTTTCGCCCCCTCGCCGTTAGAAATTTCAACTCGTCCGGATGCAGCAGCGCAGCTGCAAATCGACTAATTCGACGAATTAGTACTTTCCGTGGGACTCGCGATGCCGGAGAATAAACGCGAGGCGCGACTCGGCGATACGCGACTCACGGAGCGCGCGTCATCCGGCGAAAGCTCGCCCTCGGATAAATTGGAAACGGAGGAATCGAGATGGTCGCTCGGCGAGGTTGCAAATTATTACGAGCAGTTTTCCTCGTTGTCGTTCAATTTGTCGCGGAAATTCGAGACGTTTTTGGTTGTTGGTATCGGGTTCGCGAATTCGTGAATTCCATTGCGAGCTCCGACTCTTCGTCAGGTTCAATTTGTAATTTGAGATCGCATTGGTCTCGGAATTTCAATTCGAACGGAATTGAATTGGAAACGCGAGATTCGGAAATTCGGTAACAGTCGTTCGGAAAAATGCCACGAGCCGCGATTCGCGAGGAATTATAATAGCCGATGGATCGCGAGTGGACGAGACGAGGAGTATCGAACGAACGAGCCTTCGCGATAAACGAGGATATCACGTTCCAACTTCCACTTATTATTTATCATTTGTCAGAATCGATCGCTATTTTGCTATTCGCGAGAATTCCATATTCGATATTCTACGTCAAACACGGACGTTCCCCCGATACGATGAAGAGTAATAACGGGGGCACGAAAGTATATAGAGCGAGGAGACCCCGTTGACGAGCGACAGCTTTAATTATACCGCGCGGACTTGATCGATGCGTCGTAGTTTTTCTCTCATCGTGCCGATCTTCGTTGTTCCGACTCGTAACGAGCGATTCGAATGCACTCGCAGTGTGCCTCGAGATTTTTCACTTCGGTGCAGGTTCGCTCGCAAACGTGGCGTCGTTTCCCTTTTTCTTCCAAGTACGAAGGTGCCGACCTTATCGCCGACCGATATCACCGCGATCATTAATCATACACGCGTCGCGGAAGTCGGCGTATCGATTTCACATTCAATATTTGAACGAAAAAATGATCAGATACGACGCCGCGCGCGTAATCGGATTGGGATAGATGCTCTCTGTCGGGAATAAAGGTGCGCCTCTCGAGAAGCCCCGAGGATGTCGATGCGCGGTCCTTTCATCTAATTCCGAGCTCGCCGAGACGTCGGACTTTTTTTTTTCATATTTATTCTCCGCGGAAATTCGCTTGAAACTCGCGTCGAGTTAAACAAAAGAGTTTCACTCGGCAAACTCGTTAAATATACCGACGAGAGTCTACCAATTTTTGATGATTTTCGCCCGGCTCGCGAAATTAATTTGTTTTTTCGACGTTCTCTCGCCGACTTACACATGATTTTCAGCTCCACGCTGTTGCTGGTACCGTCACCCTCGACGTTGCTGGCGATGCAGGTATAATTTCCCGCGTGCGATCGATTTACCTTCCTCAAGGCCAGATCGTACGGTTGCACGATGATACCTTTCTTCGCGTTGTTCTGGATCACGTTGCCCTGCAACAGACAATCGAAAAAATCGAACTCCGCGACAGAGGGGATTTTCGTCTTCGTGACGAATAGTAACCAGCACAACTCACGTTGTGCTTCCAGACGACTTTGTAGGCTCCGGGATTCGCGTGCACCTTGCACTCGAAGTACACGTCGTCCCCTTCCTCTATGTCGTCCGGGTTCATGCTCGAGCCGAGTTTCAATTGGAGGACGGGAACGACTGTTTTTCGAGAGAGAGAAAAAACACACGAAAACTCGTCAAGCACAATTTCTGGAAATCAGTAGATCGGATCGGAAGAACGATCGCCTCGTCGACATACGTACAGAAAACGTTCAGCTTCCACGAGTCTTCTTCGACGCCGCCCTTGACGCGTGAATTTTCCGCTCGACACGTCAACATCTTTTTATTGTCCGACAGCGACGCTTTGAATACCAACGTAGACTCCGTCACGTTCCCGTCCGACGATATCTGCGCGCAAAAAAACAACAGGCATCTCGATGAGAACGTATTCGCGTCTCAAAAAAGTCGCGGACGTCTCGGTTCCGCGGAGCCCTCGAAGAAAAAAAGTACGGCGCACCGTACGAATTTCGAGAAAAGAACAACGATGCCGAGTCGCTTGGTATTTTGAAGAGATAAACATTTTCTATCGTTCGAGAACTCGAAGGAGCGATTTCGACTTGGCACGTCTGCGGACAACTTGGCTCGACTAATAATAATTTCGAGACTATATTCGCCGCTGACTGAATATTTACGGCGAAAGTTCTCGACGTTTGATACGTGTAAATCCCTCGGGGAGATTGATTTGCGTGCAAAACGGGATATCGCAAGTGGCTGGCAATTAGAGTCGGCTGTTAAGGGTTTGTGATGGCGGTCGATCGCGTGGTTCTCGTACGAAACTATAATATTACGGGTAAATTCACGGGTCAAAGGATCTCGGCGTCAGTCAAAGGAAGAGAGGAAACGCTGCGACGGAGGGAGGGGGGGGGACGCGCGGAAGAAGCAGCCGCGAAGAAAATTGGTACGCCTCCGTAAATCAGGAAAATGATGATCGGTGATCTCGCGTGTTTCCGCTATAATTCTTTCGCTGCCGTATATATTCGCATTACAGTTCCGAATCGATAGACCTCCGCGCTGCAACGAATATCCATCGCGCTGCAGCCCACCGATTTTTATCTTCATTTTATCCTCGTTTTCCCATTGTTTCCTCGAAATTTCACGTTTGTTTGGGGACGCGAGCGTCCTCGTTCTGGAAACGGATCGCTGATGCGAGTATAACTCGGAAACGTTGGCTGGTGCAGAAATATTTGAGAATCGTGCGCGGATCTTTCGCGAGCGAAGGGATACTCGTTTCCGAGTCGGGCAATTCTCGTGAAATGTGTATTCGAAATCGGTTTGGAAGAATCGTATCGGTGGACGGAATGTCGAGGGCGATTCGTCTCTGGTTAGCGAAAATTGCAGGAAGTGGAGTCGTTCGGGGGGATACGGAGAGTAGAAGAGCGGCGCGCAAACTTCGCGGTCCGATGATCGAATCGCGAAATTTGTCAGCCGCTAGCCGGGCGATTAGGACTCTTATCTCGATCAGCGCGTGACGAACGGCGAGCCGCCCTCGAGATGACCTTGAAATTTCGCTTTTCATTACCGAGGCGAGAAATCGGCTATCCGATGAACGCTACCCCGTCGAGTCGGACTAAAAATACCGCATTCGAGCGATAATTCGTTTTTGCGTGTATTCGACGGCAGTTTTTTGTCGCGGTATTTTTTCAAAATTAAGTCTCGCGTCGAGACAAGATGCAAAAAGTGCGGAGATAAGGAGCTTAACGAGCAAGGAACGCTCGTGTAAACTCGTTCTTTGTCCGTAGCCGTGGAATGGCGAACTTCAAGGTCATCGAGAAAAAGAGATTGATGGCTCCCGGAAACTTGCCGGCCAAGTTGGCCCGGGGATCGCGAATTCGGGTGATCGGTCCGGGTGTTTGAACGGAAAAAACCGCGAGTATCTCGAGAATTGAAAATAAAAAAATGGCGACCACGTTTTTGGGGGAGCGAGGAGCGTCGTCTACTTGTTCGATTATCAGGAGTAATCGAGCCGGGGTGTGTTCGATCGAGGGAAAGCTACTCTCCCGTGTATTACGCGTCCTTCCGGAACACTCCGCCGCGAGACGCTATCTCTCTCTTCGATCGACACCTGGCGAAGCTCGGATTTATCGGGACCAGTTTTGATTGCCGATTATCCCGCGGCTCCACTGCATTACTCGATTAGTTTCAATTTCTCAGCTGCAACGTTCTCTCGCACGCGAGTGAATATCTGGAGCGTGGTCCCTCGGGTTTCGGGCGTCGATGCGCGTCGAACCACCTCTCGAAATATCGCGGCACCAGCTCTTTTCCGATGCACGCGTTCTGATCCGATCGAAGCGCGATAATAGGAACTTTTCTCCGAAGATAGTAGAAATTCGTCGTTGCTAACGAATGCTAAAATTGTTCTCGACTCCGTCTACAACGAACAATGCTTTTTCGCGCGTAATTGGTGAATCGGTCATTCGACGCGATCGCGGCGACTTGCTAACGAAGGAGAGACTCCGCGTATAGGTAATCGTCGAGGAAACCGTAATCGGTCGTTCGATCGACTGGAAATACGGCATAAATCGACCGAACGAGCAATCGAGGCCATGGCGTGCCGATAGGTACGAAGAGGCAGCTACCGAAATTGGGAAGCTCTCGTCCGAGGTCGGATATTATTAGACTCCGCTCGCCGATACACCGTTTATTACCAATCTCTCTTTTTTTGCCCATCGTTCCCAACATTTTTCCAACTCGCATTTCGATCAGTCGCGCAGTGGGAATTATGGGAAACAATCTATCCATCCACGTGCCAATTTTAATCGCATGGTAGTAGCTTTTGTGTTATTTGAGATGCACAGCGTGGTCCATTCGAGTCGCCCGGACGAATATCTCGAAAACTAATAAAGATACGGGAAAAAGTTGAAAACAAAACTTGAAGGGTTTCGAGAGGGAAACGCGACGATGATACGTGCTGACTTTCGGATTTTGCCATTTCCGAGATGTCGCTGGGAACTTCGGATTTTTTATGGGGAACGAATGTTTTGGCTTCGAGCAACCGATGGCGAGCTAAAAGACAGATTCAAACACGAACAGCAAAAAAAAATCATGATTTTTTTTCAATTTGAAAAAAAATGTTTACAGTATTTTTGACGTAGGTATATTGCGTTACCCTTGTATGTCGTTAATTCGCGTTACTGGCATCTGCACAATGAAAAAGTAGAGTGTATCAGAGCTGCAGAGACTTTTTTCTATCTGCTCGACAAACAATAAAAAAATTTGTAATAAAAAAAGGTTTGAAAAAAATTGTAAACAATTTTTTTGCTGTTCGTCCTTGAATTGGTCTTTGATCTCGCCGTTAGAAATTGTCGACAAATTCGTCCGGGACCTTGAAAATGGACCACCCTGGATATTTAAAATCACTCGATGCGAAATAGGCGCGTTCTGAAATATTCGATATTTAAGGTTTAAAAATTTTTTCAAAAAATGTACAAAGCAGGTAAAATGGAAATATACACCTTACAGAGCCACCATTTATATGAAACGAATTTAAAGACAATTATTTCCATTAAAAAAAAAATGTATCGACAAATTCAAATAACACACCGGAAGTACGAGATACCAGCTCGTAGGAGAATATTTGAAGGAAAAAAAACGTGACTAACGTAGGTAGGATTAAAATTGGCAAGTGGATAGAATTGCTACTTCCCATTTTTCCTACTGCGAGTCGTCGCTTTTTCTTCTTCTTCTTAACGTCGAATTTCCTTCTCCTCGTTGAAAACTCACCTGATCGGGGTTAGACTCCAGACGCTTCCCTTCGAGGTACCACGAGATCTTGGCGGGTGGCCGCGAGCCGTAGGTCATGCACTTCACGTCGTATTTCCGGTCCGCGCTGAGAGGTACCAGCTCGCTGACCAACATTTGCACGCTCATCGGTCGCACTGCGCAGATAAGAGAGACGTAAAATAATTAGTCAACTTATTTGCCCGTTCGTTCGTTCATTCCCGAAACAATCGGCAAAGTTCGTCGAAAATTCGAACAATGCTCGAGGGTTTGAAAATTTTGCCGGAAACACGCGGCAGAAATTCGTTATATCTTTGTTCGAAGGGAACAAAAACCGGGAAAATCTCGTCCTTCTTAGACTCGCGGCGTTGGTTGGCGCCAGAGGCGCGATTCCGGTCCGTTGAAAAATTAATTAGGTTCCGCGGAAATTACGTGATACTCGGAGGGGAGGGGGAGCGACTAGTCGGGGATATTGAATTTTCCCCGCAGTTTCGAACCGAACGAAAAATTCCTGGACTTCCGTCGCGATTGACGAGTGCAGCCGAGAAACTCTTTTCTTCGTAATTCCGATTCCGCTCCATTAACGGATCGTTTCATTGCGAATATATATATATATATATATATAGAGAGAGAGAGAGAGAGAGAGAGAGAGAGATCCGTTCGCGCGGCTGCCCCGAGGAAATCGAGGAACCGGTCGGTCATCTCCTCGCGAGTATTAGAAAAACGTCGCTCTCCTCGAACATTTTCCGCAACCCCGTCCCACCATCGACTCGCCAGGGTAGCGGAAACCACCGGAGAATTCATCGCGACCAGAGTCGACAGCGGCAGCTTTTCACCCCCTCGGATCGATGATACGAGCGCGTACAGCGTATATCACCTTATCCGCGCGAAGTTATGCCTCGGCGCTCGCGGAAGACGAGAGCTAGGGGGCGAGAGGGGGGGGGGGGGGGTAAGGTCGAGCGCGCTCAACAACGTCTGAGCGGGTCCTTGGCTTCCGTGGCCTCCGGCCCAGTCGTTCCTCTTCGCGCCGTACCTCTTCTGCTCCGAAAGCTCCGCGTGCGTCGCGTGTCACGAGTACCGTCACCGTACTTATCCACCGTACATCACCCGTACGCCTCTCATCACCCTCTCTCACTCCTCCGCGCCCCCGTGCCGTGATCGTTCGCTGATCGACGAGCGATTTTACGCGTCACCGAGATGGCGATGAATCCGCGACGTTTCCGCGCGGCGCGGACGAAGCTTTCCTCGAGGCGTGTTCCCCGAGTTACAGGGATTTCCATACCGGGCGATGCTGCACCTCTCGGCGGTATTTATTGCCCGAGATACGCGCCCGGGCAAAGGTTCGAACGTATTAACGTTGCGTTATTTTCCTGTCCGTTACCGAGCGGCGGACTCGACTTCGATCTATAACGCGAAGCAGCAGTACCTCCTCGACCGTTTCTCTCCCCGTAGCAATAGCCGCGCGATCCAACGATTCAACGTCGGATTTACGAGCTCCGATACTCTTGCCATTCTGGAATTTGAAACAGTTTTTTATCTGCCACCTTCCGCGCGCTTTTCTCGCCTCTTATTGTTAGCCAGGAATTTTAATACCAGTCCTAGAGCCTCGCCCGACTCTGGGAATCCCCGTTGTTATTTCACTTCGATCGTTCTCTTTTTTCACCCCCCGTCGCTCGCTACATCCCCGTGGATCCACTTTGGTGTCTAGAGATCTCTGGATTTCTCTGGATCTGCTTCGCGAAACTCTTCGAACTTCTACTCGTTCCGTCGAGCCGCGACGACGAGGACGAAGAGGAGGAGGATGAGGTGCAGGAGCAGGAGGAGGAGGAGGAGGAGGAGGATGAGGAGGAGAACTTTCGTAAAACGATCTTGAAAATTCGAATCTAATTCGACGTCGAGCCTCGTTAGCACTTCGCGCAACACGGCGGGATCTCTTCTCTCGATAGCGGGAAACTCAAACCGCTTTTGATCCTGCGAGATCGGATCTTCAAAGAAGCCACCGTCAATTTCGATGATCTCAGCCATCGCGTAAAGCAATTATTTTAATTCTACCGGATTCTCCTGGAATAAGAATTTTCCTTGCCGAGTTCTAGCTGCGATCTCGTTATCGAAATCGAATCCACGCCGAAGAAGCTGCCTCGAGTGGGAAAAGTAGAAAATAGGGTCGCGGGGAGACCGGTGTGTAAAACGGTCGTCTAAAAAAATAACCGCGTCAAAATAAGGAAAAACGAGAAAAGCTTTCGGGTTCTGAAAAGATAGCCCGTGTTATGCGTAACACGACGGGCGACATTATGCGATGGTTGAAAAAAATAATGTAATTGAAAACCAATGGTTTTCGAAGCTTCCACGATGCTTCCACGCTCCTCTATATCCTCGCGCCACTCTAATCTCTGGCGAGTCGAGCCCGTTTTCCACCGGCGATCCGTGCTATCGGCTCTTCAATTCGGATAATGTCACCCCGCTCGACTACCATTATCTCACACATCCGAGTATAAAAAATCATGCCGAGTGGCGCGAAATCCCGGGAAATGCTTCGAATGACGAACTATTGGAACGCGAACGCGAATCGCAGGGTTCGCATCGTATCGATTCGCCGATACTTACGGTACATCTCGATGCGAACGGTCGACGAGACGGGCTGACTGATGTTATTGTTCAACGCCTGGCACGTGTACTCCGCGTTCAAGTCCTTCCTCGACAGATCCGTAACGACCAGGGTATTTTTCCTCAAGGCCTTGAAGTCCCCGGGCTCGTCCTTCGAGTCTTGAAGAGTCTCCTCGCGCCACCATTTCACGGAGGGCGGTGGTCGACCTGCGGACAAAAGGCACAGCAATCGATGAGTTGCATCGTTCATCGGACCAAAGGGGTCCTCTCGACCTTTGCGATTTCACAGCCGAAAGCTCCGGACTCCGCCGCGTCGCGCGACTCGTTCGAGTTCCGAATAGGTCACGTTTGCCCGCCCGAATAGCTACGTGCTACCGGGAGTCGGGTGCCAATTTGACTCTCGGCCACGCTTCTCTCCGCTCCGCGACGCGAGGTAAACCCATAATTTTCAACGGAAGGAAAAGACCTCGATTCTCACTTCGATACCTCGAGCTCGTTGGAACTAATCTGCACGCGACGATCCGAGACAATTACGAAATGAACGAGGAACGAACTGCAATCGGGGAAACGAGCGAGAGGAGCGGGAAGAAAAGAAAGCGATCCGGATTCGAATGGCAATCATGGGCTCGTTGGATCGCCTCGACGTTGTTGAAAGAAAAATCGATCGCCCGGCGATTTGCGAAATTCTACCGAGTTACGCCACGGTTATTTATACGAATCTCGAACGCGGCAGCGAGAAAACTGAGGAGCGGAGTTAATAAAGAGTCCCAGATGATTATTACAGCAGCTCCTCCGGAGGAAGCAGTTTGCGGCGCGCGGGGATCGCGGAGTCGAGATATAAGATGGAAAATGTTCGCTTCTATTACTCCAGAAAATGTTACGCTGTACGAAAAAATACAAGTGATACCTACAGAACCAAAGAGTTTACCTGTGGGTATGATCGGCTAATACGTAAATAACAAAAGAGAAGGACGAAAATCACGTAAAGTAATAGGAAAAAATGAAAGAAAGATATAGGTGTACAAGTTTTTTAGATTATTGGCTTAGATCGAGTTATATATTGGCAATTTTTTTAATTTAATTTTCATTGTTTTATTTTTAAAGCTCGAAGCTTTTAGCTCTTGAGGCAAGCTGGTGAAAAGCTTCGTAGCGGTGTAATTTTTGTTGCTTATAGTTTTTTTTCTTCTGGCAGCTGAATGCTTTTATGCCTGGCGGTGCTGTTCGAATTTACGAAGTTATTTGAGAGAACATTGTAGTGTTTGCGCAGGTATTCCAGTGAGAATAGTCGTACCAGATTTAGTGGTCTATTTGTTAGATTGGAAGTATTTTTGTTCGTTAGTGTAATTAATTTGTTTTTGGCAAAAATGATACGTTGGCTGTATTTTGCGCGTGTTTCTTTGACATCGAAGAAAATTTGGGAAAATGAATTCTCCGATGGGAATTATTTCGGTCGACCGGCAAACGAAGGTTTCGAGCGATCGATGACGAAAGTCTGCGGAGACAAAGGGAATTTTCTATATCGGTTTCATTTGTAGTCCGACTGACGTCGCCTCGCGTTCCTCGGGGCCTCGATGAATTATTTCGTCGAATTCGGCGCGCCGAGTGCACGGAGGAATCTTGAAATCACAGGCTGCGAAACGAACCTTCCCTCGAGCCTTGTACTCGAAGCGTTTATTGGAGACCAGGAAAAGAGAGAGAGAGAGAGAGAGAGAGAGAGAGAGAGAGAGAGAGGAGCGAAACGAACAGGAAGTTAACGGAAGAAACGACCATTTACTCTCCCCATTAATTCCATACAAATCACACCCCGACGCTTATTCATCGCGCATATCTTGCGAGGGGAATCTTTGCCAAAAGGTTTTCATCCTCTCATTATATCTCCCGGAGCAATTTCAAGGGAGACGGACGCAGTTTTCCTTTCCGTTTTCGATTCGCCTCGTTTCCACTTTCTTTTTTTTTTCTCCCTCTCTGTTTCCCTTTTTTTCATTCCTCTCCTCCGCCGCTCCGCTCTCGAATGCAAACGTTTCGCGATAAATATACGCCAAGGTTCATTTTCGCTACGATCAAAATTGCGCTGCGCTACTACACCTTCGTGACGCTCGGTCATCATCGTTTGCGTTTTCTCCACTCCGCGTTTTCACGCCGCGGAGCGGAAATTACGTTTGTTTCTGAGATCTCGCGATTTTTGTCTCTCGATCGCGGCTGAAATCTCTCCGTAATTGTAGCGTAATCCGTTTTCAGGCGCGATCGAATGAAAGTGGCCCGAAAAAGCGGCTTTTCCCCCAGCAAAATCGCGGTTTCCTCGGTTTTGAAAATCGGCGGAAAATATCGATTTGAAAACTTGGCACGGGAACGCGCCGCGAAAATTCTCGCTCCGATTTCTACTCATCCTGCCGGTTTTATTGATACTTCGATGGAATGAGAGTTTTTCAGGCTAATTGAAAATATGCCCAGTCTCGGAAGAATTTACCTTTCGTCAAACAAACGAGAACGGTCGCAGCGACGTCGGACATCTCGGGCGGAAATTAAAGCGCATATCGCGCCGGAGAATCGCTGTTAAAAAGTTATCAGAAACATTCGACTGTCAGGTTAAATAAAGTCACGTTTGGTCGCTCGGGCGTTGGGTCCCGCGCGAAAGTGTCCCTCGTCAAAACTTTTTCGCGAATTTCCGATGAAAGTACCGGCGAGAGGCAACGGACGTGTAATTTAAATCAACATCGAAAACCTGGCTGACCTTATCGCTGGCCTGTTGCCCGTGATAAAGTACGCCGCTGGCGCCATTTTCGTCGCAATTCCCGACGTGGGCTCGTCTTGATGGCTGACGAAGGGGAATTGTGGAAAATTAGCCGACTCGATACGGAGTCACTTTTTTTCCGCAACTTCTATTTCGGTGTTTGTTTTCTGTTTTTTTTTTTTTTTTTTTTTTTTTTTTTTTTTTTTTTTTTTTTTGTAACTCGCGACGCGAACGAAATGAAATATCCGGACAGCGGCTTTTCCCGCGAACGTTTGTATGCAGCCCGCGAAATCCCGAGGTAGAAACCCCGCGAGTTTCGTTAGACGAATGTAATTCGGCATTGTTAAGATCTCTGGCAGGAGTTGCCAAAGCGCAGGAAAATGCGAGCTTTAATTGCTGCGCGAGCCGAAGCTTTTCACTTTTCAGGCCTCGTTGCGCGATGCTCGGTGTTCTTGGAAAATTCAAGATATTACTGTACGTATGCATCGTTAGTTAAACAATGTATTCAGTCGCCTATTGTTGTATGTTTCTGTCCATTTGGCTTAGTAATGAACGTGGTACCGCGCCTTTCCGACATTCACGTCTGTATTTTTCTCTCTATAATTATTCTCTTCTGTCCATGTCTCTCGAGACTAAATTATACCGTGCTCGCAACTCGCAACCCTCGTTTTCTTCTTTCTCCCCCCGTACAACGCCGGGTAGGCATATTAGGACGAAGGACCCGTTTAGGGCTGAAATTTCCGGCATACGAATAGAAACCAACGATACGAATAGCAACCAAGAAAGTCGCCTTCGAATGATTCTTCAACATCGACCAAACTTCCGCGAGTACCGCGTTCCGACGAGCTTTTGAAAAAAAAACAGCGTTCCCTCTCTCTCTCTCTCTCTCTGTCGTATTCCCATGGGAGAAGTAAAACGAGCAAACGAGAAGAACTCGCAATCCGAGAAAGTACACCTTACTAGTGAATCGTACGCCGAAATAACTCCAGCAAGAAGTGTCACGATAGAATCTTAATTCGACGCACATTTTTCCCCGAAACGATTTTTACGCGGTCAAGATTTTTTTTAGCGCCTCATCATTTCATTTTTCCACACGAATATCCGAAAATCAGTGTTGCTGAATCGGTTCTCTTAAAAAAATCAGCATGTTAGATGATTTGCTAGATATTTGCGATACTCGTGGTTTGTCGAGAAAATACGGAAGAGATACCAGTTTCTGGATAATTCTGCTGGTAACAGAATACCAGCAGCAACTATACGTACAACACCTATAACATGCATAACGTGTATGATACGCGTAACACGTGTAACACGTATGACGTGTATGACACGTATGCGGGTTTATGGAATAAAAATTCACTCACCTCCAGAGACGAGACACGTGAGGCGCATGCTTCCACCCTCGGTGTATGGTCCGGCAACCGTTGGAACGGACCTTCCGTTCTCGTCGATGATATTCGGCTTGTGCGGCGGCACTGCGTGAACAAAAAACAACAAAACATTCGTGAGCTTCAGGTTTGTTCCTAGTACAATTTTCTATCGCGTATTCCTCGTCGTAGGGAATTCTCATCTCCGGCCGCGGATCGGGCGAGAGAGCGATACGGAGCTTTTGAAAATCTAGAATTCCTCGCGTCGGCGTGCGAATGAATTATTTCCCACGGCTTGGTATTCTTGCCCCGCGCACGCTTTTTAATGTTTGCCGCGAGTTTAAAATTCGCGGGAAACATCACTTTTCATTTATTTTTTTTTGACAAATCTGCAACGTTGGACCAACGAAGCGATTCGCAGCCGTTTCAATTTTTTTTCCTTCTGCAACTCGACTGATAAACTCGATGATTCGCGCCGCCCGCGCTGCCGAGACTCATCAGACACATTTGATATTTATTGCGCGTCGGTCCGTTCATTATACATCAAAGTTTGTCCGCGCCTCGCCTCGGCAGACCTCGACCGACGGACAGACGGCACGAAGGTCGCGACGAGGCGCGGAATCTGCCAACGACTAACGATCATTCAAACGTCTCTTCTGACCTTCGCATCAATTATTTCGCATCGAGTCGAGTATAGTTTTCGCTAATTGCAGAAAAGTGTCGCAGACGCGCCGCCGAGCGGGACGCGAGCGTTTTCACGTGATCTCCGCGACCTTGAGGTGGCTCGACGCCGACGAGGTTTCGCGTCAAATTAACGACGAGTTCATCCAAGGATGTGCAATTTGAACGGCGTACGTCATTTACTAACCATTTTCCCGGCTCCGTGGTAATTGAGAAAGTTTCGCTTACCGCGTCTTCCGACGAACTTTGGGCCAACGATCTCGAAATCGCGTTTTCCACGGCCTTGACCTTCGCTTCAAGCTTCGTGCTTCGTGTTACACGCACCGTCCGAATTTGCATAAATTTGCCTCGAACGTCGCGAGTAACCCTTACACCTGCCGTTACCGTTATTTCTATACGCTGCGAATCCACGAGGAACTGGCGAATTTTGTCGAACCGGTCAAACGAGCATTAAATCCGAATTCAACGAGTCGCCAAATCTACGATCTAACGACCAACGACGGTCCAATTTGTTCGAATTGCTCGTCGTTTCACGCCTTACGTTACCCCCAGGAAAAATGTTCGCGCATCTACATCCTCAAATCACCCGTCGATTTATCCAGCCGTCCCTTTTGCAATGACACGAAGGGCAATAATGGAAGTAATAGAAAAAGAAAAATTCAAAAAAATAGGAAGTAGGAAGAAGAATATAGCGAGCAGTGCATAGAATAGGATATCCTGCGGAATTAACTAGATTGTACGTCGTAGAACTCGTCTAGTATCGCGCATCGTATCGTAGAGAGATACAAGCGTCGGAAATCAGAACAGCGTCGCAGCAAAACACGTACATATCATTGAAAGTCAAACGAATCGCTCGAAAAATATACAATTGCCTGTAGATCGTGTTGCGTGATCTACGCTCGGGCCAGTAGCGCGATCGGGCCCCTGTGCGCCGCACGAGCGATAGTGTAGCTAAAAATGAAACTCTTTTTGACGCCCTGAAAAATTCTTACTATGGACGAAAAATTACGGGACATTTTTTTTTCGGTTTCAAACCAACGGAATACGTCGATCTAAGTTCATTTTTCGACATGCGACACGTGTTATTTTGGTTTAAGACCGATAAAAAAAATGTTGACAACGGAAAGAATGTAATTGGTAACGCCCCCCTTATAGTGCAGTGACGGTGCGCACAATTTTTCTGTAGCAAAGTCGCCTCGAATTCGGGGAAAAATTCCGGCTGTTGCTGACATCCAACCGATACTCTCGACTTACCGTTTCCCTTGCCTCGAGAGGAGCCGTTGTTGTTTGTTCGTCGATCGCGAATAACCGAGGTACTTCGCGAGTCATTTGTAATATTATTTCGCGAGTTGCAAATTTAAGCGAATATCAAATTCGATTCCGCATAAAAAAACGTTCAAAAAAAAAACCGCGGACAGATTTTCATTATATCTGTCGTGTTTCGCGATCCACGATCGTTGCTCTGTGCATTGGATCGCGTTTTTTCGCGCTTTTCTCCAGCGCTGTTAACAATATCCGCTGTATTTTCAATGCACTCGCAAAACTCGATACTGATATTAATTGTAATATTTTCTAGTACCCGATGATATTGATATTGATATCGATGCTCGATAATATGATAATACTCGAGCGAACCATTTATTTTCAAAATTATCTACAATCCTATGGCTAATATTGTGTACATTTTTTGTCAGGACTCCAAGGATGCTTCAAAAACCGTCCGAGCTTTTTTCCTGCGAATCGGACGATGGCGATGATCGGTGGAGAGCTAAGGCAACAGGTAAATGAGAACAGCTTCTCAGCTAAACGCAGCTGCTGCCGATAGCTGAATTTTCCCTGAAACGTGCCAAAGTTCTTCGTACAACGCGATGATATTTCTTCGCCCGAGATGAATAGTCTCGAATCTGCCGCTGCACGAAAATTCGACGATCGCCGTGATTCTAGGCACTTTTCGAGGTGCGTAGCAGTAGTCGATCGATCGTTCGTCGCGCTACGTACAGCCCGGCGGCCGCGTTAATATATTCGATGGGGTAAGAATGTTCCTGGTGAAATCAGACGTTGATATGCTACCCCGGAGACGTGGGTCGCCGGGTGCGACCTTGAGCTTACGAGTTCTCCCTCGCGTAAGCAGCTACTCCTCGATTCGTAAGGCGTGACACTCGCTTCGTTGCGATCGCGTGTCTCTCCCGTGGCTTTTGTGGCTGCTTACAGAGAAGCCAGAGCTAGTTCTCTCCACCCTCCGCGTTGTTCGAATTCCGTCCCTCCGAACAATTTTGCCGGGTTCCCATTCACTTTTGTCACGTTTTTCTTTTTTTTTCTTCCCATTCTCGCGCCATTTCCTCTCGGTATGCTCTCGAGACACGCGCGCACGAGTGTCGCGGTCGATCGGATTTGGCTGCGGCGAAAACTTTCGAGAGTCGACTCGTTATTTCCGATTTCATCGACGAGATACAGTCACCAGTCGTCTTCCTTATTTTCCAAATCTACGTTTCACTGGAACAAACGGCCAACTCTTTTTATTTTCATTGTTTTCATTTTTTTTTTCGGGTTATACTGCTCGAATCACCAGAATAATAGTATTATAAGAAATATTCCGCCGGCGAGGCTCGTCATAATTTTCATTTTCCATTTCTTTACCATGCAGAAATAAGATTCTACCAAATATCTCCAGTGGTAGATGACCATGCTCGGTATCCAGCGGTCAGTGACATTGAGGAGAAATAACATCGCGCATTATTTCAGCCATATCTGTTCGTGGGATTATTCCTGAGTCGATATTTCGTAATCTGTTACGATCATTCGACTCGAAAGATCATGTTCCTCTTATATTTGTGATGGTCAAAGTGATTCGGTACGAATAGAATGGTCGAGCGTGGCACGCCACGTGGTTCGTACGTCGAAATTCGCGCTGGAATATCTCGATAAAATAACGGAATCGAAAATAAACTTGGCGCAACCTCGATCTGTTTGCCGAATTCGCGCGTTCTCGTGTCGAGGTAAAATGTGAAGGCAATTCCGTCGACTCGCGCGAGTCAGATGGATCTCGGCGGCAGCAAATGGAATTCACGTGTACAACGGATCCGCGCAGCTCTACATACCGACGGCTGAGCAAACAAAAACGATTGTTGACGTAACAGTTGAAACGGTAGCGAAGGCATGTAATCGTGTAGTTTCGATGCGCATCTAGTTTCCATCTGTTATACGTGATTGAAAATTGAGAGGCAGCGACGTGTTCGCGTGGCGTGTTCGGATAGGAAATTCCCAAAATTACTCCGTGCTCGTTAGAGGATACCAATTCGCGGCGCGAGCTTTAGGAAAACTTTCGTTCGTTGGGCAGAGCTGCAGCCCGACATCGATCGCAGGGTACACGCTATTTTCAATACGCCGGTTGTCATCGTTGTTGTTTCCGGCGTATTATCCTCGCATTCGTTTTCTCAAAAGTCATCCGAGGCAAATTTTCCACCCCGAACGCGTATTATTCCTCCGAGATCCGGTAATCGAGTCGATTTTTTACGACCCTTCGTCGTCGCGCCGGCGGAAAGTAAGTTGTCCGCATCGCTGGATGTATAAAAAGCGACCTCGAGAGCTTTCAGCAATCTCTTGAGTACATTATTTGAGCTTCGCGGTTTGATTGATCCGAACGGGAGGCTCGCCCCCCCCCCTCTCTCCCTCTCTCTCTCTCTCCATATATATATAAATATATATAATATATATAGGTACGGAGCGACGGAGATCGACGACGGGTCGGAGTTTAGTTCCAACATTATTTGTCGTTGCGACGAGAGGACGCGATGAAATCGAGAGCTTCGGTTTTTCCCCTTGATAAAACGTGGAATATTCCCAACGTTCGCGAGATTTGCCCGAAAGCTCGAAGTCAGATTGAAAATTGAGTTACTAGGAGCAACAGCTTTCGCCTCCTCCGACCTCGCGCTGTGCTTTTACGATCGTTTCGCGACGCGCGTACCATTTACGTATCATTTGTTGCTTTATCGTCGCGCATGCATATCGTCGCGTATATCGAGGCCCGCCGGAAAATTAACGTCTACGCGTTGCATGTGCTCCGAGCAACATTTACGAGCCTGTACGCTGCTGTTGCGACGTTTTATGTAACAATTTCCGAACTCTGATGCGATCTGGCAACGGGCTACAAATATTCGATAAAAATTATTTTCTCCAGTATCCACGGCTCGGACCTAAAATTCCCATTTTTTTTTTTTTTTTTGAGAAAAAGAAGACGAAAAGTACAACACGTTGATATTGTAAAATTTGAAACGAGGAAGTTTGCAAAAAAGGAAAAATATAGTCAGGCGTGAAAAGTTGATTGGACAAAAAAGGTGTTACGCGTTTTGGAGATAAAAGGTCCGCGAAGATCTAACGGCACGCGAGAGGGAATTCGTGTCCAAAAATTTGTACCTGCTACAACGGGGGAATTTGTTTTTCGGAGAGTAACATAAATTTGTCTGACTTTGATGGATCACTTCCTGGATTCTACTCCATGAAATACGAAGAATTCGAGGAAAATCATCGACACGTTTCTCCACAAGTTTTTATATCGGTATATCGAATCCGGTGGTATACTTTCTTTTGGTACGCCGTCCGATCGATTGCGGGGGGTGCGACGACTTACCTATGACTGTCAGTTGTATCCTCGAGTTTCTCGTAGGACTCTGGTCGAAATCCACGCGGCATCTGTAATCCCCCTCGTCTTTTTCCTCAACGTGGTCGATGTTCAGCGTAGCCGGTTCGGAGATGGTTAGAAATCGCGCTCGTTCGTTCAGGTATTC
The DNA here is from genome assembly GCA_963969455.1 of Arge pagana. Taxonomy (NCBI): domain Eukaryota; kingdom Metazoa; phylum Arthropoda; class Insecta; order Hymenoptera; family Argidae; genus Arge; species Arge pagana. Next base: position 7,860,182 of record OZ018315.1, on the reverse strand, counting down.
CGGATCTTTCCAGTGAGGTGCCTGTTCCGCGTGCTTAGGCCTCATGTCGTAGCTGAAAAACAGACGGGAGCGTCGAGTGAGCAACGGAGATGCGAATTTATTCCATTCATTTTTCCCAGTCATTTTTCCAATCCCCAACCACGCGAGTATTACACGCCATGGTGGATTCGGCCCTGGCGTTGTTACACCGCAATTACGCGATACTCATCGAGCGATAGTGGGGAAATTGCATTTCGATAAATCATCGAAATCAGCCTGCGAAGCCAATAAAACGTGGAATTTCGTGCTCGATGTAATTCGCGAATTCCGAGTACATCGATCAACGGGATAAAACGGTCCCTCGCAATTTTTGCACCGCGATTCTCCGTCGTAATCGGTGCGCGCGAGAGGCGCGTTCCGGTGGACGATGAAAGGATAGAATCTCGACAAATTTTCCATACCCGCGCTTCGTCGGTCCACTTTTATGCTCCGCACGAACCGGCGAACGGATCGCTCTTTCCGAGTTTCCTCGTGTCGTTGAATCTTTGGATTTTCCGCGAATCCTTGCCGCGAAAGTTTCTCCTCGTGGCGGTCGCATGGTCGACGGGCGGCGAAGGAGCCGACTATATATAATCTGGGAATGTTGTACTTGCGCAAGGGAAACTATGTCGAGCATTTAGTTTCAGATTCCGGATGTTTCGGTGGCGTTGTTGGCATCCAGGCATCCGGTTTATAGACATAACGATGTAACCCAAGACCGAGGGTACCCCTTACCTCGCCAGGCTACGCGGTTCTACTTGAGACAACCGTAAATATCTTTCCCTACAGCCGAGAAATTATATCCTCCTCTTTTCGAAACTAACCTCGACGACGATCGATTCGCGTCTGCACTATTCTGCTACTAGCACTCCGAATAATACATACCCTACCTCTCCGCCATCCCCGTGCTCTCCTCGATCCGCGGCCCCGAATTACCCATTGCAACGGAGCCGGTTCTCTCCTCGGCTTTGAAACTCTTCGAGTTTCTCGAATTTCCAAACTCCAAAAACAACTAGACATTTCACGAAAATTCGCGGAATCTTTTCTCGTACATCGCGACTTGATTTTCCTTCCAATTTCCACGACAGGATCGTTATTCCCGTTTCGTCGCGTAGAACAGCCCATTGTTTTATTTTTCTACCCTCGTACGTGATGCGGTATCGCGCAGCAGCCATCCTCGCCTCGTAATGACGCGTATCGCGACAAGTATATCGCGCGGGGTTCGCGTTCGTCGAGATTCGACTGAATAATTGCAGCATTGTTCCCCGACGTGGATCGAAAGTACAGCAGTAGCAGCATCCCTAGTTAGAGTTTCTCGCGGTACACGCGATACACGTGTAATTATGCACGCTCGTAGAGCGCGACGAGAGAGAGAGAGAGGCTTGCGCGAAACGTGTCGTGTAACAAATAGACGGTTTCGTTGCAGAGACGTGATAGTGAATAATAAATGCTGCAAGGTTGCCAGCAGTCGCCCCTTTCCACCGGGTGGAAGCTTGTCTGAGAGAATGCAAAATAAGTTAGCTACTACCACCACCCTGCCAGTACGAGGAGCCGGAAGACTATTATTTCCGGTGTGGTACGTTCGACGTGTTCATAATTCTGTCGCGGCGATGGCATTTTTTGCGACGAAGACCGATCGTTGTCCCGTGTAGTTGATTTTTTTTTATAGTTCGTTTCCCGCGGTGATGCAGTGCCGGGGGAGGGGCGAGGTGTTCGTACTTCGCGATAGTGGAGAGTACGGTTCTCGCGAACTATTTAGAGCAAGTATTAATATTCAGTTAGCTCTTGTCCTGGCAACGTGACAAGAAAATGCATAATTCGATGTCTGAGGGTTGGGTAGCGGCTGTCGAGCCGCTGCCTTCTGGCAAACGCCTACGGGCGACGGCAAACAGAAGCCAATAAGAATTAATTACAGCGAGACAGCGCGAGGGACTAGAGAGAGAGAGAGAGAGGGCGATGATAGAACAGTGGCAAAGAGCCTGGGCAAGAGCTGACGAACGCGGGGAAGCTTCGTCGTTATCAAGTTGCGAATTCGGCGCAAAGAACATCGCGAATGCAAATTTCACTTAAATTTTGGTCGTTAATAGCAGACGTCCTCGGTTCTTACCGGGAAGAAGACGGGAACGTTGTAATATCCTACAGCTGTTAAATGAATATGCAAATCAAAGTCGTAAGTCGTCGTGGCAGGCAACCGCGACGAGAAGGCGCCTCGGTACCGACAAATGATTACACTTTCGAAACTAAAGCCCGGCGACGACTGGATTCGCGGAATTCCGAAAATTCCAAATAGGTATAGGAGGGTACCACGTCATCGTACACCTTTACTCTTCTCGCTCCCCAGTGTTTCCGAATTACGCCGGAGGCGAGTCCTAGGAAACGTTCTCTCGGCTAGCTCCTTATTATAATTCTTCTCGAGTCTTATCCGCGGATATCCAACGACCTCTAACGACCTTCGCGACTCGGTCACCTACTATCTACTACTCCGGCGCGGTAACGCTAATATCCACGGTATCCCGAGATCTTGCTGATATTACGATAATTGCATTGTCTTTTCAAGTGTCCTCCGCTTCCTCCACTCCCAACGCTCTTCTCTTCCTCCCCTCCCATTTGATCGTCATCCGCAAGCTACCGTTTCGACCTCGCGTCTGTCGTCGCTTTTCGAACCACGCTCCTCCTCGATTTCACCCCGGGTCGTTTTTTACCATCGACCTGATTTACAACATCCACGTCCTCTGTCTCCGTCAGAATTCAGTACCCTCGACCATATCCACCTCGCTTATTAAGACTCGCGCGCAGCACTCCTTCCCGACCTCGAACCCCTTTCGATTCCTCTTCACCTGCGGATTTCCACGTAGTTTCGCGATGTTCAACTTTTTTCACCTAAAACCACGGTCGTTGTCTCTTAATTGCTTCGCGGATGGAACGTGAAGAGTCTCCGGGTAACTCGGTGATTGGACTTAATTGGGATTAAGGAGCAATATGTAGAGAGAACGAACTCTACCGCGGTGCTGGTTCGCGCTCGACGCCATTTAGAAACGCATTAATCTTGGTTTAAGCACCAAATGGTAACTCGCCCCCGAGTTCATCGGGACCAACCGCCACCCTCTCTGACCAACTTCAACTTCCGAGCAAAGTCCGCCGATCCGGCCAATCGCGCGTATGCATACGCGTACGTTGTTCCCGTGGTATATCGTAGCCGCGAAGCCGGTCGTCGATTCCAAAAGCCGTGAGGGCAGCTACGCGTTTCAGTTTCGCCAAAAAAACCTATTTTTCTCGTTTGGTTCCGTATCAACGAAGGCCGTTTTCCTAATCCAAGCGACACGCGTCTTCGGCCCAACGCGTTCGCCCTATCAAGATGAACGTATCGAGCGATGCGCTACCAAGCGAGAACTGTATACCAGCTATTATTTTTTCCCTCGTTACGGTTATCATTTACGCGACGGGGGGGGGGGGGGGGGGGGGGGGGCACGGTACGACTCTGCGGAGCGAATACGCCTAAGAGTGGAAGATGCGGGGAACGAGGAGATTCGGGAGTGAAACGGAAGCAGTCAGAATTATCGCGCTGTACCGTGGCACGAGAATTTCAGTTGTTTGCCCACGGCCATGGCAATAATTCGCGCTCATCGCGCGAGCTAATTTGGCGTTTGCTGTAAGATCGATACGACGCGAGAATCGCGGTTGTTTTCAATTCGTTGATGATTCGTCTTTGACGCGGGATTCGCATGCTCCCGGAGGAAACTAGGGACGGGCGCGGGTTTAGTCTCGTTTTTCCGAAGGATTCGCGTATTTTCATTTATTTCCGGGGACCGGAGAGACGACGGGAAACGGATCTGATTCGGAGTAGAATTTCGCGGAGTATGATAATCTCTTTGTTGAAATAATTGTAAGCGTTCTCCGCGTTCCAACTCGACTCTGCGCTCAAAGGCTCGCCGTTATTTTAACAAAGGGATTCTTTCTCCCGACGTTATTTTCACGAATCAGATAATTTCCCCCGTTGTCGTTCTCTCCACCCACCCGACATCCGGAAATACAAATTGAAGAAGAAAAACAGCTCGTTCGCGTTCGCTCTCCCTCTCCCTCTCCGAAGCGCGGACATCGATGCGAGCTTTTGCAAAATCAGGGAGCTTTTTTTTGCAGCGTTGCAAATACTGGTATCGAATTTCGAAAATGTTTTTTATCGTATCGTTTCATCGCGAGTCGCGGGATAATTTGTTTTTCATTCGAAAACTGCGACCCTCCTTGAGACGTCGCGACGGTGGTGGGAAATAAATCAGAGAGCCGGGGAAAACGCGAGGTAAATGAAATATAAAGACAATCCGGTGCTCGGTGACAAATGGTCGGGATTTTTGCCCGTTTTGCGCCGACGATTCGACGCGAGGCGATGAAACGGTGACGCGTAATGGTATTTCCCCGACGTTTCACTTCAGGCCAGGATTGATGCAGTTGCGCAGTCTCGTTTTATGGCTACGAGCCTCTCGGCGAAACCTCGACCAAGGAGCGAAAAACGTGGCGCAAGTACTATTTTCGGCGTTAAATTGCCTCGCGGTCGATCAGGCGATTAGAATAATTATTCCACGACTAGGAAATCCAGTGGCTACGCGAAATTCGATTTTTCGAGGTGAAAATTATTTCTAGTCCTCATCCAAGGAAATATTTCTCGTTTTCGATCCGGCGAAAATGATTTTTCCACGACTCGTTCTGGTTTTCGCGGGAAATCGCTTCTGTCCCGTGGGTGCGAGACTTTTTGAACTCTATTTCAGATTCGCGCGACATTTTTGTCGTTGCCTCGCACGGTTACGCTGTCGGCTGAACGATCGACGTCGAATATAAACCACGCGGCAGGAGAGACGGGCGACGATTTATCGCGGTGCAAAAAACAGTTTGATGCAAAAAAATCAGATCGGAGAAACTGATAGAGGAGCGTGCGAAACGAAAGCATTTGTCTCGTTCAAACAGCGAAAGGAGGAGTCGCTCCGACGAGAAGAGTTGACGGGTGCCGCGCAGAAAGCTACAGGCTGAGTACGCGCGGTCGGGCGACTAGATGGCGCGGCGGAGTAATTTTCAAGACTGATACTTTATTCACCGCGCGACGGGAGGATTTTCATCGTAGTCGGCTCCTCCCCGAAGAGAGAGAGAGAGAGAGAGAGAGAGAGAGAGAGAGAGAGAGAGAGAGAGAGAGAGAGAGAGAGAGAGAGAGAGAGAGAGGATCCGGGTAAAAAAGGCGATTTGGAAAGAAACACGGGAGATGAACGCGAGCGTGATTACGCTACGTTTATTATTTCCCCCGACGAACTGGCGAAACAGTTGGGACTCGGTGGAAAAGCGAAAAAACTAGTCCAAGGTACTACTACTACTACTACCACTTCTACTACTCCTACTACCACCGCGAGGCTGTTGAGCTCTAATGTATTTCACTTCGAGGCGTTGAAGTAAAAGCAATTTTCTCCGGGAGTTGGGCGCCGAGAAATATGAATCTAAGAGATTAATTGCACTCCCATTTTTTTTGCCTTTTACGCTCCCTGTGATGACTTTTTGAAGGAACAGCGATTCGACGAGGTACGTCTTTAGAAATGCCTCGCTTCTGCCGCGGACAGATTAATCTAGGGCAGAAAATTTTCCCGACTCTCTATCGATACTCCTCACTCTTTTACGCTTTCTCGTTCGCCGCATTTATCCGCGGTGAGACGACGGTGTATTTGCTTTGCCCCAAAGCGCGTCACCATCACCGTCTCCCTCGTCCTCTCCTCGTCGTCGTCGTCGTCGTCGTCCCTATTCTAGTTGTTGTTCTCGACGATGAAAGGAAAATTATTCGATTTGTCACGGTAAGCGAACTACCCCCACCCTTCCGCGACTGACTTTGGCGTTGGGAGACACGTATTCAATTTGATTTGCGCTCGTGCTCCCGGAACCTAACCAGAATTTGAACTCGCCCCGCGCCTCCTCGGCTTCCCATCTCTTCGCTCGTTCCGAAATATCTACACCGATCATTATTCCCTCCCAAGGCAATAAAAAAACAACGACTCTGCAATCTCTCTCGTCAATGCGATCAGTGATTAATGGCGAGTATATAAGCCAGTAGTTTGTCAGAGTAGTTACAAGAATAAAGCGTCAAGTAATAACGTCGTAGTAACGGTTTCCTCCCAGTCGCGAGATACTTTGAGCATCCGCATGCTGGAAACCAATTTCTTATGATACTTCGCGTGCGTTGCTCCAAGCACGGTAGGATACTCGTCAGACCGCAGTTTCTGCCTTTTCGAGTCTGATTCTTCACCCTCTGAATACTCGCACTCCGAAGCGCGGCAGGCTTTTCTCGGAAAGCTCTGCAAGATCTTCGTGCCCAATTTGGAACTGAAATACACGATGATACGGAAGTGTTTGCTCGCGAGCTTTGCGAAATGGAGTGTGTGTACGAGGCGCGGCTACGTTTATCCCGTTGAACGCGTAGTCGCCTTCTTAGCAAGGACGATATTTGTTTGTTGGTAGGTACCCACGTCACGCGCGCTATTACTATAACAGGTGCGAGCAAGAAGACTACACTACGGTTCTCTTTCCCTGTGATCTGCTTCGAGCATCCAACCCGTCGAGGCTCAAATTCATCATCCGAATTTTCATTTCCTCCTCCCTCTACCTTCGCGAAATTCTTCGCTACTCTGTATCTTATACCGTATCGTTTTATCCCACTATATCCAACCCTTATTAGCCTTTCTCTGTCTGCTCGACAACGGGCAGCCTACTTTGATAAAGTCGACCGACGAATTGAAAGGAGGCTCTTTTACCGTTTGACTTTGGCCAGGCCGCATCCTTCTCTTTGAGATCTATTCATGGATTTTTCCTCATCCTCTGGCTGCCTCGCGTCCCACGTTACCTCGAACGGATCTGGATGAAAAATTTCCAGGTGATTCGTTTGTTGCTGCTCTACTCCCCCGCTACGTCCGAAGAAGAGCTTTTAATTAAGAGAGAGAGAGAGAGAGAGAGAGAGAGAGGATGTATGAGAGAAATGCATGAAAAGAAGGCGGTTTCATTCATTCGCCGGACGGATTAGGTGGGACTCTCGAGAGATGCTGCTCCTGCTGCTCTGTCATTTAGTCGAGGACAGCTCGCGCTGCGCTTGATCTTCCCCGGCGATATTCTCATCCGTGTCTCGTCTGTTGCCGACAGTGGTGCTCGGACGCGATCGGTGGTCGATAAACTTGGTCAGGATACAACGGCGAGAGAGCTTCCCCCGAGCAAACTTGAGCTCTCTTCGTCTCAATTCTAACAATATGCTGGTACCAGAGGATTCTGAAGATGCACGCGCGTGCTTGGGTATCGCGGCAAACTTTGTACAACGGTGGAGGTAATTCCTGCCGTCGCGTGGCTCTCCCACACGTTTGCGTCGCGCGGTCTTCCTCCTCGCTAGAGATTCTCCAGGTTTAACGTCGAGGTTGCTGGCAGCAACGTAGGTTAGGCAAGGATCGTGGAACGGGAGGCAGAAGACAATGGTGTTGTTTGTACAATACGGGTCGTTTGTATCAACTAGCAGCCTCCTGGTCCCGCAACACCTCTCCTCTACGCCCCGTCTTAGATTTGCTTTCGCCTTCCGTTACTCTCTCGCTTCTCCGTTGTTCTCCGTGCGGAGAAAAAACGCGCTGCTTCGTAATAAAGTTGGTGCAGTTGAATTCCGCGGGTAACGTATACCGCGTCGGAAAAAAGTCGACGGACAAAACGCGAACATTTTTCTCACCATCCTACCAGATCTGCTCTTTTGCCTCGACTTTTGTTACCTCGTAATCGCGTAAGCTCGCACATTTTTCTCATTGTCATCTCGTCGCGTAGTATTCGTTGTCATCTCGTTACTACCATTCAAATTACGACGCTCGTTTGCCTTCGCCTATCGACGTTCTTCGGAAATAATTCCAGCGCGAATGGGAAATATAATTTCTCACCATAGCCACTGTCACGAATTTGGAGAAATCTACCGAATACCGAATCCACGTCCGAATTATTATTTTCCTAGCGGGTTTTCCCGTTTATTCTTCGGCTTCCGGTGAAATGTTTTCTCTCTTCGCTTTTTCGACGAGTCCGCGTCGTTAAGATGATTAGCTCGGCGGTGATAGGTATTATTTTTAATGAAATTTTCCCCGTGGAATGTCGGGGGGCTGAGAATTCCGTGCCATTCCGACTTGCGAGCGACGGAGAACCAGGGTCGTTGAACTTTTCGAAGCCGGGGGATGGATGTTCGAATATGAGCGAGGATATCGCGACGGAATTCCGATTGGCGTCTTATCTCGTGAAAATCGCATTAATCATCCGTTTCGAGGCGGCCTTTTCAAGGCTGGCGTATTAATACTTACGCAGGCTGTTGGATCCGAGACGAACGAATTTTCTGGCTTCATTTGGAATGACGGGTGAATTATCCAGTCGCCGTAATCTCTGAGAATAATCTTGATACTGCTACGCGGGTCGAGCCCGCACGACGACGAGTACTCGGAGCTGAAACTGTTCGCCAGTTCCAGTTCCATTCGACGTGTTTCAGGCGTGTCGCCTACGCGGAACCGAAAGCTCGATCGATCGAGCCTCGGCGAGAGCAAATGAAAGCGTGCATCTGTACCGCGCGAAGAATCATCAATACTCGGCGGTTGATCATTCGCTGTCGCGTCGTAAATTCGCAAATATCCCCGTTGCGCCTGGATCGCAAAGCTCGGAATCCTGATGGGAAATCTAAAAGCTTTGTCGTACTTTATGACTTTTCACGGTATCATTCCTCGTCTAGTAGTCCTCCTAAGGCGAGGGAGATTCGAGGCGAAAGATTGGAACGGCATCGGAGTCTACTTAGAGCAGAGGACCATCGCCGTATCCTTATTTAATATTTACGCCGGTGAAAGCAGTTCCCTGTATTCGCTCGACGCGTTTTCGGTCTTGGCCTCGAAGGAAAATTATCACCGGCGCGATGCGCGGTTCCGTGTTCGGCGACCGATTCGACGAGAGTGCCGCGGTGTTTACACTCGCTGTCCTCTTCTCTTCTTTTCCTCTTTGAACGTGGGAAAAATATTTTTCCCGATTTTTTTCGATCCGTTCGACTGGCGCGAATCCGCGGATGAGAAGGGGTGTGAAACGCGAAGGGGATTTTGTCGAGCAGGTACCTCTTGAAAGAACACAGAGCTTTCGCAACGGTGTGTCCGTGAGCCCGATTTCCCCGGGAACCCTCCACGCGTCATCTTACAATGCGGCCTAATAAACAGCGGGCTTTTCGAGGGCTGGCATCGTTTTCCCCAGGCCCCTACTGTTGGCTATAACCTGTTGACACGCTCCCCTTATTACGAACTCTATCTCATTCAATCATCCCCGAGCCACGATTGCCAGCTCCGCGGGATATCCTCCTCCCTCCGCTGCTGCTGCTGATGCGTGACGAGTCTCATTGGTGCACGAGACTACGACGCGCGTACGAAAAAGCCGTCTCTCTAAATGTACTCGCCGGTTCAACAACCTCTTGAAACTTCTGCTAACCGCCGATAAATGCTAACTCCACGCGATATCTTAGACAAAGGCTTGAAGAAAAGTAGATGAACTGATTTTATCTCGGAAACTATCAGCTCTACGGTTTGAGCATTACAAATCTTTTTTGTAGAAAATTGAATTTCCTACAAAAAAGCACGGATGTAATTTTCCTGTAAAGTTGATGGTTCGCGAGAAAAAACGAGAAAACCATGAAATTCGTTATCGGTGACACGGTTCAAGGAACGCAAATCAGCTACAAGCACTTACAGCTTTTATGAACCGAACTTCATCTGAAAAAGAAGTGACGAGGGGAGCAAAGAATTCCCAGAGAATTTCATCACCTGCAAAAATGTTTGAGGCATTCGATTTGTAAAAAGTCTCCAAATTTCGATCTCTTTGTCAAAATTATGTTCGACCTCGTTGCCAAAATTATGTTCGACCTCGCTTCCGAACTAAGTACCGCCGAGAAGCTCAGCCTAGCTTAGTTAAGTATTTTTCGTTCAGCTTATCTCAGCTTAGTGGAGCTTGTTATTTTAGTTTGGTTTTCGCACAGCTGCGGTTGAAATATTTGGTACGAATGAGAAAACATCGCATAGACGTATTTTCGTTCGGTCATATTTGCATTGCCTTCGCTAAAATTCGTCGTTCCTCGTTTTTAGCCTATTTTCCTTGTCGGAACACCGTACGTACGCCTTCCGGATATTCTGCCCGAGGTCTATAGACTTTTGCATCACCCACTCGCGGATTTCCCTCTAATGCGATTATCTCAATCCCTCCGGATCACGAACAGCAATGCCTATCCGATCCTAATCTTCATTACCACAGACGATACCCGCTTCTCGTGTTCGGCTTTCGATCTTTTTCAACGAACGTAGGGTTTCGATATTACTATCTATACCAATAGTTTCCAATGTACCGATCGGTTCTTTCTCTACGCCGGTACCACATCGTACGTTCTTCGCGTTTCTGCCCCCGGAATGACAGACTCCTCTCGACTCACCTGTATATCGGTTCCGAATCGTTCTTGTACCAGACGACGAGTATCGCCGAGTCCGATTCTCGAGGCGGGCGCAAGTCGCACGGAAGAACCGCAATGCCGTGGAGAACAGCACTGACCTGAAGCGGTGGACCTGAAACAACGAACGACACGGTTTTGTCAAATTTCTCTCTCCCAATGATAGTTCGAGTTAGGAAAAAAAATCGTTCGCTCTGCGAATACGACGTCGATTATTTCCACGTCGGAGCTTTTTTCGGTGGCTTGGAAGGAGAACGGAGGAAGAAGACTCCGAGAGCTAGCTTCGAACGATTAACGAAGTGAAATACCGTGCGTCGGGCTGACGTAGCTAAAATCCGAATGATTATCCGAAAAGATTGATTTTCTTCGGGTGCTGATCGCCATGTTCGTTCCCAGCGTCGAACCGAACCTGCGAAGGACAACGGCGCCGTCGCACGGGCAGCCGTTGTCGTTGAACTCATTACGAAAGACAATTACGAAAGACTCGCTTTCTTTCCCGAACGACACGGTCAGCTCTCTCCGCTGGTAGCGAACAGACAATATCAAAGTTTTGAAAAACAATAAAAACTCCCGAGCATTACGAGAGACTCGACCGTATTGCGAGTTATATACCATGTAATCCACGAGTCCAACCGCCGCCGCCCACCTGCTCGCCCCTCGACGCTCGCGCTATCGGGCGTATTTCGTTGCGTAACACTGGTGCTGTCGGTAGTAGCGTGGAAGCTTTCTCATTTATCCTCCGTCGAAGCGGGCTGATAAAAAGTTTCGCCAGCTCAAACTTCCATCCTCCAAAAGCTCGGAAATATAACGACGCGTATCGAGATCCCAATTGCGACTCGTAAGCGTTGACGCAACGAGCTTTCGCAAAGGGAATCTCATCTTATTGTTTCACGCAAGTACCCGCGAGAGTTTCCTCGAGAAAAAATCGAACATCCTGCCGAGAAGGAATTCTCGCTCCGTTTCCGCAGCCATCTCCGAGAGCATGGAGAATCTTTTGCAAATATTTACATTATTCGCACGCGCACGCGTCTCACTTGTTTACGCACGTGGCCTCGGTTTACCGCGAGTCAGAGAGACTGCGGAACAAATCGTGTACGTTATTTACGTTGGCGGTGTAGCGAATAATTTATCTTCGTTTACCATTATCGTTCGTTAGACGATACGTCAGGCGGGTAAAAATTTGCCAGACGGTGTATTATTGCGAGGATGAGAGGAGGAATAACGCGGTAGCGCCTCGGAGGGGTTGGCGAAGATAGGCTGGTAGGATAGACAGATATACGAGCGGCGTATAATGAGAAATGAGATGGTATGAATGTGAGCTAAGCCAATCGGATGGATGGCAACAGATCGTCGAAAGCCATAGCCTCGTAGCCGCGGGCAGGAGCGTTTATTGAATCGGCGGATATACAAGCTTTTGCCAATATACTTTTAGCACCGTTTACCGTTCTATAACCACTTTTCGCGAAGCTCCCTCTCCCTCTCCCTCTCCCTCTCTCTCTCTCTCTCTCTCTCTCTCTCTCTCTCTCTCTCTCTCTATGTATCTCTCTCCCTCTCCCTCTCATACTCGAGAAATATCGAAGCGATCTTTTTCTCCAACACCTCCGCCTCGATTTACAACTCCTGCCAACATTTCGTATTACGCTACCACCGATCATTTTCGAAGCTCCGATTTCAATACGAAATCCGATTCGAGGAAGAGAAGCGCACGCATAAACATCCCGTCCCGCGTTTCTTTTATCATGCTCAAGATGACGCGAGAGAAGCGTTCCTCGGAACGGAATGGTAAGACACTCCGATTTTTGGCAGCAGCTCGCTGCGGTTTTCTCTCTCTCTCTCTCTCTCTCCGACGTTGGAGGTTCTCCCAGCACTTTACGAGCCGGGAATATTTTCCACGTCTCGAGGAGTGTAGAGAGTAAGGCGTATCGCGAAGCGCGTGGGATGTTGCGCGGCTACAGAAGAAGAGTAAGAAAAATAAATGACGCTTTTTTCCTCTTATTTTCTTTTCCCTTGTCCGAGAACCAAGACTCCTGATGTCTGATACGTCTGGTTTCGTGGATACGCGTTTCGCGCGGAGCCGATCCGGGATGAAGGATTATATCCGTGGCAACGCAGATATTTGGCAAACGTTTGCTAAGCTCTGCGACGTAACACGATCCTCTCGAAGTTTGCAAGATCTCTTCTACCAAGACGAAGGGGTATGGATACATTTTGTTACTAGGTATAACGTGCAGCGATACAAAGGAGAATACACATTAATGTCTACACGGAGAGATTCTACCAGCCTATTCGGGTCTGAAAAGTGATCGCTCGCGGAGCACCAAAAGCTGGATCATCTTCGCGAAGAGTTCTTTGGGGGGTGTGGAGAAAAGCGTGGATTTCGACTGCCGCGCGACGAAGAAGCACCTGGATTCGTGGATGAAGAGTGGATTTTTGGGAACATCTCGGGCGTCTGGGGGGGGGGGGGGGTCCAGAGCCGAGGGGAGACGGGTGTTCGGCGTTGCGATGTCATGGGAACGAGCTATAGGGCAGGTAGTCTCGATACGTCGGGGGATTGCGCGGCGGAAAATCCTTGGAAGGATTTAAAAAGAGTTACGTTGGGACGGGGGAGATTCTCCATTTCCGTCTCGAGCTTCTCGACCCGAGGGTCGCGGTGTTTTCATAAAGATACCCGAAGATCCGAAGAGCTGAAGGATATTCGTGGACATTAGATGACGGATCCTCGTTTTTTTCCATCGTACTTCTCTTTATCACTTCTCCCCCCTCCCCCCCCCCCCCCACGAATGCCGAATTCGCGTTGGGTTAGGATACGTCCAAAGAATATCCCCGGCGAGGGTCCAGATTCCCGAAGATGGCGTCATTCTGACGCAGATTTCGTGCTGCCCTCTAGATTCTACCCTCTTCTCCTCAACTTCGCGTCCTCCTCTCGAAACTCCTCGCGAAAAGCACATCCCGAAGATGACGCTGCTCCGCGGGCGAACTTTGTCCCCTGATATCGGTGCTCCGCAACCTACAACGCGAAGCGTTTTCCACCTTTTTACGTTTTCACGACGCCCGAGTAAATTTCCCCGGGGCAAACTATCCTGCCCAACAGATGACGCTGTGGCATGGCTGCTCTATACGCACCTCGCCTTTACGGCTCTATACATGTATACGCACTGCCCCACTGCTGCTGCTGCTGCAGCGCTTCGTCTCTCTATACCCTCTCTCTCACTCTCGCATTGACGGGGCAAAAGTCGCGGAGAGGAGAGAGGAAAAATGCGACGGGGTCAATAATAATCGAAGGAGTTGCAGCCTCCGGGGAAAAGTAGTAGGTACGTTGAGTGGTAGGAAGTCAAGTATTTTCGAAGGAATGCCGTGGCAAGTTGTTCTTCATTGTTGCGCGGAAGAGTATCGATCTTCAGATTTTTCCGTCCGTTGTATTTTTCCTCGTGGAAATAAAATACGTGGAATCCCGAGCAGAAGCCGAATGGAACGGAGGAGTAGCGGAGGAAGCAGATGAAGATTTGCTCCGCGAAGACGAATGATAATTGGCCTGGCGGAGGAAGGAACGCGCCGCGGAAACAGGACGTAAGTGAGTCCCTGTTCATTCGGTGGAGAAAAAATGTTCGTGCCGTTGACAAAGGAAATACGCGAGGCGAGATGTATTTGTTGAAAGAATTACCCTGCCACCGCGCCGGAGCGTACACGAATTTGTAAGACTTCTTCGTTCGAAGCTTGTCGGGTGCAACCCCATGCTTTTGTCGAACGCTCCCCCAACGACAAAGGTATTGCTTACGTTCTTCGGCGGCTAAAGCTCCTCGAAGAAGTCCTGTAAACACGTCACAGCTTTGCAGCAAAGAAGCAACGCTCGGATAGTAAAACTCGGGGAAAATAATCTGGAAACAAACCGCGAACGAGGAAAACTACTCGCCGTGGGGGAAAAAATTGCAACGTTCCTCGCCAGGTTGATCGAATTGCGTGGAACTCTGCGCGGATATGGATTCCTAGTAATCGCGAGGACTATTCAGAAATTGGTTGAAAATTGGAATTTCCAGACTGCGAAGGATTTGTAAAATACATTCTGCGGTTTCGAGCTATTCAATCATCTCTCGCGGTGAAATGTACGCGAACCCACCGCCCCCGACCACACCAGACGATTGGCCGAGAGCCTCGTATCCTAAAGTTAACAGTTACCGTTCGGGGAATTCGTTACTCTCGTCTCTCGAGCTACCGTCGTTCCCCGTTCCGCGTAAGTCGGCCGAGACGGCGGTGCAACTCGTCCGGATTGCATAGCGGTAGAGATGAAGTATTTCCAGTAATTGTCCAGTTCGTCGAGGCACACCTCGAGGGCTCGAGGTGAGCTCGGTCTCGTCCGGCAAGAAGACCCGGGTGACGATAGGTTCTCTCCTTATTTTCACCGCGATGAGAAAATCTGGGTGGTGAGTGGAATAATATCAGAGTCCCGAGTCCAGTACAACAACGCAATCCGAGTTCCGATATGCGCGCCAGATCCCTACAGGGGTTAGCGTGGTTATTTAAAGTTGTACGGCTTCTTGACACCGTCTGACCCGCGGATCATCGGATCATGGGCTTAGCCGGTAGCAAGCTAACTCGACGCGAAAGAGCCCGAACAAGGATTCTACCAGGGTGCGAGTTGCCGCGGGAAGCCTCGAGCGCGTGATCGCTAACTAACGATGCTTTTTTCAGGGTTCCCGGCGAGACGCGAAATCTCGACCGTGAATCTTTCGTTCCAATGCTCTATTCGTTCCGGCCTGAAACTACGGACCGTCAACCGGACCGCCGTTCGCTGTTCTCGTTGAATAGAGGGGGGGGGGGGGGGGGGGAGGGGGATTCGCGACACACACTTCGTTCGTAAAATATAAGCGAGGCGTGCGAGAAATCCCGAGGGCCGGACGAGGAGGCAAAAAGAGTAACGACAGCGTCGGTGAATTAAGCACCCCGGGGTAATAATTGGTACCCCGTTTGAAGTCGAGGAATGGAATCGGGCGTCGGTTCGCCTCGCGATCCAATCTCGCGTTGTAATTCCTGCCGATCGACGACGAATATAACGACGACGTGAAATCTCGCCGCTTAATTCGCCGCGGTAAAAGATCCTCGTAATCGATTTGGCGTGTGCTACGTGCGTCGACTACCCCATCGGATCTCCGATCCCTCGAAGCTCTACCCCCGCGGCAGCCCCTTTCGGGGAAAGGCTAGCTGGCCGGCGAGGAGCCGACGGCGAGAGGGGGAGGGGGATAAAGAATCAAGGATTACGCGAGACCAAATGAAAGTAATCCAATTTCAAGCAAAAGCTAATTATATTCCTCGTAATAAAACGGAGGCAGCCACCGCGCAGCCGACTCGTATTATCAGATTACATTCATTTTTACCGGCACGATGCAAAACCCCACCACCGCCCTTCGTCTACGAGAAACGGGGAGAGATTCCCGTTTACCATAATTTCGTTTCAAACAACGTCTTTGACTCATCGCGTACACCCTCCTGCTCGTACGCGACCTTTTTCTCTTCTTTCCTTCCCTCGCTCTGCGTCACTCCGCGCGTGCTGCGATCACCGTTCGCCCCTGTCACTATAATTGCACTGTTTTCATTTCTTGTCATTTTGACTTCCTTGGCTGGCGAGGAAAATCGATGTGGGTACGACGCGTAGTTGTACTGTGCACGTGAATTTTTACCGTTCTCACCGGCAATTTCTACCAGTCCGCTCGTTAAACTCGTGCTGCTCGGGCTTCGTCGGCTACAATCGTTAATGTAACGTCGCGTTGTCCAAATAATACATTCGTGATAATAATTTTTCTCAATTGTAGGTTACTTTCAACTGACATCTATGTAACCGTTCTGGCATTGTAGATTTACGTGGCCCCAACGCTACTTTTTATTTCAAATTTACGGCAAGAGTGACCGACTGTTTTGCGAAGGTTGCCACGCGAACAACAATTTTTACCGTTCTGCACTCGTGAAAGGAGAATAATTTTTGCTTTATATTTTCTCTCTCCGCGTAGACGGTTTCCCGCGAGACTCTGGAATATTGGTTTTTTTTTGTTTTTTTTATGGAAGAACGCGCGAATATCTTCCTGGAAAGTATCGGTTTCCATTACGCGAGGTGCGATTCGCGTAATTGTCTTCGAGTTATCCCGATGCTCGTGGCATTAATTAATAAATGGCCTCTCACGCTCGCGCGCAACCGTTAGTGTTCGTCTCTCGCTCTTTCTCGCTGGCCGATCCGTTGAAAAAGCTTTTCTCGCTAATCCCAGCGCGGATCAGCGGGTATTAGCGGTAATTCCTCATCAACCAACCGCGTAACTGATAAACAATTAAATCTTTACTTCGCGTTCGGCTTTACGTTTCACTCGAAACACGCGAACGTCACGCACGATAAATTCGCACCCCGAGGTCCCGAGTTTTTTCTTTGCCGTGTCTGGCGCGCGGGAAAATGTCGAGCCTCGTGGCTGATTCGGGGAGAATTGAAAAAGCAGCGGCGAAATACGACTTCGGAGCGAATAATTCCTTTCTCGTTAGTCTCGCTCGCCTCCCGAACATTTATCAAACGCTGAATCTTTCAACGCTGCCCGATATCGCGGCAGTCTTGAGCCGGCTTACGGACCTCGCGGCTCTGCGGCTGTTCGAATGCCGGGGGAACGGGAACGAAAGCGTCGAATTTCGGCGAATTTGCCCGCATAGATATGCATTTCGATCACGACTCGCGCCCTCGAACATCGCCGTTGCAAGTTTAAAGCTCGGAACAATTAACTCGCAGCGATTGGCTGTTTCGCGGGATCATTAGCGAGGATTGTTCGTTTCAGGTTCGCGGAAAATTGCTGGAAGCTGGCCGAGCGGTGGACCTCTGCGAGCGTCCGCCTATCCTCTCCGCGCCCGGTGAAAAAGGGTGACGCGCGACGCGCGGTACCACGAGTGCTTTCCCTTTTCTACGCAACCGTCGCTCCGTTGTTCCTCGGGCGGCAAAATTTTTTTTTTTTTTGGGCCGAAAATTGTGGCGTTTCTTCGGGGATTGGGGAATCCCCCTCGTATCGGCTTGCGGTTGGAGCTGCTCGTCGATTCCGCGCGGCGTTCGATCGATCCGATTAGCAAAGAGAGAGGGCAAAAGTCGGGGTGGGTAAAATTACGTTAGGGTTGTAGTTAGGACCTGCGCGCTATTCCCCGAACTTAATTCGTATATAATACGATTATTCGTCCGGCATACGGTCTCGCGGATAATGTAATAAAATTTACGCCGCTGACCTCCGACTTCGGTTCGGACGAACGATTCATCGTTTATCCCGGCATTGCTGTTTGCCCCGTTCCCACCATTGGTCAAAAATGCCCACCCCCGCCCGATTCTCCCGGCAGCGCCGGTACCTTCCAGCAAAACCGTTCACCACCTCTATTGACCGGTCACTTATTATTCTCGCATCGACGCCAGGCACCGCGCGATTCTCTCGGCGGCGGGCGAACCGGCGGCAAATAGGTCTTTTAATAAATTTCTCCTCATATTTTCCAAACGATGAGAGGAGACAGAGGAAAGAAGAAAAGACAAAAAAAAAAGCTTCGTCTGAGATCGAGATTTGCATACTATTAGATTTCTACCTGCGAAACTCTCGGGCTATCATCTCCATTTTCTCCGGCTATCCCCATCGACGCCCCGCTGTACTTCCTATTCGCTCGCCAGGAATTCCCACCGTTCCAAAGTAGAACTCTACGCGCGCAGCTGCTGCCATCACTCGCAACGACGCTACGAGCCATCCGCGATGATTGCCAGAGAATCGTTGAGTAGCCTCGCGATCGACGATTTCTCGGAACTCTTAGACACGAAGACGTCCAACGCTCGATTCGCCCACCGCATTCGCCGACCAGATTCTCGCCCCTCTCCTTCTCTCAACCCCCTACCAACGTTCGACTCTCCTGAGATGGTACCAATGACTCGGATCGACGGTGAGCCAGACGTATCGTCGTACACCCCGCGTGTCCCGATGTTCCCCGTTAGGGTAGAAGAGAGAAGTTCGCGGATCGCAAAAGAAGTGGGATTACAGTTTCTTTTCGTAGGATAGTTCGAGTTTGCGTGCCGAAATAAAGTTCAGCAAAACTTCGAGTCCGAATGGTTGCGGAGGGATGATGACAAAGGGAACAGCCGAACAAGAAGATGTGTCAGATGATTGGGGGTAGATCCAAGGGACGTAACAATATTGTTATTGGGAGGTTAACCCCTGGGCGCGAGGGATTTGCCACGCTGAATTTCGGATTCACGTCACGCGATATAGGCTTGGCCCGTTCTAAACAATAACCCTACCTCTACGTGAGGGTCGTTCCAAATCCTCCAATACGGTTACGTAATACTCGCCGCGTCGCGCGGCGGTTCTTCTTCCTGGGTCATCGAGCAACCAGAAATCTTCGTTCCCCTTCCCGTTTCTTCCGCGGTATTTCATACTCGCGTGGCATTACTCGCGCGTTTCTATGCGAGGCAATTACTTCGTTTCCGGACGAGGAGTCTTGCCCGGCTTCGTTCCGATGGTCCCGCGCGAGCGTTTCTCCGGCTTTGGGGTATCATTTTATGAAAGCGACGGACGAACGAAAAGGAAGCCCGCTCGTTAGAGGGGAGGAGAAGCTTGGCGTTCGTTCGCGTGCCACGCGGAAACTCCTCTCCGAAGCGTAACGCTCTGCGTAGTCTGACGACGAGCTTCGCGACGTAGCCCGAGTATTTCGCGTGCTTCTCCCGTCGCATGGTTCCTGTACGCTCGTACTTTTCGGAATCCGGCAATTTTTTCGACCACCGTCTCGTACTCGCACGACGCGTTAAAAAAAAAAAAAAAAAAAAAAAAAAACGTTGCCGCGTGCATCTTTCCTTCGGTGCGCGCGCTTGGCATGGAATCGAGCATATCCTACGATCGATAGTAGCGTAGAGCAATAGCAACGCCCCTGGACAAAAGTAGTCCGGTGACAGAATCGAATCCTCCCTTCCCTAGTCGATTTCTAGAGCGTGGTCTTGGATGGCGGGTAGCTACCAATATCCCGGCACCTCGCGAGGTGCATACTCGCGCCACGCTCGCGACTACTTGACTTCGGTCGCCCAGTCACCACCAGTTCAACCCACCCTTCCTCCAACGCGCGGTGAACAACCACCTCTATTTTCTCCGACACTCGACGCTTTGCCGCCAACTTGCGAAAACATTGACCACCGTTGCGACCGATGCCACCGCTATTCCACTGGGCGCAACGCTGTGTAGCGTTCCCGCTGCTCGTTCTTTTCTCCTCTCGCTATCTATCTATATACACGTAGATAGATAGATGTATATCCCGAGCGGACACCGTTACAAAAAGCTATCCTCGTACTTCGCGAAAACAACAACCGCGAAGCGGCAGCAACGTCCCGGGGCGCGGATTCTCCTGTTTCTTCGTCGTTTACACGCCACGTTCCTCGTTCCTCGCGGATAAAAGCTCCGCGCATCTCTTATACCCCCGAAGACTGACGATCGGACGGATCGCACCGAAATTGAATCGGAGGACTAACTAATTTGGAGAAGAGGAGGACGTCGCGAGTTGTTTTGTTTTTTCACCCCGCGAGCCCCGAACGCGTACACGTTGATCCGTGAATCGACCGCGAGGGTGTGATGCACGGTCCGCTCGCATGGTTCTACTAGCCGCGCGCGGACGAAGCTTCGATGGAAATTACGATCTGCTTACCATATCGCAGCGTTGATAAAGACCCGGATGATTTAGAGTGGGCGTTTATGCAAAGCTAGACGAGACTCGTATATCGTCGTGCGGTTGACCACGTCGCGACCTATCTACTAGCCACGATTACGATGCGTCTCGAATACTAGAAGCGCGGACGACGATCGTGCGAATTGCGATTTTCCAGAGCCTTAATTGCCCGCGATTACCACTAATTACTCTCGATTATCCGTCGACCCAGATCTTTTCAGCCTCGTGGAAAAACTCGTGTTTTTCACTCGAAGCTGCTACGCGCCAATCGGAAAGCTCGCCGTATCAGTCGTTCGGCGTTCAATGGCGATGAGAAAAAAAAGGGAGAAAAAGGAAAAAAGAAGGGCGAAAAAGTACCGCGCTCGGACGGTCATATTTGCCGTGAGACGAGCATTGATGGAAATACATTTCTATCGGTGCAGGGATGCGCGACGCCGAGTCTTGATATACCGCTTCCACCGATGAAATCGAATTTCACCGTCTTTTTTCTCTCTTTTCTTTTACCTTCTTCCCGTTCCTTCGTTCCCGACGATTCGTACACAATCGGAGTGCCGAAAAATTGAAACTCCGATGTCTGTCCGCGACGCTGCCGCGTGATTATACGCAACGCTGGGGCGAGGAATAAAAGGAGAGAGCATCGACTGACCTCGATTCAGCTCCCTCCTTCCAAGGATTCGTTCTGAAAAGAAGCAACTTGGCGATTTCGAAATGGCATCTCTACTCCTTGATTCGTTTGCGCCACTCTAATTTCCCGCTAAGGCGGTGGAATTATAGGAAGTAACGAGAGGGAGGCGAGAGGGCGGCGGAGGCAGAGAGGAAGGAACAGACCTACGCTTCGAGATTTTCCCAAAGTGAAATTAAAGCAACGGCGGCGAGGAGCGGGTCGGGACGACTCGCGGTGTGTAGTGGTGGAGAGCGAGACGTAGCGGAGCGGAGCATCGGAAATGGAACTCCACCGTGTGCTTTTATAATATCCAGTCGAAGACGATGACAGGATATTAGTACGCAGGTGATTCGCTTCTGAATCTCGAGCTGCGCCTGTGTATACCGAGCTTTCGCGTAGCCTCGCGCCCAACACTGCGTCGCTCGACCCCTCCTACACCCTCGCCATCGGCGTTCTCTTTTACCGGTCCTTCGGATAGGCTCTATATTGAACCTTTCCGGATAGCGAATTACTTTTCGTTCTCCTTTCTCTCCGGATGGAATCTCCTGACGCAATCTTAAAAACCAAGCATCGCTGACCCCGGAGCGATATATCGTTTCCATATAATAGCTGCCCCCCCCCCCCCCCCGCTCGACTCCCCAAACTTTCTTGCGGAGGGTCCCGCGTAACCTTTGACTCTTGCGAGGCAACCATTAGTCACGAACCGAGAATCTAGGTTTTTTCCTCCTTTTTTATACTCTCGGACCCGAACATTTGATCGACTCGTCGTTCGCGCGCGCGTTCTTCTCACTGTTCACCGATTCGCCTCGTCGGGGTCTCCGGCGTCTCTGTAATCCGGTCGCGACCCATCCGTCAATCGGAGTGCGGCGACCCGTTTCCTCTCTTCCTCGTCGTTCCTCCGATGCAACGACGACCCCGACGATCGCGATATTGCACCGTTTACACTCGCGGTGTGTATCTAGGCTCTGATTTTTTTTTTCCTCGCAGAATCGCGCCAGGAGCCCTGGCTTGTCGCCAGATCGAATGAGACGCGCGAGATTGTTCTCGCGGGACTGTTCCCCTAGGAAACGAGGAAGATGAAGATTTCTCACGAGTCATCGAATTGGTACGCGAGGCGTCAAAACAGTAATGCGCTTACGGGGTAAGTATTACCTTGTTACCATCGATTCGTTGTTACGATTCCTACGCGATGACGAAACACTCGATTAACAGGAATGCCACAGAACTGGTGGATACTCTGGCAAAGAGAACGAGCCAGAGAATGACTTAGCGAGCGACGTTAGCAGCACTCGAAATGATGCGTATAGATTTCAGATAGCATGGATATCCGTTTCTCTCGCGTGTCTCGTCTCTCGAACCGTTTCAATAATCAGCTAGCTAGTTGGATCTTCGTACGGCTATTTTCTCTGGTATGCTGAAGGGTTGCGCGTCTCGATGAAAAATTCATGGGGGATGAGATTATGTGGGTGGAATCGTGTGCGACTCGATATAGTGGACGACGTAGCGTGATTCCCGGACAAGAATGTACTCGTGAATCGAGCGAAGAGCTGGGAAGAACGTTGGGAGGGGGGTTATAATAGACTGGAGGATTTCGTTCGCGGAATATCGCTGTATACGTCGATGACTAGAGAGGAGAACGGGTGGAAGTGAAACAAAAGGAATTCTCCGAGAGACGGAGAGATCGCGAGGAAAGAGGGCAGAGGGAAGTGGGAACGTCGAGACCGGAAGAAGTACGGTAGATGGAGTTCGTTCGAGGCGTTACGGGGGTACCTGCGGGAACAGGAAGGACGTGACAAGGATCGGTTGTTCGGTAGCGAAGGGTTTCCCAAGTATTTCCGCCCGCTTGTTTTTCACTCCGTCCCCGATCCCTTCCTCTAAAGAGCCATCAACTCCGTTGGAGTGTCCGATGTAGTCGTCCCGGCACCGAGACTGCCGCAGCCCCAATTCCAAGCTCCGAGAATTCGGACCAACGCGAGCGAATTTGTCGGTGCATGCCGAGGCGAGGATTATCAACAACATTTCAAACTCAAAGGACCGAGTCGACCTTGGGGGAGGTCGAATGTCCTCGGCTAGTGCCTACCCTACGACCCGGTATCATCCTCTTTACGCGCGTACCGTCCACGGACGACGCGGAGCCCGGTCTCGAGCTTGCGCGGCGAGCTTCGTCGAGGTTACTCCAAGGTTACGGAATAGAATTGCGCGAGGCTCGAGCGCAGGGAAATCACCGAGAGCGAAGGGTTACCCCGGGGGGGGGGGGGGGGGGTCAAGTCCGTGCTCGAGCAAGAAGGGGCCTCCTTTTTCAGGAAATCCCGAACGAGAGACGATTCGAACGACCGAAACGTCATATCTCAAAGGAGATAGACAATGGAACCGTGCGGAGATATCTCGTCGGATAGTTCGATCTTCTTACGGTGATCCGGGAGAAATCCTTCGAGATCGAACCACGACGACGAGAGGTTTCGCGACGATACACCGAACAATAACGTTTCGGATAGCGTCGGACCTATTTTCCCGGAACGTCAAACCTATTTTCCGGGGATTTGACGAATGGGTAGATACGATAGTCGCCGCTACGTTGATGAGAGTACCGGAACGGAGCGGAGGGTCAATGGCAGCTCCGCTACGCGGGAACGTACGAGCAGGAGGAAAGCTCTGGGCTTTTCAGCCCTCGATGGGGGGGGGGGGGGAGCTATCGCGAAAGGGACCGCGCCGAGCGACCCTACTTTTTACATATAATTACGATATATGACCGCGGCGTGAAAGCAGTCCCGTCAACACGTGAAGTCGCGTGTCCAAAGTAGAAACGGGTATCCGCGGGAAAAACAACGCCAACCACCGCGCCGCTCGGGAAAGCTTTTTACAACCAGATTACGTCGTGACGGCTTTCCCTTTCGGTTTACGATCAGAACGTCAATCTTATTTTCCTGCGATAGACACCGACACTCGACGCTTGGTGTCCACCATAAAAAGCATACGAGTCGCAAGAATCGCGGTGGTTTATACCGACGTAAACGGGCGTTACTCGCTTCGCGACAGAGCAGCTCGACTCCTTTCATCAAATTCAAGCTCTCTCGGTCGCCCAGCGATATATACTCGGGGAAATTCGCAACCGTGATCACCGCCGACCTCGCTCATCTTCGCGAGTAAAAGGGAAGTTTGCGGGATCGCGGGCGCCGCGCCGCGTATGCGAAGAGGAGTCGGCTCCGAATCGGATCACGTCGGAATTACAATACCGATCACCCTCGCGACACGTCCTGCGAGAATGAAGTTTGTACGACGAATTTTCCTCATCGGAGGTAACATTTTTACGACGAGATGCGACGATGATTATGGCGCTTGTGCGAGACTACTGCCAACAACATCCGGTTCAATATGACCAACTCAGCGCGAATTTATATTCATGGTTGGAGGAGGCGAGAGCGAATTCGTTCCTCCGGTGATAAAGGTGATTCTGTACACCTTTGCATTTTTAACATCCGCTGCAATAGAATCTCCGTAAGAGTCGTCCGTGAAAGGAATCGCATTTCCGTAGGATAAAATATCGCGCGCAACGATGAACTCGACGATTGTCAGGCTAGTCGTTTCCTCCAGCGGTATGACACCAGTTTTCCCGGTCGAGCGAGTTTTTCTGTTGATTGGAGATTATTTCGGTAGGTAGACCAGAGTCTCCGCATTGTTACGATAATTGCCGATGAATGCTGTATCAAGCCGTACGATACGATGACGCGTTCGCGAGCTTTCAGCGGTGCCCCTGCCGTACGCGACAAGAAAGGTATCAATTTTCCCGCGAACGATTATTATTTCCGCGATCGTACCATCAACGCACGCGGAAAATCCGTTAGCGAGAGTTTCAACGCCAACGTGCACCCCGCAAAGATGACGCGAGGCGAACACGGGTCATCCGTGCTTACGAAGGGATAAATATTTGAGTACAGAACGCGCGCACGTCGGGATATTTGACAACGCGAGGCGAAAACTCTATTTCGTGGCTCGTTAGCACTCGCCTGACTCCATTTCCTCGGCGCTTGGCGTGTTGTAGGTCAGTACCTGGCGTGTAACGAGTTTCCAGCTGACATGCACGCCCAGCGATTGTCCTTGTCCCGAGCGCGATTCGAATCTTTGTGGAAAGCTCTGCTGATCCGTGCATATACGTACGGAATATGTTTAGTACATGTATACGTGTATAGGCATAGGTACCAGCTCTCTTCTCCGCTCGATCCCGAGAGCCGAGAACGTAGTCTTCGACTAGCACGCATAGCGGACTTTGGCCCGAATTCAACCCGGTATTCTCCAAGAGCGCATCACGTTCCCTCTATTGTAAAAGGTCGATCGTGTTTATGCAGAATCATAGCCATTCATCACGCGTGCCATTCACGAGCTTAGGAAGACCGCCTGGACGGCGAGCAAGTATTCTTACCCAGGGACGATTCACAGCTCCTTATTTACATGTTAGTTCACGTAGCCCGCGAGCACGCGATTCACCGTTGCCGATTTTTCGAAGGAAAACGCGTTTGGCTATTGCGCTTTTGCGGAATCACAACGATGCCGATGGATCGAACGGGATTGGACGACTAAGCACGAGGGAATAATCCCGGCAGCACCGCGGAAAATCTAATCTGCACCCATCGTTTCGCTAATCTGTTTCGCGCATATATTATTTGGAAACGTTGCATTTGGATGCGCGTGACGCGACGACGAGCGGCGGTATCGCAGCGCACGGATCTGCAAGTTTTCGTAGCGCGACGAAGAAAAGCGCGGGCTTGTAGCGCGGTTGTAGGAGCACGGTTGCGGGAGATCTCTATCCAACTGGGGTGAAAAGGCGGTTGGGAAAGTTTCCGAGGCAGGCAAGTCCAACTTCGGGCCGAAGAACTCGAAGGATCTGCCTTTTTATTTTTTGTTTCCTCGACCAACATCTGTTTCACTTCGCGCAAGCTTTCGTTCCACAGCAACGATGTCGGGACACCGAGGTAAGCGTCGTTCGTTTACAGAGTTATGGAGTTCCTCCGAAGTCGTTCGACGTTTCGCCGTTCGCACGCGGCCGGAGACTACGACTTCCGAGGCCGGAATGTGGGGCATGCTGTAGAATACTAACGCCTTTGATGATCCTCGAAGAGTCTCTTACGTATCACCTTGTGGCCTCGTTTGAAAGGGTTCGCCGACTGCAAGGTAATGGAATAGTCTTGTTCCTCTCGTGGTCGTCGAGTGGTCGGATTTATTCCGCGTAAGATGTTCTCAAACTTTCCCGAAACTAAAGGACTCGACTTCTTTGAGGAATAATAACGAGCGGTTTCTGCCCCGTACCAGTAGCCAAAGCTACTGCTACCCATCGACGCAGAGATTATGACCCGGAGGCCACGTTTTCCTTTTCAACGTTCTTTCTTTCATCCGCTTGCGTCGCATACTCGATTACTTTCGCGACCTTCCCGTCACAGCCAACGAACTCCGGATCGGGTCAAGGTCGTTCGATATCTCTTCGCAAAATATCCCATCGCTTCTCTTCTCCGCTCGTCTTCCCCTCGCCGGTTCGCCGTCTTGAAGACGATTGAAAAATACATTTCCACGCCAGCCACCCCTTTGGACTCGTTAACCGTTGTTTGTTGGCTACCACTTTGATCCTTGACCCGTTACCCGCGAATTCCTAAACGACACGCGATTGCGTTTATATTTTCCTATTTTTTTTTTCTTCCTACCACGGTTCTGTGCCGTAGTGCTCCCTTTTCTTGGGAAATTCACGACCAAACAGCCTTTGGCCCCAGCCGAGGCCTCGTTCCCGACAAGGTTTCCCAGAAGCACGGATATCTTATCTCGGTTTGCCCAACGGCGATTGACCTGCGAGATTCGTTTCATCAAGTCAGGTTGGAACAACTCGAGTACGATGATATCACTGTTTGGTCTGCGGCCTTAACTCGATTTTTCCATAACCACGGCTCTCTTTGCTCGAGGCAGTTCATCCGCCCAGCAGCGACCAAAGCTCCGTCTCTCCGATGCTCCGAGTCAGATTTTCCCAGTTCTACCATATCCTACCGGTAACAAACATGCGCGTAACGCGACATGGTTTCGGAAATTATTCCCAACCGCGAGCGATGTCAAACATTAAACGAGGAGTAGGTATACCGAGTCGTTTCAAACTCGTATTACGAACCATCCTTCACAGAATTGAATTCGGAGTGCTCGTCAAAAGTTGGGATCTCGCCAGAGTAAGGATGCGCGAATGAGTCGAGGAGGGTTCACCCAGATTAGGTACTAGCAATGCAGTTCGTTGTAACGACATCCCGTGCACCGACATTATACCGTATGCCACGGAGCTATCTCCAACAGCCGTAGAGAAATGGCCGTGTCCTCGAACGACATTCACATCGAGTCTCTGGTTTCCTGGTAGCTCTACTACAGCGCTAATCCCCATTCAGCGTTGGGGTCGCGAATCCTGTTTCTTCGGTATCGTTCGGTAAAGATCCACAACTCAACTGTCTAATTGTCTAGAGATGAACGGAGGAAATTCCCAGTGAAGCGGAGGTTTTCGTACGTACAACGAGGTACCGAGTTATTACTACGCGACACCTGTGCTCGGCGAGCTACCGTTTTGCGAGTACTCGATTGGTACTCGATTGCGATAGGCTAGATCAAGGAGAATACTCGATCGAGGTACCATGAGAAAAGGACGTAGTCAGCAAAAATAGGACGCAGCTTTTGGCTGCTTCGCAACTTTAATCCCCGTCTATCTTCGTGTCCGAGCTCTGCGCGCAGCGACAGGCGACACGCAGCGCGACGCAGCGAGGATTTTCCTGACGGAGTCAATAAGAATATCGTATCGCGAAGAATGATAGTTTTCTCGGAGCTTCTCTTCCTGGCTACTCTTTACGCTCTCGTTCGGTAGATAAAGATTCGACATCAATTCAGGTTGTTATCAACCTTTACTAAAACATTCCTTATCTCGGCACTCTACTCTCTCTCTCTCTCTCTCGCTCTCTATTTTCCAGGTTGTTCCACTTGCACGCTGACATCGTAGAAGACCTCATCAGGGGGGGTCGTAAGGGATTTTCTCTCGCCTTCTTATCTAAAATCTCGACTTCGACTCTACGCTCCTGATTCTCTCGCCCAAATACGCGCACAAGTCGAATCGCAGAGGAGGTTTTACGTAGAAGCGGCGAAGAGGAAAGGGATGAGGGGGGGAGGGGGGCATTCCACAGGAATCCATCGAAGTACGTTCGTTCATCGAACGTTAGTTAACCGCTGAAAAACGAAAACAATAGCGTGACCAATTTGCGAGGAGAGTTTCGATCGGGCAAACAGCCCCGGACGTTTCAGAAAGTTTAAATGGAATTCGGGAGCGCGCGGGGTTTGTTGCTAAGAAAATTTGTGTCGATATTAGCATCACGGCAGACTTGAAATGGACTAAATGACGGGAAAATAAACACGCTCGTAGAGGTTCGGTAGTAACGACTTTCGGGGTTGTTATATCGACGTTGGAACATTGGTAAAGTTTCGCGCACGATATTTAACCATTATATCGGAAATTCGACGTGACATCGTTGTTCCGCTTCAGACACGGACAACAACGACGAGTCTCTCGGAAAGCTTCGAATTCGCGCGTGACATTCGTTTTACGACTCGTCCTCCATAGTTGCGAACGACCATTGTTGGGAATTGTGGGCATTCATTTCCGTATCTCCATACGCGGTGAAAGGACGACTTTCCTCTTCTCCGCTCGTTTCCTCGCCCAAGATGACACTCGCCGTCGAACCGTTCGCGATCACATCCCCTTCGCATCCGCGTAACCAACGAACCAACGAGGCACGCGAACGCGAAATGCATCGCCTCTATTCGTCGTCGTCGTCGTCGTCGTCGTCGCTACTTACAACCGACGACTCGGGTGAAACCTCGACGCGCGTGTCTATATCTGCCACCGGCGGCCGACCAAACAACCTTTTTACTACTGTTTCTGGCCTCGTTTTATGCCTCGGAAACTGTGTCGACCGCCGCGATTGATCGACGCGTTCTGTTTCCGCAAAATTTACCGCTTTTATTAGCGCGAAATCCCACCTTCTGCTACGGAATATTCTCGCAAATGTTTTCCGCCAATTTTCCACGATTTCCAACCTCGTTCTATTTTATTTTTTGCTTATCCATAATTTGCTTCCCGTTCTATCTGCTCTGGAATTGCCGAATTCTTCTACCAACTATCCATTATCGTCGTTCCCGTTTCCTTCCGGAATTCATATTTTACATCGTCGTTATTTTTTCTCATCTTTCTCGGAAATTCTATTGTTTTTTTCTCTTTCGATGAGTTTTCCCAAGTCGTGGAGGAATATTTTCGTAATGAATAATATCAAAATAATTGTTAATTCTAATGAAAGGATTTCATTACAATTGATGTATTACAAAAGTACATTTCTCCGTCTGACAAGTGGCTCCATCAGTTTTAGGTTCGATTTCTCGAGCCTACCGTATCGTCGCATCGTTCCGAACGTTCTTTCGTTCGCTACTCCCATGGAGGGCTCGAAGCAACAAACAACCAACCAACTAACCCCGTAAAAGTAAAATCTGAGAAAAATGAGTTCCAAGTTGAAACATCATAACTTTTTCATTCACTTTGGTAAATGTTTGTTTAATAATTTCACGTGTACCGTACATTCTAAATTGAATTTTTGTACGGGCAAAGTTTCGTTTGCGTAAAAATTAATATTTTCATTTTTTTTTACCAAACTTTATTTTTGGTAGTTGGTCGAACGTTGCGCTGAACTTTTTGGACATTTCGGACTTCCAACAACCAATCAATTTTATAAGCGTAACAGTTGAGATAAACTTATTTCGTCTCTCTGTTTTTAAACCTCCTTAAAACAGGTAGTTTATTAAATAAAACGCGATTGTGAAAATATCGTTTTCTTATACGTAGAAATGTCGAAATAGGCGTGAAAAGGGTTACGAGTCGATGATGTCACCATTGTCTTCGGTGTCTACGCTTCGTATCCTCGTAGCAAACTCCAGTGGTAGCTTTTCGAAGAATTAGTAGCGTGTCGAAGAAGCTAATGGGAAAATATGGAAATTCGGGCGTGGTTTAACGTTGCAACGAATAATATACGATTTATCATATACCCTACCACAGCTAACTCGAATAATTGAAGACTCGAAGGTGGTTCCGTTGTTGCTTCCAACCCTCCGCATAGCGCCGAGCCGGAGAGAGGGTCCGTCGTAAATGGTATGAGATTTCGATGGGTGACATGAGCGTCGCGGTGCCCTCCAGACATTTTCCGTTCCGCAACGGTGGTGTGGCGCGGGTGGGGAGGCTCGCGTTGTCGTGTCACGGAGGTGTAACCGCGTACGAACCTGGTTACACGAGGGTCTCGAAACATTTTTCATCGCAGTTTCATAATGCAGACTCAGTTTCGCGATCGGGGTGGAGAGAGAGAGAGAGAGAGAGAGCAGCAACGGAGGAGCGCGAGGAGATGCCGCGTCGCGACGCCGCGGGTGGGAGCGAGGAGAAGAAGAGACCGTGGTTCGCGCCCCGAGTGCGCCGCGGAGAGGCGAGGAAGGCCGGGTAATATCGCGAGATGGAAAGGGAGCGCGGAAACAAAGGGTAAACCAAGAGTAATGACTCCTGGCGGGATGGAGGTGTACCGCACTGCACTACGCGTCGTGGCCTCCGCTAAGGTACGAGGAAACGCCCTGAAACCAGCCTGACCTTTGGCCCCTCGACAACCCGGAGGCTCCGTGGAACTACACCTCCGCGCTGCCGAGCCGATAGCTTCGCTCGTCGAATCAGCAGCGGGACGTCGTTAACCCGCGAGGACAGCGATATCATCAGCCCCAACGAAAATCTGTATGCTCGTTAAATGTTTTCTCCTAGAGAATGGCTACTAGCCTCGGCGAAACTGATCGCAATATCGTTATCGTCGTCGGGCAACTCGGCTGTAACGAATACGCGGCTCGAGCTTTTTCGATCCTCTCATCAACGTCAGCATTATTATCATCGTGACGACGCGTTCTCGTGGGCTTTGCACGAGCAACGTCGAGCATTTTTTCCGAACGCGGCGAAGTAATTAATTTTTTTCATTCCATACGCACGCGAACGCGCGTCGGGGTACGTGCATCGATTTAGAAATCTGCACGCTCGTTGCATTTCGTCTCGGGGAGGTGGAATCGGAACGCCGAAGAAACTATCAACGTTTTACGGTCAATTCGCGAATGCCAAATGACTACGATACATCCGGATTTACGTGTCAAACGGCGCGAGCATCTGGAAATCGATCGTAATTGCGTCAACTATACGCGTACATCGGGACAAAAATGACGGATGGCAATTTACGTATATTTACGGTAGACGGTGTGAGAAATGCATCGCGCGTCATTCTGTCGCGTTCGTATATAATTATCGATTATCGCGAAAGTGATTTCGTTTCAAAATCGTCGCGTGGCAACCTCGACGATCGCTTGGGCGAGAAACGAAAAAGCCTAAGCTATTCCCATTCGATAATTTTCCAGCCGAGTTTCCATGTTTTTTCTCGTCATTCGACGAGTACAACACGATTGATTCGCGGATACGCGCGTGCCGTTCGGCACGCGAATTCGGATCTAATTGTTTCGAACACTTCTGAATTTCGTAGTCGTACGAGAAAGTGTCAGGTGGAATGCACCGATGAATTTCGTCGTATTTTCTATCTAAAATTTCATTCAAGCTCGCATTCTCATCGGCAAACGCGCGTCGGTCTTCCCGGAAAATAGGCGACGAAGTTATTTTGCTGTTATTCTCGGAACAATCGCGCGGGCTTTGTGTTTCGATACGCTTGGTCGGCCTGGCGCAGAGGCGTAGCGAGACCGCCGATATCTAGCGACACCAAACGAGGCTATGACAACAAACAAGGACAGTATCGTAGGGCACTGGTCACGCTAAAGATCACGTCGTCGTAGATCGCTGAATTATAGTACAGTCGCGTTTCTCGCCTCCGGTGCGAGCAGTAAGAATTTCTGTAACGATCAGTGTCCGTGACTAGCGAGTGTCGGGGGGCGATGGTGCATCCAGTCAGCGCGCAGGAGTCATCCCATGGATCGTCCTCCCCCAACAACGAGCTGCTAACAAGGTGAGACTCGTTTCTCGTACCGCATCGCATCTTTACGTAACGCAATTTCATTGATTCTTGTGCCCCTCGTACCCATGATTTGTACACTCAGCGTATACAATATCCGAACTTCGTAATCATACCCACTGGAATGCAACATCTTTTAAACCGTTTCGCTTCTACCTGCGAACCTCCCTCGTCTATATTCGTCGTATCACACGAGAAAGTTCCAAGTTAACAATCGAGATAGTCCCGCATCATCGATAGAGACTCTACATTCGTGGGCGACAAACGAGAAGGGAAAATGTTGCGAGCAGTTAGGGATGAAATACGAAGGGTGTAAAGTCACGAGTCGCAGGTGGCCGTCCGGGGGTAGTTTAGTTTTGATTGAGCGTTGCAAATCGCGGTACAGGGACATAGTTTCGGCTCAGGTTTGAACTTGGAATAATTCGATTTCGGTAAGGCTGCTTCGTGGGGTAGCTCTTCGCCAACGAGGTACAACTTCGGCCATAATTTAAGTGGAGAATGCTGGTTGGCGCGTAAAACGTCGGCGAACTTTCGGCTACGGAATCCTCTCTCTCTCTCTCTCTCTCTCTCTCTCTCTCTCTCTCTCTCTCTCTCTCTCTCT
>OZ018315.1:7795005-7827433 GCA_963969455.1 Arge pagana | reverse complement strand
AACACACATATATATAATATACGAGTCGCGGAACTCCACGAGCTGTGTGTCAATCGAGCATTTCGCGTTGGTCCGAGCTTTGGAGCGTTAATTGGACAATATTTTCACCGGTATCGTGGCGGCAAGCCTTTTTATCGAAGGACTCTGGTGGATTAGGGTGAATCGAGGGTGGTGCGCGGATTGCCAGCCGGTTCTCTCGTGGTGGCGAACGGCAGAAAACAGATAAATGCTCCGGCAGGCTTAACTCACGCAAGGCTGATATTTAGAGCATGTTTTTTTCTTTTTTCGCGCGCGACGATCTCGCGGTCGTTTCAGTTAAGCCCCTCGCCTCGCGGGGATCCTTTATATCAACGCGATCATTTCCCTCTGCTGCTAAATATCCCGTCATCGAATTTTCGATTCCCGTACGCCGTTAGTATTTTTCCCTGTCCCATCCCGAGAACGGACCTGTGATTATCGAGACGAAATAATTGGACGTTCGTATATACGCTGTAAAAAAAAAAAAACGAAAAAGAAAATGTTTGGTCGAATCGCGGCGGAGGAACGAAGAAATTAGATTAGACTCGAAGCGAGGAAATTAGACTAGACTTTTGTCGGGGAAACGTCGACTGCGCCGGCGACGAATTATATTCTCTGCCCTGTAATGGGAAAGTTCATTGTGAAATAATGTTCGCTGCCCGAGGCTGGGAAACGAGTGGCTAGAGCCGGAAGGAGGATGCACCGTGATCCATTAAGGGGATTGTAAGGGGTTTGAAAGGGTGCAAAATTGGGTAAATCTCCACCGCGAATCTATCCGCGCACAATACTCGCTGTTCGCGCGATGGATACGCTCGTTAGCGAGCTCTCGAGCAACAACAACGATAACGGTTGAGAGAAACGTCGGGCACAGAGTTGCACTCGTGACTCGTGAGCTTTATTTTACCACGACACACCTGTCGATATTGCGTACGCGCGATACGCGAATATTTGGGGCGATATTTTCGCGGAGATAAAAAGCTAAATCCATTCCGGAATTACGGATCGCTGAGGAAAATGTCTTTCGGAGAGAATCGAAAATGACAGCTTTGTAGTCTGGTATCGTTCGGAGCTTTTTTGTTTTCAATCCATCAAATTTCTTTTCCTGGTCGCGGATCATCCAATTTCTCGTAGGATACGAATCGAGTAGCCGAATACGATCGATCGGATTCCTTCGACGAGCAGTCGAGTTCCGAAACGTCCTCGAAGCGGTTTAGCGAAGAATCGTGATTATTTCCGCTGTAGCAATTTAGTTGACCTAAACTGTAATTCCTCCGTGTGCTTAACATATTTCGATAAAAAAAAAAGAAACGGAAAAAAAACAGGAGAATGAGATGCGAGTTTCGGGGAAAGTGATTCGTATGCGCGGCTCGTAATTTTCGTCTCGGAAATACAGCGAAAGCTCGGTGTCGACTACTCGATTAGAAGACTAGAAAACGTGCGCGCGCGCGTGTCTTTCGCGTACATCAAACGAGCTCGTCGCGACGCGCCATGAATTGCAAATCAATCGATCGCATGGATCCGTGGCGCGTGATTAATAGCTCGAGGCTTTCGGTTCTTCGGCGGTATCTGTGATCTTCGTTGACTCAGCGCACGATTGAAATCGTAAGCCTGACCACCCTTTCGTCGTCGTCGCGTCTATAAGCCTGTGCCAAAACACGAGTGTCGCTTGTCAACCGTCCGTTACGTAACTCTGCCGAGGATTTTCGCCGAAGTCTGTCAAAGTAGACGGGGAGGTAGGGGAAACGTGGGTAGTACGTTGGACGCGTAGATGAATTTGGGACGCCGACCGGTTTAGCAGGAGGACGTCTGGAGAGACGCCGCGCTATTTTCCAACTGATTTACGTCTTTCCTCTCGAAATCTATCAGCAATATTACCTCGGACCGATCTGATCCAACCCACGCGTCTACATTTCCCAGTCGAGCGATTCCAAATGAACGATCCACCATCAAAACTTCCGGCACGCGGTTTTATCGCCCGAAGAACGACTTCATCCCCTTCCCACCCCAGCTATTTCGATAATGACCGCGTTTTCGTACACTGAAAAACGAAATTACCGCGAAACAATAATTTCTCGGCACCTGCTGCTACCGCTACAAATAATTGTTTTGACGTCCGGCGATTTTTTTTTTTGTTTTTTTTCGGGGGGTTCAGGAGAAATTGCGGAGACACGTAGCATTCGACAGGTGCGATGTCATCTCGCGTGTCCCGCGAAATAGCAGATTGTTTCGAGTTGACGGAGTAATCTTCTCCGGACGATTAAATCTGCAAACGTCGCGAAGTAGAGCAAAGGTTCTCCTACCGTGGATTTTCCAAGTTTGTGAATGGGAGTTTGCGTTGGGATGATCTGTCGTTATCCGGTGAGACGAGGCGATGAAATGGCCCTTCCGCTGCCCGGAAGTTTCACTTCTGCCTACAAACGCAACATTTCGATTATGGCGAGGCTACGAGTCGTCCTGCTCGGGTGAAACCGCCGGAGGCGTCATGCTCCGGTCTCGTCCGTTCCTTGGAACTTCCTGGAAACTCGAGACGCAGCGACGGACGAGCACGACGATGACGACGACAGGGACCGGAGAACAGCGACTGTTGACGCGGAGCAACGACGAATACGGCGGAAAGTTCACTTCGACGAGGAAAGGAACGAGATCTTTGGCCTCTCGGAGGGGCAAAGGGTTGCTGCCGCGATATTTTTCCCAGCGGCACGCGGAGAGCGGAATAAGTAGCGCGGGTCTACTCCCTCGGCGCGCTGGGCCACGGACTTCTTTTAATTCGGTAAGAGCCTTTGCCGCTTCCTCGATTCAGTGCCGGTAGCATTTGAATAATTGAGTTGACCGCTCAATTCTGGGTCGAGAGTCACGCGCCGCGCTTCTGGGGATCGAGGGTACGAGCTTCGGGCGATTATACCGCGAGGGATCCTACTCGAATATCGCACCCGATGCAATATCGCACCCGAGTAAATATATAATAATACCGGGCGATTTAATTTTGGCGAAGGGTGGAAATCACTGCCGCGCGTCCGTACCGCGCGCAGCTACTATTCGATTCGCCGCCGTTGGCCTTCCACGAATGTTGCGGAATACTTTGGTCGAGCTGCCACCTATTCCGAAATGATTATCGAGTCTTGGGGAGTAATGTCGGTACAAAGGAGCCATGTCACCCGGGGGGTATTGTCCCCGTTGTTCGGATAATTCCTCGGAATCGATCCGTCCGCGAGATTGTCTGACGGATCGCGCCGGGTTTTTCAGCGTCGCTGCTTGATTATGGGTTTCGGGGGCTGGAAATACCGCTCTATCCGGGGAACTTTGTCGATCAGAATCACTCACGGCGAACACTTTGCGAGCGAATGCCGGAGCGAGTGTCAAGTTTACGTAATCAATTCGGAATTTAGTTTCGATAGCTACAGTTTGAGGTTGGCGAGGCGTTGGAACTTGGCGAAATTTTGGGAAACGGAGGATCGACCGAGGATACGCTGTTCCGTGGTAAGAACATTCACGATCTCGACGGATCCGGCTTGATTGTTTATCACTACTGATTTTTATCATTCCTACGTTTTCGAATTGTCCACGCGACGAGGGAGGGAAACGAATGTACGGCATTTTACGGCCGGGAGTGGAAAATGTCCGCGGAAATGCCGTAGTCGGGAGACGATAACATTTCGTATCTCGGAAATATACCGCGCGGCCGATCAGCGGAATGGGTTGCGGATAATTGCGGATTCGTACGACCTCAGGTCAGAGTTTATCGCTCGCGTAGCGTTGCCACGAGGTCGTTTGCGACGTTATATAGTTGACGTGTTCGGTGAATTTCTGGTTGGCCGTTGGTCGTTGAAATTTGCGAGTGGTTTTCCGATACGAATTATCGCATTCCCATTTGACGAGAGCAACGCGCCGCGTCTTCGCCGTCGCCGGCGAATTTCGCAAATTTATCGAACCTGTCGTTCGCGACGTATGAAAGTTTGAGGGGCGTTTCTTTTATTCATCGATGTTGGAAGGCGAAGTGGTACGAATTTAGCCGGGTTCAAAGGGTTCGCCGCGAACGCCTCTTTACCTTCGGGGCATCGCGACGCAGCGGTGGTGAACGACCTCGTCGACCCGAAACGACGCGTAAAGCTCGCTTTCGAGACCATCGACGCGACTCTGGGCGAAGAAAAGTAAAAAAAGGAGCTCGACACGCGAAGCTTTTGACTTCGGAGCTTTTCCCGGCGGAGGAACGTCGCGTTCTCGGATTGATCGCCCGAGATTTTCGACGCCCACGGAAAATGCCGAAATCCGCGCGCCATTTTCATCATCTACCGACTCCCGGCGCGAGCTTTAAGCTCGATAGAGCTGAATACGCGCGATCGCGCGAGCGCCCGTCGCGTTTATCCGCCCAGTCTGACAAAACAGAAGAAACGACCGGGATCAATTGCGAACGTAGCCCGAAACTCGTTTAACGCCGACAAACACGTTTCGCTCGCATCGTATCATCTCTCGCGACATTAGTCGCACTTTTTCATCACAGTTAGCCTTTGAAAATATTTCTTTTCTTATTTCGAGCAATCTCTCTCTCTCTCTCTCCGTTCTATTTTCAACTTTACCTCGCATTTTTCCCCTGTACGCTGCTCGCGTTCCCTTGCTGCTGCAAGCCCTTCGCGCGCCAGCAAATCGATTCGCGTTCGAAAGCGCCCTTCGGCGAGGCAAATTGCCGTGGATTAGAGAATTCGAAAGAAAAATCCTGCAGAACCGTCGACTCGAGATTTTCCCCCTCGCCGATGCTCCAGGCGTGACCCCTGGCTCGTCGGGTTGCAGATGTCAAGTTCCGTCGGTCGGGTCGCCTCGCCCCCGCGGCGTGGTCAAGGTCGAGCTCGGTGATTATTTTTGCGGCTTTTATAAGCCGTCTACCCGACCCGCGCCCGTTCTGGCTCCGGCCGTCTCTCCGATATATATTATTTGACAATTGTTTACCAGCCGGATTAAGCTAAAAGGCCGTGGCAAACATACGCGTGTTCTTAACAGCTCGGAATGGCTCTAAACGGCTTTATCCAGCTCTGACGCCCCGGAAAAATTGAAATCGCGAGCAAAAAAGCAAAAAATATTTCACCGCCCGACACGCGAAAATATATTCACCGTGTTTCCTTCCGCGAAATCGCGTACGGAGCTTTTTCGTTCCTGTAATTACTCGCAAACGCGTCGCGAACTCGCGACGAAGGGAACAAAAATGCTTTACAAACGATATCATACGAGTAATATGATTGTATAAATGTAAACATTATTCCCGAATCGATAACGATGTATTTCTCTCCGTAGAATTGGACCGAGGGAGAAAAATGACGGGGAAAATTTGCGAGAATGTTTCAAAGTCGCGAGAGAGAGAGAGAGAGAGAGAGAGAGAGAGATTCGGGACGTGCCTTCGCTGGAAACGCGAACGATGCTGCGAGGGCCAAGAATCGCGGGGGAAATGATTAAAGCGAGAATTTGTACTCGGTAATAAATGATCAAAACAGGCTGATTAATACGAGGTTATAATTGGGCCGGAAATCCGGCCTCCCGGCGTAACACTGTTAATTAAAAATTGAAACTGCTTCCGACGAAGTAACCCGTGCCGCGCCGCGTACGACCCTTCGCGAAGGATACCTCGGCTCTTCCTTCTTCCCGCTCCTCGCGCCGCGCGGCGTTCGGCTACGATTAATCAAGGAGCCTCGTGAAATTAATTAGCGCAAGTCGGCAGAAACACGTCGATGTTTTCGCTGCTAGAGGAATCAACGGCCGCGATACTTTCGGGGTCGCGAAACCGCAAAAAGGTAAACGCTCCGATTTCGATGCGTTTATCGCGAATAGGCGAGAAATCGATGCGGAGAGTGGCGTAAGCTCGAGGCGAGGTGGAGCTCGAAGGGATCGTCGTTGTAATCGGGCGAATCGAATGTTCGCCGAGAGCGAGGAGAGAGGAACGGAAACGGGGCCGTGTTTTGTCGTTAGTCGAGACGCGAGATTGCCAAGGATTGGTAATAAACTCCTGATATTTTTCTGCCAAAGGGAGCCACGCGCGAATACGTTTCGTTCGCGAAAAGACTGATGGACGAGGAGTAATAAAACGTTGGCTGCAATTGTTGATGGTACTTCAAAGCTTTCGCGCTCCTAACCTTGTTTCCTCACAGGTAAACTTTCGCTACGTACGTCGAACAAACTCGAGGGGGGGAGGGGTTGGTAAAACGCAATCAGGGAACCTATCCGAAAAGCGTGATTAACAACTGTGATTACAAACCCATCCGCGCACATCGGGCTCCGTAGGCTGGCAGGGAAACTTTCGAGTACAAAGTGAAATTCTAGCAGCGAGCAGAAGTCACGAAAGCTCGTATCTGGATGGGTGAAACTGGATCGCGATAGCGGGAATCGGCACGTAATTCGCTGCAGCATCCAGCAACGCCGATTCTGGCTTCGGGTAAATAAATTTGCGAGTTCTCGTGGCGTCAGAAATCTTCTGTCCTTCGGCGCCTCCCATCAGCGCTTTATCACCCACCAACGCCGAGTGATGATTACCCCCGTCGTATAATTTTGATTCGACGTTTTATGCAGAGCTTTCCGTGCCTCGATGTCACGAGAGCTTTTCGATTTCAAACTCATTTGCGAAATGGGTCATAATTTGCGTATAGAAGCAGTCGTTGCAGGTGGTGTTCGAGCGCTGGGAGAGAGTATTTTGCAAACGGGAAAATCTCGTCGGGGAACAATGGGCGAAAATTGCGAGAGATCTTTTTCCAAAGTCTCGTCGCCGCACAGCGGCCGATTCCGGACTCGCTTGCAACAAATCCGACCGACTACGCAAACTCGAACGGACGCGAGGCTTTCTTTTTTCAAAACGCTCGCCAATACTTCTACAATTCGCAAATATTGCAAGGTTTTTAGTCTTTCGGTGCTGTTTTTATCCTGTGTACGGGGAACGTGCTTCGAGATCTGCCGACCAACGACGATTATCGACGTTCTCCGAAGTTTGGACTAAGCGAAACCAAACAGTTGCAATGTTTGCGCATAGCAGAGAAATATTCGCGAGTGTTTTGAAAAAAGAACCCTTCCAATCGCGCTGAATTCGCGCAGTCGGTAGAATTCCTAATCTTCGCGCGAACAAGTTCGGAAACTGGAAACCAAGAGCTGTAGCGAAACGACTGGTGCGAAAAAACCCGCGATACCCGAGCAGTCGGCGAATCGTTGCGTACGTTTGGAGAACCACACGACGAGCGCGATTCCGTAGAATCAGGAAATTCCAACCACGAGTAAACCACTCCGACCCGAATTAGTATACCGCGGCTTGATCCTCGCATTTTCGACCTTCTTCGCATTCCACGACGATGCCAAAGAAAGGGTTATCGACTAATCGCCCGATCAGCTAATCGTAAATGGGTCGAACCGAAGAAAAATGATCAACGGGAAGAAATTATCGTTCTCCTCGTCTTCTTCGCGGCACGATGCGTCCGAACGGAATATAACGATTGAAACAATATCGCGTGATTTACGCGATAAACATTCGCTTTTCACGAATCACGGAGTCGCGTGAGTTTTGTATTAAATTGTACTCGTGTACGAGTAGGTACATATTCGGAGCCGGGGTCACCGGATCGATAATGCTGGCTGGTATATTACGCAGAAATTAGAGATTCGCGGAATTTAACGAGTGTTTTATGATTATTACAGCTGCGTTGGGGGGCGGGGCGGGGGCGGGGGCGGGGGGCGATAGAGATCTTTATAATTTTACTTGTTTATCGAACAGTTAATTTACCGGGTTAATTCGTTCGTTAGATTCGGTCCGATTCGAATTACCGTTCGGCTCCGAACGTAAACGCGTAAACACACACGCGCGCCCGCGTGTTTATCTGCCATAACAATTTCGTCGCGAGATTGAAAATTAATCGGTCGTATTTTCCAAATGTAATATGCCCCGTGATTTACGATTCCGTCGAATATATTATATCGGCTACGCGCCGAGGATTTACGCTGTACGAGGTAGTTTTCACGGTGTTCGAAAGCACCCCGAGGTCTAAGATTGCCCCGTGAAACGACCACCGTTTCCACCAACTGCGCGAACTGTACTCGAACCAGTCGAGTGTTTTTGATTAGCGGAAATTCTCCGCATAGTTCGAATATTATTAGGACGCCGATGTCGGTATGCAGCGGCGGTGACAAAGCTCGGCTCTGGTACCGCGACGCATTATCAACTATGCTAATGGCCGCGCGTAAATCAACGGTATAAATCCTTCACCGGAGGCTCGTTTTATTTGTGCATCCGTGTCAAATTGATCGTAAACTCTCCGTCAGCTTGATGGAAACGGAAGCTCGGAAAGCTGCGATGCAGCTCGACTCTCGAGCTTTGCCACCCGCGCGAGCCGCGGACGAAAGATTTTTTTCTCCCTTATCATCTATACATATATCTACATAAACGAATCCCTATTTCTCTTGGTCACGGCATCACGCGCAAATTGCCCGACCGATTTCGCTAATTCTTTTTTTGTTGTTGTGCTTGTTATTGTCCAAGTTGCGCGGAATGTTAGAAAATTTCAGAAAAAAATCAATTTATTTAAAAAAATATATATTGATTGTAGATTAGGGTGAGCGTTGAAAATTAAATTACTTCCGACGCCCCGAAAAATCCGCCCTTTAGACGAAAAACTACGGGGAATTTTTTTTTTTTTTTGGATTCAAACGGAAAGAACACGTGCCGATCTAAATACATTTCCTGATATTATTTACAAAATAATTCTTATTTGTCACTAAAATGATTTATTTTCAAGGAAAGATTACGTGTCTAGGTCTAAACATGTTGACGGTGTAGAGTTACGGAATTCGTTATTGAAAATATCTTGATAAATATCAACTTTGTGAAAAAATTGAAATTTACCTTTTTTGTAGAGAATTCAATTTTCTACAAAAATGTTCCTGTACGTTTATTTTTAAAACCGAATAGTAAAGAAGTTTTTTAAAAAAAATTCTCTCGCACTCGACAAGTTTCTCACCGGCGTTTGTGACGGAAATAAAATTGGAAAGCGGAAGAACGCGAAATTGCGAAATTTAGGGGTGAAAAAAAAAGTTTCTTCCAGTGTTTCGTGTCTGACGGTGTTATCGTTTGCGTTCCAACGGTGACGTCGTAATTCGGTGATTTGTCAGAGCAGCGTCCAGTGTTTTTGCCGCGAGCTTCGGCATCCGCTTGATTTTTTACCCGATTCAACTGGGAGGTAAGACGCGCGCATTTCCGTTTGTCGGGGCGAGGGAAGGGAGAAACGGGGGGGGGGGGGGGGAAAGGTACACCGCGCGAGGCGGAAAGAAGATAACGGGGAAGAGATAAAAAAAAGACGCCGAAGAATCGGCGCGGATGAGGCGTTGAGAAGGGATGGGTAGAAGGTTGCCGCTCGCGGACGAAGAGAAATGGCGACGCGACGAAAGTTCGACGTGAAAAGCCTCGTTAAAACTTTTTTTAAGTCCGGAATATTGCACGAGCGACTTTCTGCCGCCTGCCAAAGGTTGGAATTCGAGCTTCTCCATGACTAAACTCAATTTCCGATGATAATTCGGCCCCCGTGGTGAGAATTCTCCGCGTGTGTATCGATTACAGGCGCCACGCGAGGTGTTCTCGGATCCTACGCAATCTTTTGTCTTTCAAGTTCTATCGGGTTTCGTGGGCGCGCGAATCTATTGGAATTATTCATTTCATCGAATTGGACTGGATACGAGGGCCGGAATACGAGAAACCGTTTCGTCCCCTTCTCGTGCAAATTAAGAACGATCATTGACCATGGATAGATATGATGGCAAATATTCTACCACGGAGGAAACCTAATGGCTCGACAAACGGAATACAAATCCACGGTAAATGCGATACCGAATGGACAAACGTTCGCGAATTTCCTTTATCCCGTAATTCCACTTCGGTTATCCCGAGGCCGAAGAAAATATATCGAAACGATCGAAAATTCCGTCCTTTTTTTTTTTTAGTTTTTTCCTACGCAAAGGAATCGGAAATTTGTGATCGGGAACATTTTTTTTCAGCATTTCTGTACGCGTACACCGTTCCCTCGCGGAGTATCGGAACCGGTCGAGGCATATTTCCCTGAATTATAGACGAACAACGGATGATGGTTATTGATTGCATCGTGAGAACTCTCGTGAAACGAGGAAGTTTTATTTTTACGAGGAAGCCTTAATTGATAGCGATTTATAATTCAAGGATCTATGTCTACTGTGATTCTAATAACGGATCGCCTGCCAACGCCGTTAATCACGGAAGCAACCTTGGCCCACATTCGCGATAAAATTAATTACGTCGAAGAGATCATGTACGAGTATCGACAAATTCGTAAAAGTACTTTTCGTGTCTCCCAGAACAATTTCGTCGACTTCGCGTCCCTCTGATCGGCTTCTCTCGGCGATTTGCCCCCTTCCCTTTATTTTCGTTTTCATACGATCAGCGACAACCAGATGTTACTCTATTTGCTATACGAGTGCTTTTTTTATTAAACACTCCGATTTTTGGGACTCAAACTGCTGGAGATATTGGGAAGCATGTTTTTTATTTAACGTTCGAGACTTCTGGTCTCGCAACAGTCGTCAAAATGTAATATTTATGTAGGTATGTGCGGTCGGATACGAGCAGGTCGGGTTGCATAGCCGCACGCTTCTGCTGTCCCTCTCGTTTCTCGCGCAAAGTTCGGGTACCGCGAGGTGTAATAGACCAGCAGGAACTGCGACGAGCGAGCATACAAGGCAAATGAATGTAGTATACGAACAGCAATGATGTAGTACCGACGACAAGACGGCATTTTCCATACGCCGTAGATCTTATCCGTCAGACGCTAATGGACGAGGTCTGCAAAGGTCTTATTAGCACCTCGCCGAATCGAGTCTGCTGGAAATATCTAATACTGATATTTCCTCACAATTTCAATTCCCATTGAAACGCCACAAATTTCTACAATTTCAAATCTCAACCAATAGATACGTAAATTTCTGTCAATTTTTCACGGGTTTCTCGAGGTTGAAAAAAAATATTCAAAAGCGAACGCGAAATTTACCAAATTTTTAAAAACATTCTTACGAAGATTTCGCTGAAAAATGGAAAATAGTTGAAACGATTTTTCGTGACGAGTTTAGCCACGAGAGACTGGTAAAAGCGAGATATGAAACGTATTGGTATTGATACGCGTTATTAATCGTGGGTTGCTCTGAGAGAGATGGCAAGTAAAGATAATTCGAGGAAAAAAAGATTGTTATATTGAGATTTACGCTGCGTATAGTTACGAGATATCTGCAACGCGTTTGCTTGTCCTAATGGGGTAGGCTGATTGACCCGTAAAAGCTCACCTGAAAGAGGAAAAAGAAATTGTCGTTAATGTCCGCGTAACACGAAGGAGTATTACGAAGGTCTATACGTTTTAGGCAACGAGTTATATAAAACAAGGGCGTCTCGCCGATTTCGTACTTTTGCGGAAGGGGAAAAGGATATTTTCGAGTTGATTAGACGAGTACCAGGCAG
Source organism: Arge pagana (assembly GCA_963969455.1). Lineage (NCBI taxonomy): Eukaryota > Metazoa > Arthropoda > Insecta > Hymenoptera > Argidae > Arge > Arge pagana. The sequence continues at coordinate 7,815,927 of OZ018315.1, read as the reverse complement.
ATACGTACGTCTCCGAGCTCGAGGCTGTTGAAAATCGATTATTCCATTTTTCGACCCAAACTTGCAAGCTCTCAGTAGTCCCTCCGTGAAATACATCGACGAGACCCGAAGAAAACGACGCGGGAGTCGCGTGATGATCGCCTTCGTGCGACTTCACGTTCAACGTGCATATCGCGCGTATCACGTCACGCGCGAATACATTATGATAATGATTGTTGTTGTTGTTGCTGTTGCTGTTGTTAATAACGTATCGATTCGAAAAAGGCCGCGTGCCGCGATGGCTACACGGTTGCGAGAATGGTAATTGGAAGGTAATACTATACGGAAAAACTTCGAATGCAAATATCGAATTCCGTCCATTGCATTACTCACCATGCAAATAACGCGCGGATAGCGCGATAAAGAACGATTACGGATTACGGAAGAAGACCGCGATCGACTTTTTTTTTGTTATCCATCAGATTGCCCGAAATTTACGTAAAAATGATACTCCGTTTTCGATGAACTTTTAACATTCGTATTTTCCTACCAGAATAACGCGGCGTTCGCAATTCACGGAATTGTACATTTTTGAGCTCGCGAATCCGGCAAACTTTTTAATTACTTTGAAAAATAAAACGGAAAATGTCTCGTCCGCGTCGCGTCGGGTTGTTGTCAGTGTTCCGCGAGAGGGAGAAAGATATTCGCGATTTTGTCCAAATGTTTTCAAGCGCGAGACGAGAGCGAGGGCAAATGGCGGTGGAAGGATACAAAGCGCGGCTGGAATGTAATCTCGGAGCTGCGAATGTCGCCCGTCTCGCGTCAACGGAGTTTCTTGATTTCTGAGATTGGTTTCAGTGCCGCAAACCCCGAAACCTTGTTCTCGTCTCTTCGCCCTCGCCGCAGCTCTTTTCGCCTAGCTTTCCATTTCCAATCCTCCACCCTCCTCCTCTCCGTCCGCGTTCTCCTCGCCCTCGCCATCCTTTTATATTCAGCGTCCTCTTTTCGACGACCTTTCGCCGAGAGAAAGTTCCTCAGCTCCGCTAAACATCTTCGGGTTATGGGTTAACTTCGTATACCCCGTCGACCCGATTCTATTATCTATACAAGCGGGAAGAAGCTTATCCGCACTACGTAAATCGATTCCCTTTCTCCTTTTTTTTTCTCTTTCTTTTTTCCACCCGATACGCGACTCGAACCCTCGACCTCGCATCACCCCGTCGGCAAGCGCAACAGATCCCGGTGGAGGTACGCGTAATAGTAATAGCTGCAACAAAGCCGAATCGCGTCTAAGCAACGTCGCTTCGGCACTCCAACCAACCGCAAGCGCGTCGACGATACTCGTAAAATCCCACGAGGGACCATTTTTTTCTTCATCCGCGAACGGGCGTTCATCCAGGGCTGAATGTTTTCGGAAGAAAAAGGTCCACCCCTCATCTTTGACGGAGCTTCGTCGCAGCTTTTCCTCCGCAAATCCCTGGAGCTCGCCCATCTACTCCTCGCGCGTCCCTTCGTCGTCGCGTTGCACCGAGCATAGATTCTGCGCGGTGCCAAGAAGGGGGAGACGCAGCAGCAGCAGCTTTCGAACGAACCACCCTCGCTGTATCCCGGGGAAAATCTCTGATTCGAAGGGGGGGAAAAAGTAAACATTGCCGATCTCTGCTCGTCTCTCGGCAAGTCGTAGGCGATTAGGTTTCCAAGGTCAAATTTTCTCACGGTCACTCCTCGTTCTCTCCGGCGTACGTGTGATACGAGGAAGATACCGTTTTTGCGACTTCTCCCTTTGCCGTGCTCCCTCGCGGCATCCCCGATTCTGTCAGTCTCGCGGCTTGGTTAAACAGAGATAATGTATGTATTGCGAGCCTCTCGCGACCCTTCGAGCTGCGGATGACGACGTCAGGTTCGCACAAGAGGCCGAATCACCATCGCGCAATTCACTTAAATATTGTCATTCAGATCGAGCAAACTCGGCTCCTCCCTCCCACCATGAATATTCAAGAGTCGACACCTTCGCCGGGCTGACAGATAAGTCGGCACCGTTTGAGTGCCGAGGCGTGATTGAATAAACCCTAAGAATAGCAGGACCGAAAAGCAACGTAGACGCGAAGACTTGGAACCAACACGACAGATTACAATTAAATGGCTTTGTCCTGAAATCAGGGCTCCTCGTTTTCTCGCTCGCTACCCTCCAATTTTCCCTAAACCCGAACGAATGTAAATGGGCCTAGTGGTAGTAGCAGTAATAGTGTAGTAGCTTCAGCAGCAGTAGTAGCAGCAGCGGCAGCAGGAGCGCCCACTGGGACGAGCCCCAAATGCGCTTACGCTCCTTTACTGATTCTTCATCGACTTACTCGGGGGTGGATCGCACCAACTTCGCTTGTCACCGTACCGAAGAGGCTCGGAAGATATTCTCCAGATATACGTATATGTAGATGTATTCGACTAGTTGAACGAGTCTCGTGCCCGGGAGTTTTACAACCTCTGGTCATTTCCCCCGTCTTGTATATCTTACCATCGCGCAGACATCACGTAAACGCTAAACTCGGCTACGTAGCATGGTAATCAGCCAGAGTGGCGCGTTCAACGACTATAAACCGAGCTATTAGTCGTCCCTTTGTTAATTATTGTAAAAAAAGTATCGACTTTCGTAGGTACGATCGTGCCGAAAATTCTAACCTCTACGTTGGGTATTTTTCTGGATAGGTGGATGCGCGGATGAATCGGAAATTCTTTGACTGTGAATAGTAATGAAACGTACTGATATTGTCGGGTTTTTTTTTTCAGGTCCGCGTTGGTTCGATACGGGGATGGATCATCCCGTCAAGACTGAAGCGTTGGAGGTAAGACGAATGAATCGACGATACGTATTTTTCCGAGTTCATATTATCGCGATACAGCGAATCGGAAAAAAAAAGAGACGAGGGGGAATTTATTAGTTTGGAAACGTGAAGTTCCAGGAATGCGGGAGAAATTCTCGGGGAATTCACTCGCCGGCAGTCGAAACTTCGAGAGATAAGGGGGTTGCTCGAGTACTCGAAGAACGTACCTAGCCGTGATTCGTCGAACCTCTCATATCAATATTGAATTTACCGAATTCCTACGGCTACGCGACGTTCGGAGTACAGAGATCCGAAGTAGCTCAGACTTTGAATGGAATCCTTGAATCAGGACGCGCTACGTGACTGGCTCTCGCTACCGTGCTCTCGAATCGATTCTCATCGCTCGATTAGATCGGCGATAAAGCAATCGTCGCGATGCAAAAGATCCGATCGGGCTGATCAAAAGGACATTAATATTTATTCCCTCTATAATTGTTGTCCTAATCCGATCGTCGATATGCATCGCACGAGCGACGCCTACGTGACGCGAGCCCGAAGCAAAAGCTCCCTCGTCGAGCTTGCTGTCGGTTGCATTTCGCGAACTCAGCTCAGCACTTCCCAACCATGCAAACTTCAAACTTCACCAATTTTAACATTGTTTTTTTTTCTCGAAATTCCCGGAAAATTTGTCTTTTTTCCCGAGCGTACCTCATTTTTGTATTCATTTCACGGTCGAATTCTCGGGAACGTATTTCATCGGCAGAGTTGGAATTCCGGAAATCTCGGGTCTCGTGGTCGTTCGTAGAGCAACACCGCTCGTCTTCATTTGCATATTGGGCGACCCGCTGAGGCAAAAGTCTAACGACGCACTTTCATATCGGTTTTATCGACGTCGCGGGGTCAAAAGTCGCGAGTTCCAGCGGAGTAAAAAAAAAAGTCACGCGACGAGTTGAGCGGTCGGTCATTTGTTCAAGATTACTTTTCAATAGGCGAATGGCCCCATCATTTCCTCGCGTAACTGCGGACAGCCTGTCATCACGATTCGGCCGTCCGCATTCGACGTCGTCATTTTCGTCGTAGGACGTGTATTTTGGCCTCGTTCGAGAGGTGAAAAAACTTATTTCCCTGCCGCGCTGGAAATTTCTCACGCGTCTCGCGACGATAAAAGGTTGTCAATAATTTTATTCCTCTCGAAAACGTACGGTTCGGAATTTACGAGCTACTAGGTACGCGAATACTCCGTGGAAACACAGACGAATTAAAAATAACGTCTGGAATTCGTTGCAACGACGAGGACGCGGATTTTCTTGCTGCTTCCAGGTACGACAAAGACCGCGTCTCTCATTCGTATTCACATTGTCTCGAGTGGCGACGCTGCAGCTAGATTCTCGTCTTCGGTCCCCCATTAAAAAGGATACGAATCCGTACAAAAGCATTCGAAACGAGACAACAGGAACGGTCGATGCCAGAATCCGTGTAATTTCTGTGACAAGAGTCAATCTTTGAATACGTTTCTCTTGAGAAACTACGCGCTTCTACCGACAAACGAGCATTTCTCGCGACATCCAGCTACGATTCAAGAGGCCATTAACATTCCATCAGCGACGTCGTGGAAATACGACTGCGACTCCTACTGTCGACGCGCTCGGAAGAATCGTAACGAAATGAAAAGCAAGTTTCGACGTGGCTGGTTTTTGATTTATTTCTGCCCACCGCGTGGGAATTTTCACGCAGATAGCCGATACAGATTCCTACTTTTTTGTTGTCGTCCAGCGAGGTATTATGACCGCAGTCAGGTGACTCGAAATTTGTACGAGTCTTACGGTTTCCTGGAGAAAAGCTGACGGGTATATCAGGGTACTCGACAAACTATCGTCGTCCGATTAACGGAGGGAATTCGACGAAAGCGAAACGTCCGATGGTCGAATTTGTCCGCGACAAATTGGTAAATATCACGAGAGGTGTTGAGGATTATCCGAAATTCTGTCCCGGTAGTATGCAGATTTCGAGCGGAGGAGGCACCCCGCGGCGAGAGATTTGGAATACCGGGTCGGATAATACCATCGTCGTGCTCCAAGGGCTATTCCAACAGTTGTTTTCCATCCGGATTCCAGGGAGCGATGCATATTCATGGAAATTCGTAGTAGGCCTCGGGTTCCTTCGCGAAAGACGTCGAGGTACCGACTCGACGTTCGAGCGAACCTCGACCTAAAACTTGCTATAGATGCTTGCCTCTTGCCTCTGGTCATACTCCCCGAGCATCGGGGTGCCACCCAGTTATTTGGAATTTCGCAACCCTGCGACGTTACCTTATCGCATCTCGTCTCACCGATCTTATATCGTCTTCGCGAAAAAAAAGTAATACGAAAATACGAAGAATTTTGCACGCCTTGCTGATTTTCATTTCGATGCTTCGCGATGGATATTGACTCCGTCTGCTTCAGCTCCGAGGTTCCAATTTTATCCGCGTGACAGACGATTCGTGAATTTCAACTCAAAGTTCTCTCTCTCTCTCTCTCTCTCTCTCTCTCTCTCTCTCTCTCTCTCTCTCTCTCTCTCTCTCTCTCTCTCTCTCTCTCTCTCTCTCTCTCTCTCTCTCTCTCTCTCTCCTACACATTTCAGGAATTTTGGTTCCATGTCAATAATCTCAGCTCGCGCTACTCTGCTCAGCCGGATTTCGATTCGTCGTCCTTCCTGCAAAATTGTCCCCTGGTCGAGGATAAATCAGGCGAAGATGGACCCGTTCATTTCGGAGATGGACGATCGAGCAGAAGCGAAGTGGAGGTTCAAGGTCAAAGAAAACAGTCGAATCTCCGTGCCTCGCGTCGGCTCGGTTCGATATTTCGTCTGGTTTCTCCACTTTTCCGTGATTTGAGCATTTCTTGTGCCCATTCTACGAGAAGTGATTTGCCTCGAGGCTCGAGAAACTCGCTGGCAAGGAGAATATTTCGAGCTACTCGGCTTACACGCCACTATTGCGAGTGCGCGTGTCGAGAAGCACGCGTTTCGATCACAAACAACTCGAGCGAGAGGGGCACCTGCAGGCTGAATTCGTCCCGTCACTCGAAGACATTAGATTCGATGCGATGCGATGTGTTCTCCGAACACAATCACTGCCAAGAGGGGAAAGATGGAGCCGAAGATATAAATAGAGAGTGGTAGGGTTCGGCTCTCTTTAATCCGGACAAATGATCCGACGCTCCCGTCATTCTGATCAATCGATTCGGTCCATAGAGGAGTTCGTATAGGCTTACACGCGTGTTGGGTGATGAGTGTGCGGCTCGCGCGCTCGTGGGGTGTGCGCGTGACTCTCGTAAGCCGCTGCGTGGACGTACAGGGTGTTTCTCGCGGGAGGAGCGCCCAAACGTCCAGCTCGCCAAAACCGAGAATACTTTTCGTACAACGCATATTTTTGACCAGAAGGGCCTACTCCCCAGGCACCTATGCCACGAGTATCACCGAGCCTCGCTGCCATAGGCAACGACTCCATGCTGGTTGACTTAATCGTTGAAGAGCAATCGGGAAGATCATCCAGGTTTCCCGTTCCGATTCCGATTTTACAGTTCAGCGTTGTACATCTTACGACGCTATCGGGGATGTACGGTGATCAAGCTAGCGAGGGTGAATAATTCGTAGCCTCGTTACTACGTTGCACTTCCGGTTATCGAATGGTCGTTGACGAAATTCTCGTACGATTGCCGTACGCTCCGGACGTTTGGGATTCTCAGGAGAAACACCCTGTATAAACGGAGCCAAAACGCGAGGTGGCGTAACGATCCTCTCTCTCGCCGCACATGCCATATATCTGTTCGTCTAATAAATCTGACATAAACTAATCCCTCACCCTTTCATTTATCACGCGATAGGCTTCTCTTAACTGCCGAGACCTCGGGTATCGTGTAACACACGGGAGCCGACAGGCACCTGCGTGTAGGCCGGCACTGTATATCCGAAATGCACGTGTAATCCCGTTGGATCAACGCTTTCGACTTCGGTACGGTTCGGCCCATTCGAACGCGAACAATCGTACTCTAATTGCGTGAAATTTCCGAAAATTGATTCGAAGAAATTTCACCGACCGTTTGTCTCGGTCCTCTCGCACCGCGAAGGAGGCGGGCTCCTCGGATCGGCAAATATTGTTGCTGCCCGATGTTGCTCGAATTTTTCGGAGCTTCGTCGATGCACCCCGCGGAACGCGCGAAATCGGGAGGAAATCTTTGGAAAAGCTCTCGCGCTTTCACCAAAGCTCCGCGACCGCGGCGGCTAGCCGAATTATCTCGTGATCGTGGGAGGGCTACGCGTCACCGGGTGAAATATTGGAATCGATGTTTTGATAAATCGATCGATCCTCGGATCTTCCCTACAAATTTCATCGGCGTGTCGGGCCTTTCCTCTCCGATGCGCGCTTCTCTCTGCGTCTGGGAAATAATATTCCGCGCGTGGTAAGACTTTGATCTTTATTACGTAAAAAATATATACATACACCCGTACATAGAATAATGCGAACGATATGAAAATAGACGGCGGGTTTCGCTTTCTCGGATGAAATATGGAATTTTCAATACTCGGACGGGATAAAAATATTCCTCCATCTTTTATCCCCGCGCAGGCTTATCTCCCGTGCGCCCACAAACGATGAAAGCATTGCTTCCAGCTGCGTCGAGGTGGAAACATTCTCGTAGAAAATTCCCGTGACCTGTGAAAAATTCCCTACGACTCTCTTCATTTCGTAGCTGAGCGGTGGGAACGAAGAGGGAATTCCGTCCGGTACGAATCGCGATGTCTTTCACACTTGCGTCGTCGCATTTTCATAACTCGCGGTTCCCTTTGAACGTGAAAGAATTTTCCTGCAGATCCAAATCACGGAAATCCGCGGGGAAAAAAAACGGTGTTGTACTTAAAAAAAAATCGCCTACATCAATCTTTCGACTCTGCTGCCAGCTGCCGTGTCAGCCGTTGGACAGTTATCTTTTATCTGTTAAATCAATATGTTTTCAATTTACTCGACTAATTTGATTGATGGCCCGCGACGGCGAACCCACGACGAAATTACCAACGATCCCATTTGCTTTTTTGTTTGCAATTTTTTGCCACCGACCTTTTTTTTGCTACCCGCCTTTTTTCGCCTCTGGCTGTGTTTACCAGTGGCAGCCTCGGCAGCCTTTTTCGCGCCAATGACTCGCAGACATTTTCTTATCGGGCGTAATTTGGCAGAAAAATTGTTCGTGTCCGAATAAATTTGGAGTCAGGCTTTTTTCGCCCGTTCGCGTCCCGAAACGTTGCTGTTTATTTACCAACGCGCTCCAGAAGCGTCTCGCGTACCATGAAATATAGAACGCACGCGATAGCTCCAAGTTCGCCGAGAACTATCAAACCAAATCCCGCGCTGTCAGCCGTCCTCGTTCTCAGTTACGAACCAGATTTTCCACCAACGTCACGAATGCAACGAACGTTGCGCAGAAGGGAGACGACTGGATAACGCGACTAGTCGAACGCGAAAACGAATGCCAGCGTTTCTCGGTATTATTTTTCTACGATCACGAGAGCACCGAGCAAACCGTTTCCGTCGCATTTTGAACAACGAATTTATACGCCGCGAAATGTTCTTTCCGCTCCGGTACGAAGAAGCGGGAGGAAAGGCGAGAAAAAAGGCGTAATAATTTGACAAATTTGGTCGTGCTCGTAATATCCGGAGGAATAAAAAACGCGGGCTGTCCGATGAGAATATAAAAATGATATTGAAGTGGCGGGGAATCCCCGGATCGAACCCTTTTCTCGGGAAAAAATGTGTCCGTGGAACGGGGTATCGTTTCTGGAATAAAAAAAAAGAGGACGTCGTTCGGGCCTGTATCGCTCGTAAAGTGTGAAACTCGGCGTATCGCGTGTCCCAAATAGGGGAAAAATATTCGACCGAACATGGCGAAAGTCCTTTCTTCTCTCCGCGCTCGGGGCGTAGTCGATGGTAATTTTTAGAAAATTGTTCGAATTCTCGTTTCCCGCTCGCCATTCGCGTATCCATTCGTTTTCAGCTATTCAGTTCGCATACGCGCGTACATGATCCATCCGAGGCATCGTCGTTCGTTCCAAATACGAGATGAGACGTGGAAAAAAAGGAAAAAATGGAAAAAAGAGAAAACTGCGCGTCATTTAGCTAACGACCACCGCCATCGATTTTATCGATATTCGCGAGAATTTCTCTCTCGCGATCCATCATCGCTGATTCGTATCTTGTATCGCGAAGGTCGGATAATACGCAACCTTGCGCGGAACGGACGAACGTGCGTCGACGGAAAGAGCTGGGATCGGCGTAACGGGGAAAGAAAAAAGTCGTAAGCTCCGAGATTGCGAGACGAAAGCTGGACCGAAGGACGAAGGTCACCGCTGACGACGTCGGCTCTCTTAACTTTATACGTCCGAAGATAAGTAATCCAGTGTCGAAGCGGGTGCGCGCTGATTTCACGTCGTTAACGGCTCCGCGATAAGCTTGCGACAGTCTTCCCTCTCGCGCTCATGCGGGTGCGCGTGTACATATTTATTCCTTGCTCCTTTTTCCCCCGCGTAAACATCTTTTTCCCCGGTAAGGGAAAAAAACGTTTGCCTCGACCACATCCGCGAAACGCGAACTCATCTGATCTCGTGAAAATCGAACCGGCGAACAAATTTCCTCGTCGATTAGGTAATTCGCGTCGTAAAGTTTTCTTCTTAAGTGAAAAAATAAATTGTGTAAATCGCGATTGCCCGTGGTAATTTTGCGCGAGTCGCAGCAAATGCGAGAGATGTGAGAAAAGCACGGAAAAATGTTGCTAGGTTATCGTGAAAGAGAAGAATAGCTAAGTGAGAGGAGAAGAAAAAAAAAGAAACGTTTATCGATCCTCGGAAGTGAAAAAGTCTCGAGACGGTGACAAAGGAAAAAAGTAGAAGAAGAAAAAAGGCGGTTCTCCCCTGTGAAAAGTGCCACTCATTCGCGAGTCGTCGATTCACGTCAACGTTACAAAAGAGACTCCGCGATAAATATGTCAGTCAACAAATCGGCAAACAATTGTGATCGTCGAATTAATTCTTGACATTTTTCCACCTTCGTCGAAACTCGTCGCGCGTCGTCGGCGAAAGAGATCCGGCGTATAACGATCGCGCGATTGAATCGAGGAAAAAAAGCTCGCTCACTTTCCTTCGCGATAATTGAATGCGACGAATTATTCGAGCCCGGAGCGTGACGACGCCACGAGGAACGAAACTCGTCGACCGTGATAATTTTTTTTTTTTCACGCGATTCTCTTTTATCTTTAGCCTCGCTTATCGGGCAGATACATGGTATCGATCGAACGGGAGATTGACAGGATCGCGCTCGCGTGCCAATGGGCTGTTCGAGCTTGCGCACGCCGTCTCCGCGCGTCTCCGAGGTACGAGCGTATAAACGTCCGCGCGGAGCGATACGTCGACCCGCATCCCTTAATTACGGCAGCCCTCTCGTGCGAGCGACCTGCTACCGCGATACAGCGAAGACGCGAGGGGCAGAATCCCCTGCGAGAGGGGACCAGCTCTCTCGCGAGGGCACGGAACGGATGATCAAAGTTGATGGCGTGCCCTAGCTATATAATATCGTTTTCACGCCACCTCGCCCGATTTCTTCGCTGGTCTCGTGCCGTAACGTGCTAATTGTTTCCTGAATCACCTCCAAACTTCCACCCTCGAGGTTATGAATTTAGAACACCCCCGCATCTTCTCGCCCCTCGTCGCGTTGTATCTTTTTCGCGCTTTCTGCGAGTAAGCTCGAGGAAAACGTGCTTCCCGGTATCGTAAAGCAGTCTTGAAATAATGCTTTTCACTCAGCGTTATTCCACGATCCGCTATCGCGCTTCCGCGGCGTTCCATTATTTAACCAAAAAAAAAAAACAATAACAACATCGACCCGAGCGATAATTATTAATTCAAGCGATCACGATCGTATACGACGAGTGCGCGACTATGCAATTTTTTTCTCCGCGCGGCGAAGTCATTTGTGTTTTTAATTCCGCACGCGGTAGGATCGACATCGATTCGCACGAGACCCGCGCGTAGAAAGATGACTAATTATTTCCAACGGTGTGAGAAACGCATCGCGCGTCATTCTGTCGCGTTCGTATATAATTATCGATTATCGCGAAAGTGATTTCGTTTCAAAATCGTCGCGTGGCAACCTCGACGATCGCTTGGGCGAGAAACGAAAAAGCCTAAGCTATCCCATTCGATAATTTTCCAGCCGAGTTTCCATGTTTTTTCTCGTCATTCGACGAGTACAACACGATTGATTCGCGGATACGCGCGTGCCGTTCGGCACGCGAATTCGGATCTAATTGTTTCGAACACTTCTGAATTTCGTAGTCGTACGAGAAAGTGTCCGGTGGAATGCACCGATGAATTTCGTCGTATTTTCTATCTAAAATTTCATTCAAGCTCGCATTCTCATCGGCAAACGCGCGTCGGTCTTCCCGGAAAATAGGCGACGAAGTTATTTTGCTGTTATTCTCGGAACAATCGCGCGGGCTTTGTGTTTCGATACGCTTGGTCGTCCAGACGCAGAGGCGTAGCGAGACCGCCGATATCTAGCAACACCAAACGAGGCTATGACAACAAACAAGGACAGTATCGTAGGGCACTGGTCTCGCTAAAGATCACGTCGTCGTAGATCGCTGAGTTTATAATACAGTCGCGTTTCTCGTTTCGGTGTGATCAGTCGAAATTTCTGTAACGTTCAGTGTCCGTGCGCGATGGTGCATCCAGTCATCCCATGCATCGTCCTCGCCCCCACAACGAGCAGGTAACAAGGTGAGACTCGTTTCAACTATCAATACGACACGACTGCGTCTGTTTATCATAGATTTCGGTGGCATTCCGACGTAATGCTAGGATCATCACGCGCGTACGCCATGGAAAGTACATTCCAGTCGTTGGCGCATAAAATACGCCCAGCGCGAGATATTCGTTGAGAAATATTCTACCATCGTTCCATAAATAGAAATAGATGTATGGATTATTATTCGCTGATCGAACGAGAAATGCGATATCTACGCCGGGAAAATACGCGATCCTCGTCTCCCTCGGGTGCGCGGAACGCGATGCTGCCCCGTTGTTGTATTCCCAAAACGCGTACGAGACCGCCGAACGTGTTCGCTGTAAATTTCTTCGAGCGGTTCGAATGATAAAATTAAGGTCGAAATTTTCGAGGTACCAGAGGTGTAGAGATAAGAGAGAGAGAGAGAGAGAGACAGAGAAAGTGTCGCTCTTCCCCTCGCGTGACCCACCGGTGCCGGCGTGACCCCCGCGTGAAAGAAGGTTGGCGTGTGAGTCGAGTGAGAGACTACGACCACAGCTTATCAAACCACCAAGCTCCTCGGAGCTTCCACCGGGTTGATAAGCTCCGGCTTATTGTGTGCCTCCGCCACCTACGCATTTCCCCAGGCACCCCTCATCCGACGTCGGAAAATCCATGAATATCGTATATGCCGCCGCGTACTTTTACGGCCAGGAATTACCTACAGGTGATTACACCTTCGCTCGTGGGACGGGCAAAGCTTCGCGAACATCATCGTCGCAAAATACACTCTCGCAGCCTCCCCTTTCTACCTACTATTAATAAACAAACTTATTACGCTACTCATTTTTCCCACCGAGTTACGCGTGTTAACTCGAGAACGAGCCCTAAGTATTACTCGTAGAACTCGCGTCTCTCAAAAACTTCGGTTCGCGCGATTACACCTGGGAAATATTGTTGCTTCGATCGATACCGCGCTGATGGTACACGCCGTGGTGAAAAATTAATTTTCTTCGTAATCGGCCCTATATAATCGCGATTAGCCAGTGTTATTAATTCCAGTGCTCGTCATCGGAAATTTCGATTAGAAGAGTGACGAAGAAAATGCGTTATAGTCGGCGTACTTATCGCGACACAAAGTACAAAATATTATAGCTCGTGACACAGTTTTCCCGTTATATTGCGAATCATTTTGCCTTTCGCACCGCGCGTATTCGTGGATGAATCGTGAGCAGTCGTGGTGCGATTAGCGCGAAACTGTTAACGAAATACTTCGGGAGAAACATTTCGTATATTTCCAAACTTTTCCTCGTATAACGCCGCGATACCTGTAATGATTGTGATACGGTGCTGCGAGGGAAATTATCGAGTTCCGATACTAGACGCTCGTCGTGGTATTTATTAATAAAAAGTCGAGGGCTTTTAAAGTTCGTTGGTATAATCGTCCGTACGTTAAACGTGTCTCGAAGGGAGAACAATAATTCGTTTCGTTTCAGTTTCCATTCTGCCTCTCCCTCCGTTTCTCTCTAGTATTTCCATCGTACTTTTGTAATCCACTCTTTTCAAGACTCTTGCACCGTGACGCGAGACTTTTCTAATTGAGAGTTTCATTCGCTTTTTGTTTACGCAATACCCAGTGTCGAAATGCTCGTGAGAATGTCCGGGCACAGCTGTAATCGACGAACAATTAGGCACGCGTAAAAACATGCTCGATCTCGAGGTGCGAATGACGCGTGAAAGAACGACGCGAGCACACTTACGCGAGGAGGTTCGAGCACCGCGGTGTGAAATCGTTATTTCTGAAGTAGGTACAAAAAAGGCTTTGCAGGCGTCAGATGGTACCTATGATTCGAGGAGAACCATCGGTCGATCGAAGGACCTCGAGTAAACGGTAAACTGCTGAATAGCGAGCCCGAGTTGCTGCACTCCACGGGACACACAATGGTCCGTGCCCGAGTATCGCGTCCAGCGTTGCTCGTGGTTATTCCGAGCATAGGATCTCTCCTCTTCCGCTGCCTCGCATTAAGGTCGGGATTGCGCGAAGTGGAGCGTGTAAAATAATCTTGGAGCTGCACGGGGAGGGTCGCTGCCCAAAGGTCGCCGAAGCTCTGCGACGATGGAGCTTGCGAAGTGTATCGCAACGGGGGGGGGGGGGGGGGGGTACGTACTCGAATCTTGCGAGGAAATTAAGTTGTCTGGCGGGTCGCCGTTCCGCTGTACCTATTGTTCGCGACGATCATAGAATTTCGTTCGAGACTCGCAATCTGTCGCTGAGACGGCCTGATTCTAATAATTTTCGCGACACCCCTCGTTATCGCGTAATAACAATAATAATGATACAAGGCACTACGCGGTGGAGAAGAAGTAGTCCGTGTAATTTTCGTCGCTCTATTCCTCGTTTCAACCGATCGTGGTCGTCGAATAGTCCTCGCGCTAAACTTGGGTGTAGCGTCGGGATAGAGAACGATTCTGTGGAAATCTGGCGGTGGTACCGCGGTTAGCAAGGTACCATGCTAATTTTCTGCCATCTGACTCGCGGAACTTTCATCGATTTGAGAACTGACGAGGCTGCGCTTTGTTGCCGTCACGAAGGACGGACTCAACGGTGGTTACCGCATCGTCCAACTCCGACTTCGACGATCGTTGTTGCGTCGGTAAATGGAGCGAGAGAGAGAGAGAGAGAGAGAGAGAGAGAGCGAGAGAGAGAGAGAGAGAGCGAGAGAAAGAGAGACGAAGAGAGAGACGAGAGGCAGCGTGGTGATGGCTGGACGTACAAAGGGGACCGCTTAACCAAAACTACAAATTGAACGTCGATTCGATACGGTGGGGCGAACTTTCAGGCATCGCGGGTCTCTGTGGAAGAGCGAAGGGTAATTGGATCTGTTTGAAGTAACTCTCTATCCTCGGGTTTATCTCAGCGCGAATATCTCGTTGGCGCGAGACACGTCGAGACTCTCGTGCATTTTCTTCCATTCTACGTTTTCAGCCGGCGCGAGAGAGCTAACTCAATCCTTCGGTGCTCGCGCCTCTAACGAATCGAGTCGATCGGGGAACCGATGCGAACAAATGCAAAAAAAGTCACGTCTCGCGTACGTACATACGTACATACGAGTACAAAAAAGTCGAGGGTTCGTTGTCAGCTCCTATTCGGATAGGAATAGGGAAAGATTCGCGAAGCGCGGTCGGTGCGCTTATCGGCCGTGACGCCTCCCTTTGCTCCTCCTCGCTGAAGCTTCCACGTTTTTCTCCACTTCGGAGATAACGAATAACGTGGTCGCGACTATAACCGCGTCTGCTTCGGGATACGAGGTTCACCTACGCGCGATCGAGTCGACAAAACGGCCGTGCCTTTTCGGTTTACATTTTGTTCGCCAGCTTCGACTGATGTTGTACCTGTCACCCACCGACTCCGCGACACCCTCTGCCACGCGTGGTACGGCAGCGGAGGAAGCACTCGACGGGTGTCCGCCCCGAAAAGGGTCCACCAGGACTTTACAATGGAATTCTGTGGGGGAAGGGTGGAAAACGGAATCTCTGAAGGGTCGACGCACAATGCAACCGAATTACAGTATACTTCGGTGACAGGTCGATCCGCTGCTTTTGACCGTCGCCGCACACGTTTCGCGCAAGAAGTTCGGGCGAGAAACGGGTTCGCGTTTTGTTGTTTCTCCCCCTCCGAGGAGGAACATCGGCCGAAAAACGTTGTCCCATCGGCGTATCCCGTGGACAGCGACGATTTTACGGGGATCTCGCGACACTCCCCCCCTCCCCCTCGGGAGCTTTACTATCTCTGGGAGTTTGACTTTTCCGTTATGCCTTTATTCGCTTGTTCCTGCGTCGCCTTCGTGCCGCGACGATACGGGTACCGTGGGAGAATCTTCAGCCCCGACCTCGGCTTCCGCGTGGTCTATCGCCCGGAAAATTGCGAGCGGCCCGAAGCCGCCGCCGCCGCGATCGTCGTTTCCTTGAAATATTTAAATAGCTCTCAGGCTTCGCGTTACCCAAGAATCACCGAGCAATTTCCTAGGCCCGATACGATTTCTCCTTGATTACGATGAAGCTACGCGTAGGTACGCCTAGAGATATCCAAAAGCTGCGAGGCTTCATGACGCTCGCAACACTTTCTCAGCACGATATTTTGTTCCCTTTTTTTCATAACTTTCGTAGATTCAGTCGAGTGATCACCGCGATGCGGAAAAATCTTTCATCCACCTGGAAATTTTCCAGCGAGAATATCGAAACTTTTGATCCTTGATTCGCGAGTCGTGGAAGTTTTCTCGTGGAATAATATTTGTCGGTTATATTTTTTGTAATCTCCGAGGTCAGATCAGCGTTCGCTTCGCGATCGTATCCGAAGACTGCGAGAATTTTTCCTTCCGTTTCCTTCCTTCTTGCCAACACATCGCGGATATCTCGCTGGAGCGCGCGGACATATCGCGAGATTGGAATAACCGGATCGATTATACGATCCCGTGCAATTTTTTCCGAGTATCGCGTACTACTCCAGGAATGCGGTTTGCGTCCGCGACTCTGCGATTAAACGACCGACTCCGTCTGACTCGCAATTAGTTTTCACGCTCTTTTTATTATCCTCACCCACACCGTCTTGCCACGGATGCGCGGACCTACGAGTGATCCAAACGGACCACCGCACCGTGCTAAAAATATACAATTTCGACTCCGCGAATCGCGTCGGATCGACGATACGGCAGCTGCGACGCGACGCGACGGATTGACGGACGCCGCGAAACAATGCGGTGCCGAGTCTGCGGTAAATTGACGCCTTCCGGTCTCTTTCTCTCTTTCCGCGATATATAACAAGTGTTTTATCGACCGAGCCCGCGGAGCCACACCGAGCTGTCACTATTTACGAAAGTGCCGGAGATAGGGATCAGCCCGACGTTGGAACACCCTTCCGCTTTTCAACCTGCTAACATTCCATTTGGACAACGTAATTATAAAGCTAACGCACGTAACGCGCCACTTTATTCTCGATTTAATTTCATTCCCTTGTTTATTTTTGCGCCTCTTTTTCCCCCCCTTTACCTCCAAGGATCTCCTCGCTCCGGTCTCTTCCTTCGTCTCGGCTCTCGTAACTTTAACAAAGGTCAACCGACGAGGGTCAATCGTTTCCGATGACGCGCCGTTGACGGCTCTTCTCCTCGTTTTCTCGTCTCTGTTAGAAGCAAGAAACGTGGAAAACGAGGAGGAGCTCGCGGATCAAGTTTGCTTCGTTTCCACTCGGATGAGAACCTCTCAAACTCCAAAGTCGTATCACCACGCGCATTACACTCACAAAAGAGACTCTTCATTCCGCATCGCGAATTCGAATCAAACTCCTCGTAGCGTTTCCGTACGAGGTTATTTGAGCCTTGAAAATATTAATCGGGAAAAAGAAACTGTTTCTTCCTATCGTCTCTCGCCGTCATCGAGGCTTCGCGTACCGCGAATTCGTCAGTAACGTCGGACGTGGAAGAGAACGAGTAGTAGGTAGAGAGCTCGTTATTTGAACGCGGAATCATTTCGTCGGCTGTCAGCCGATAATCATTTATTTGCGCGTTACGTAAAACGCATTTTAAATACTACGCGAAGGAGCATTGATTCGATACGCGGCGCAAAGTATTGCATTTCTTCGTCCCATTAGTCCCTTTTTTCCCCTTCATTTGTCGCGCAGCTAACAGAACGACGCATACGCCACGGCGCGAACGCGAGTAAACAAGATATTTTATTCACGACGTTAATTTTCTCCGGAGGGAAATTGTGACCGTCGCCCGTACGCGCTATAATTACGTTCATTTCATCATACTCTCGCTATCTTTTCCACAGTAGCCTTCTGATACGCAGACGATAAAGACATTTTTTCCCCGTTCCTTATCCGATAATCCCTGGATAAAAAAAAGGGGAAAGAGGCGAGAACTTTTTTCCATTTGGCGTATTCAAACGTGAGAGTATGTCGTACGATTGTCGCGAAGATTCGTCTCGTTGTTGTTATCATTATCTCCGGCAGAGACGACAGTCGTTCTTTGACCGGGAATACGGGGGCGGTGCATACACGTATAGACGGTGTACGGAGGAGAGATCTTTGCGATGTTGGTGAAAGGTTCGCGGGAAATATAACTCCGAAGAATTTCGAGAATTGTGGGTGCCATCGGCAGGATCCGGGAATAGAAGGAATGTTCTTTGAAGAAGTTTCTCTCTTCCTCCCCGTGTCTCCTTTGCCCGGAGCGAGTACCGAGAAAAAGGATTTTTCATTCGTTTTTATTTGTTATTCCTCGAGATACCCTCCACTTTTTCGCTATTCTTTGCCGAGTCGCGCGACCACAACGACCTCGTTTTTCTTGAAAACGATTCTCTCCAAGCAAATCCCTAGACAACGCGAGCCCCGAATTCGCGAAATCGTTAGCTTTTGTGGATACTTTTCTCGATTTTCAGACTACACGTTTCTTTTTTTTTTTCATTTGTCTTCGCGACTCGTCGTCTCTTTCTCTGTCCGTAGAATGGAGGAGAGACTTCTGGCGAGGTAGCTCGTAAGAATCGCGATGGGAAAATTCTGAACTGTATCCGTTTGTGTTTTTTACGCTGCGATAACGCTATTTCTTTCAGCGGGGAGAAAACATCCGGTTAACCGTAAAGACCAAAGGGAACAGATTTCTTAAAACGTCGAGGCAAAGAAGCACCGAGAGTTGTTCTCTCCGTTGTTGTGCGAGTTCTACTCGCCACACAATGAAAACGAGAGCCGCCCGAGGGAGAAAACCGTTCTTCCTCCTCCCCCTATTTACTTTACTTTTACCAAATCAATTTCTGCACCGCCAAAGGACTCGGAACCGTCGAACGCAAACTCTGGCGCCAGAGACGCGAAGTTGCAAATTTCGATTATTCCCAACACCTTGGAATTACCCGGTGCGGTTCGCAACAACTCAGGTTAACTAGCTTCGAGTACGCGATATACAATCTTAAAGGTGATCCCCTACCCTCTCTAAATATATCCTTGAGCAGCGGCAAACTCGGCCGGAAACTAGTATATCAGTATCGGTAACAACCACCGCAATAGGGTAGTAAATATTAATCGAAATCTCGCGCGTTGTTCCAGCGATATCGAATCAAACTGTTTCAATTACGGCACCGCGGAATTCCTGCTCGCCTCGATCTCCTGAAATATGAACGCGATCGTAGGAAAGAATCCGCGCTTCGTAGCGAACGATACACTCCTAAACGACGGTTTTTCGAGGGACAAAAATATTCGTCTCGTTTTCGAAAATCGAGCTTCGTTGTTATTCGATCGATGACGAGTCGCGTGAAAAGATTTCGCGCTGCTCGTTGGTATTTTAAAAATGATCGCGCATTATTGGTCACAAAGCGCATGGGAACGCGAGACTGATGTTTCGTTTCGCGTGGCTTTCACAGCTGCGGGGGGAGAATAATATTAATGACTCGGAGAGCGCGGATATAACGAGTAGAGGAAATTTTTAATCTCACGTATCACGGCGAAGTTTCCTTCGTTTTTGTTGAATGATATCCTTTGTATTATTTCAATAAGCGTTGCAGCTACGTCTGCTCGCCTCGCCGTTGAATGCGGATCATCTATCATTCACGATCGCGTGATACGGTCTTGGAAAACTGCGCGAGCATGCAAAATGTATTCTTCGCTAAACAGGCTCACGTACAACGAGAATTTCCCACATACAACAGCTTCGTTGCCTTCGTAGCCCGCACGTAAAGGAATGCCTCTGCAGTTGGAGAAAAAAGCAAATAAAAAAATACTGCCGAGTACTAGTTTACACCGAAACGCGGATTCATTCCAATCATCGACGTTTCCGTTCCAATTTCCTCCCGCAATTTTCAAGTATTGCGGAAAATTTGTACAATATCACGTAATTCGTGACAATTATATTCGGTACAACATTTTCTTTTGCAGAAATAAAAAAAAAGCATTTTCCATCTTCTTGATATTATCAATCGATGTTATATTAATATAAGTGGAGTCTCGATCAATCCAGTAGAGTCGAATATTTGTAAGAAAAAAAAATTGAAATAAAAAAACAGACATCGTAGCTACGTTTCCGATGGAAGAGGATCCGACGACTAGGAGAATCGACGGTTTGCTCTCGAAAAGAGAGCATTCGCGGACGGACGAGCAACGAGCAACGCGCAACTGGTAAGTGGTTGACAGAATGCCATTGACCATTAAACAGAGTGGGAGGGTAACTCCTGATCTCTCGAGGACATCTTCCGAAGGGCGCGAAGAGCCCGTATGAGATAATTTCGTCTCGCGGGACTCGTCCCCGTGCACCGGCAGCCAACAGCCCGTATTGTCGGTGGTAGTCACCCTTCGTCGCAGCTTCGTTGAATCGTCGTAGGGGGAGAGTGAGAGAGTCGGGTTGGGTTGTCGGCGTAACGCGATTTTCCGGCCTGGTCGAAAGTCTCTCGAGGGTCTTGGCGGGGGGCCGCGAACGGTGCTCCTGGGTGCCGTTAAAAGTACGCTAAATAAAACTGCATCTCCCGCGTGATTCCGCACATATTTCACTCGCAAATTCCCCCGAGCGAGGCTCCAGATGGAGCCCGTTGCGGTAACCGCGTTACCCTACTATATATACTGCGCGAGCGGCGCTCGCTGACACATCTGTTTTTCCCTCGCGCGTTCTCCCTTCCGTCGCGCGATTTTTCGCAATTTTTCAACCGGTCGAATATCAATAACGTGAAAAAGAGGCACGCTGTTCTCTCTAGTCTTCGAGACGAACCGGCGTAACGTATCAGAAATCACGGTGCGCGCCGGGTAGATTTGTCAACGCGCGAGAACTACGCTGCTTCGCGCGACCCGACGCGATCGCCGTTCCGAGCTTTTCGACGCGACCTGTCCGACGTGTTCGGAGAATCCGCTCCTGTCCTTCCCTCCTCCGTCGTCCGTCCGTGCTTCGGTCTGTTTATACGCGTCAACCGGACCAGATGTCCCGGAATTACGGGCTATCCTCCTCCGTGACAGCGGCGCGGATCATCGATCACTGCGCCCGCGCCGGAACGATTCTCGTTTACGTCCGTTAATTTCGGAGAATGTTTTAACCCGATTAAAAATCGACGCCGCATCACCGACCTATTTTATCATCGGTATCTGCATTTTGTCGAAGGGGACGGGAAATACTCGGCGAAATCGCATTTTCAACCGATAATTGCCGTGTTCGCTGTTCTCCTCCCGCGAGCGCGAGATATCGATGGAAAATCGAGTGTGTTCGAGGACCGGGGAAAATCGGTCGCGACTACCAATCGACTTCATCGTTCGACGAGGGTGAAAAAAAAGGAGAGGAGTGAAAAAAAGCTCGCGCATCCCGTTCACTCCTG
>OZ018315.1:7467776-7794805 GCA_963969455.1 Arge pagana | reverse complement strand
CTTCTTCGCTTTCTTTCTCTTTCTCTCCTTCTCTCCTCCTCTCTCTCCTTCTCTCCTCCTCTCTCTCTTTCTCTGTCTTTCTCCGCTCCTCTATCTCTCTATCTCTCTCTTTCTCTCCTCCTCTGTCTATCGCTCTGGACTAGTCTCTCTCGCATACACATGTTCTAGATCGCCATGATGTCTGACGCAGATTAACGCCAAATGCGACTGTTTTTCACACCCGCCACAATCCGACAACGATGAAAATCGGAAATCAAATCGAAGGCTTGTCGGAAATTCGAAATATTTGGAGACAATAGCCTCCTCAGTCTCCGTCGATCGTTCCCCTCTTCTAGTCAGTAATACGTCGAGGAAGCAATGCGGAAATAAACGAACCGAGCGATCTGGCATTCCTCGTGATTTGCCCCGGAGATTTCTGAAGAAGTTTTCACGTGCACTTTTCGGTAGGTGAGTTTTATTTTACTACGAATGATTCGTGCGCATTATAATACGCCATAGAGTAGTCAGGCGATCGGATCCGCCCGAGTTCTCCACGTTGCGGGAAATTATCGGATTTCGACAGATTTTCATCGCGACGCGAGGTAAACGATAGAAATGTGACACGGTACAAGAGATAATTCGTATTTTCATTCATTTTTATTCGGATCGACATGGATACAAGTAATATTTCGATTTATTATATTTTCTAGCTAGATACTCGAAAATCGCAACGTTTATTCACAGATCAGCTCATTTTGCTTTATATTTCGGGAATTTGGTACTTCGTGCTGGTAAAAATTATGAAATTGGTCATTCTTTTCCGAGTCGTCTCTTGAGCTGAACATCGTTCGGTACGCGTCCGATAATCAAACGTTATATTCCAGAAGGGTCGTCGGCTGAAAGTCACCTGTACAGCTAACTGCGTCGATTTGGTCTTTGGTCGTCACTGGAATAATGATTGACAAATATTATGAAGGTTCGTAAATTTGTGGACACGAAAGTTAGTATACGAGAATAGTAAGCGTTCATCGGTATGGAATTCACGTGTTGTGAGAAGGAAGTAGCGCATCACGGGCGAACGCGAGTTCGAAGTAGGTACTAATTAAAAGTTGCGAGACTCGCGTCGCGCTCACTTGGGCTTAGACCTTCAAGGCGGACGGACGTACGGCTCTGTTGTGTCCTCTCAATACCGCGTATCATTCTACGGTTCTGTTAATTTGAAATGAAATCTGTTCAACGGGTAATCGATTAATGACTTCTTTGTTAATTCGAAAGATAAAAACGATGGATGTGATAAATTTCATTGCGAGAGAAAATTCTCAAAAAGCCGAATTTTTCCTATCCGATTGAATCCGACTTGCTAATATTTCTGAATCAAATGCCGTGGAATTTTTTTATCGAAAATCATAGAACCAATGATTACTGTACACGTGTTTATTTCTGATTGCCTTCCGGCTTTACAGATACTTCTTCCAGTTGACGTTACACCTTTTCCTTTCACATTTACATTTGCTTTCTTACATGTTTATTTTCAGATTTGATACGCTATATTCCTACATGTACATTTTTACATCTTCGCCGCCTACTTCCTTCTAGTATCCGTTTCCCTTTGCGCCTGTCTGTTCCCGATCTACGTGCCTCCCTCCTTGAATCTCCCGTCTGTTCCTCTCTGAGCCTTCTTATTTCTCTCATTCATTCATTTCTTGTGCCGTTTCTCGCCGTTGCTTTCACTATTCCTTCCACTTCTTCTACCATATCTTTTACTTTACCTTTCATCTCTATCGCAAGCATAAATTGTGCGATTACATAACGCGATACATAATAATGTTCAATTAATTAATATTGTTCTTTTGATGTATTTTCAAGGTGTGGAGTCGGGATCGCTGTGATTTCCAGAGGTCTTCCAACGACCATGCACATTGTATTGCTCGCCTAGCGGGTCAGTTGGTCCTTCGTCTCGATCATCGATACGTCGCTCCATTCTGAATCCTATAATTGTGTATGCATAATATGATACTGTGTCGTAATTGAAGAATAAAAAGCAGGATCTAATGACCTGTAATATACTCTCTATTCACAGTGTTCTTCTTCTTTTCTTCTTGGTTTCCCTTCCGATCCTTAATCACATTCACGAGTTCTATTTCCTCAACTATCTAGGGACTTCTTGAAATTCCTTAACCATATAGGGAATTTTTCAAATGTGTTGCTCGCGAAACCTACACCATCTGGGGAATTTTTCAAATGTGCTGCTCCCGAAACCTTAACCATCTAGGGACTTTTTCAAATGCGCTGCTCCCGAAACCTTAACCATCTAGGGACTTTTAAAAACTCCTTAACCATCTGGGGAATTTTTCAAATGTGTCGCTCGCAAAACCTTAACCATCTAGGGAATTTTTCAAATGTGTTGTTCCCAAAACCTTAACCATCTAGGGAATTTTTCGAATGTGTCGCCCGCGAAACCTTAACCATCTAGGGATTTTTTTTGAATGTGTCGCTCGCAAAACCTTAACCATCTAGGGAATTTTTAAACATTTAAAAAGTCCCTAGATGGTCAAGGTTTTGCGAGCGACACATTCGAAAAAAATCCCTAGATGGTTAAGGTTTCGCGGGCGACACATTCGAAAAATTCCCTAGGTTGTTAAGGAGTTTCAAAAAGTCCCTAGATGGTTAAGGTTTCGGGAGCGGCACCTTCGAAAAAATCCCTAGATTGTTAAGGTTTTGCGAGTGACACATTTGAAAAATTCCCTAGATGGTTAGGGAGTTTTTAAAAGTCCCTAGATGGTTGAGGTTTCGGGAGCAGCTCATTCAAAAAATTCCCTAGATGGTTTGGGTTTCGCGAGCAACACATTTGAAAAATTCCCTATATGGTTAAGGAGTTTCAAAAGTCCCTAGATGGTTGTGGTTTCGGGAGCAGCACATTCGAAAAAATCCCTAGATGGTTAAGGTTTTGGGAGCGACACATTCAAAAAATCCCTAGATGGTTAAGGTTTTGCTAGCGACACATTTGAAAAATTCCCTAGATGGTTAAGGTTTTGGGAGCAACACATTTGAAAAATCCCTAGGTGGTTGAGGTTTCGCGAGCGGCGCATTTGAAAAATTCCCTAGATGGTGAAGGAGTTTTAAAAAGTCCCTAGATGGTTAAGGTTTTGGGAGCAGCACATTCAAAAAATTCCCTAGATGGTTAAGGTTCCGCCAGCGACACATTTGAAAAATTCCCTAGACTGTTGGGGAGTTTCAAAAAGTCCCTAGATGGTTAAGGTTTCGGGAGCAGCACATTCAAAAAATCCCTAGATGGTTAAGGTTTTTCGAGCGACACATTTGAAAAATTCCCTAGATGGTTAATGTTTTGGGAGCAACACATTTGAAAAATTCCCTAGATGGTTAAGGTTTCGCGAGCGACACATGCGAAAAATTCCCTAGATGTTTAAGGAGTTTTTTAAAGTTCCTAGATGGTTAAGGTTTTGGGAGCAGCACATTCAAAAAATTCCCTAGATGGTTAAGGTTCCGCGAGCGACACATTTGAAAAATTCCCTAGATGGGTAAGGTTTCGGGAGCAACACATTCGAAAAATTCCCTAGATGGTCAAGGTTTTGGGAGCGATACAATCGAAAAATAACCTAGATGGTTAAAGGATTATTAAGTCTGAGATGACCGACCGAGACGATGACGACAACTGAGATGACGACGTCGAACACTGAGACGATGGCGATGGCTGAAATGACGACGTCGACAAGTGAGAAGACGCTGACTGAGACTATGACGACGGCTGAAACGATGACGACTGAGTTCGGTTGGAAATCCGAGATTTTGAAATTTTAAGGGTCCCGAGATAGTCGAGTAATTTTAAAGTCTCTAGACGGTTAGGAAATTGGATATTACAAAATTGGAAAAAGCCCTACATAGTTGATAAATTTGGAAAGTTCTCGAGTGGTTAAGGAATGGGAGATTTTGAAATTTCAAAAGTCCCGAGATGGGTGAAACAGTCTGAAAGTCCGATGATAATTAAGGATAAACGAAATTTTAAACATTCAAAAGTGTCATTGTGATTCAGGAATCTTCAAATTCCCTGGATGGTCGAGGCGTTTAAGATTTGTAAATTTCAAAAGTGCCATTATATGGTTGAGAAGATTTAAAAGTTTGAAGTTTCAAAAGTATCAATATAGTTCGGGAATTTTCGAAGTGCCATTATAATTTAAGTTCCAAAAGGAGCATTACGCTTAAGAAATTGCCAAGTACAATTATGTTCGAGGTTTAAAAGCGACAATTTCGTTTAGGAATTTCAAAAGTGCCATCACGATTGAATTTTCAGAGGCGGCATTGTGTGGTTGAAGAATTTTGAGAGTACCGTCAATAGTTGAGAATCTTCATAAGGTGTCATTATTGTTGAGGATTCAGCAGTGTCATTGTTGTTAAGATTTTTCAAAAGATCCCTTTGAGATTCAGGTTCTTCAAAAAATATCGAAGAATCAAAAATATACGGTATTAGCGGTAGCATATTCCCCGAAATAACGTATGACTACTAGTTTCAGATTGGAGACCTTTCGTAGGCCGAATTTTTTCAACTTATATAAATCCGCGACGTTTCATTTTAAAGATTCGATTCAGATGCGTTGAATCTATAAGTTACAATAATTCATAAGAGATACGAAAAATTACAAAAAAGATTTGTACATACATTCGACCGGACAAAGTATAATCCGATGTTTCTCTACTTACAGACGAATCACGAGTTATCAAGGGAGACACCGACGTCCGATCGGCTCGGCGGTCGAGCTCGAGTGACCGGGAACAAGCTTTGGCAAGGTTACTCGTGACAACGCGCTCAACTTACGTACCTCGGGATATGCCGCCTGCGGATCCCCGATCACAGCATCGACTGAATTGTTTGTCAAACGATGTTGTACCATAATTTTTTCTGGTCCCAATAAATTCAACGCAATCCGAAAACTTCGATCAGCATTTTTAAATTCTTTCCTGTACCGATCCGCCGATCCACTCGATGAAACGACGTTTGACGAAAGAGAAGGTGTGTCATTTTCCTACCATCGAATCGGCAAAAAAATTCCAAGGATTCAACAAAGTTTCGATCGCAAATCGTTCCTCCCGAGTTCCGACCATTTCGAAGCTGTGGATCGAATACGATTCGCGTCGTACGAGTTGTACGAGGTATGCGAGTAGGACCAGGAGCTGTAAAAATTTGAACGCAGCCCGCGTGGTCTTTACGAAAAAAAGAGAAAAAAAAAAGAAAAGAAAAAAAAGGAACAGGATGCTCGACGTACCTTCCGACGTATATTCTCTCTCCAATCGCGAGGGTCGCGGTGGCGGTGGGGTATGGAGCGTTCGATTTTCTTGGCTCGTCCTGATATACAATATAAATGTAGAGATGGTCCGGCTCTCGTTCTCCTTCTGCGTACGTTTCATTTTTCACAGGCCTCGCTTCTCATTTTTTCTTTTCGATTCTTCCTCCATTTTCCCCCGAGGGAGAGATCATCTCTTCCTCGCATCCTACTCTACCCTCTTACGTCCGGGGTTCCTACGTGGACAGCGGAGATAATCTTCGGGGACGTCCCATCGAAATCTATCTCCGGTATAAATTCAAAGTCACTCGGGCGAACGTTTTCTTGAATTTCCACGTAACGCGAGCGGACAGAGAGTGCGCGGAGGAGAGGAGGACCGAGGCAGGGACACTCGACTCGGCGCTGTTGGGTCTCGAGCGCCAATCTATATAATGAAAAGATCGGCTGCGGTGTTCCTGGGAGCAGAAGCTCGCTCCTTTCATCGAAGATTTCACGCTATTCGGGACGGTTTACCGCCGCCCGGCCGACGAACGGACGAGCTATTCGACGAAAGACCTTCGAGGATCGAACGACGACCCGCCAGAAGAATGGCACGAGTCCGACTCGATCGTATTTCAAGTTTTACGAGGCATGTAAATTTTTTCGTTTTTTTTCCCTCCATCTCTTCCTCCCTTTCCCTCCATCGCTTCGCCTCCGCTCATTTTTTGTCTCGTCCCCCCGACCGAAATCCTATCTCCGATCGCATCGAGATTTCAACCAAAACAATCCGAGTCGAATGCTCGAACCTCGAGAGCTTCTTACCATCAACTGGCGAGAAATCGAATCGATTCGATCAAAAACCTTATCGTTTCGTTTTCTTGCCAGCGAAACGAATCACCGAGAAGTTTGATATTTCCGAAAAGAGAGGAGGAAGAAAAGGGAAAAAAATGAGAGAAAACAAAGAAAACAAAAAACATCGAAACGAATAAATAAGAAATGACGCGAACGTTCGTTAGAAAAACATTTAAATATATACGAATACAAACGATCATCGGCGATTCGTTTGCCCGATTAATCGGGCCTCCGTTGCAATTGCGGGCACGCATTTTTCAACCGAAGTACGCAATTTACTCGAAGGTTCGGGATACGTAGAGTTGAACTGTCGAATAAATTGCGTATAGAGCGTGGAAGCTGATAAGATCGACGTACAGAACACGAGATAATTATACGAAGGGCATATTGCATTTCATTTGCATCGATACTAGGAGTATAAAGATGTGATTTGATTTTCAAACGATTTATTTTCCTCTGCCAATACGTACCGCCGAAGCTCTCTCAGTGTTCTTCCGACATCGCAATTACGGAGGAAATTCAACGAGCAGAAGTTTTGAAACGATTTCCCAAAGTCGACATTCGAGTTGATAAAAATTCTAAGAATATAAATTATAACGCGTTCCACGAGCGTGGAATTTGTTCCCGGAATTTCAAATGTTTCAAAAACCGAATAAAATGTATGATAAATTTGGAAATTGATAGGAGAAATTTGAAATTGCGGCCACGCGAACAATTTCCAGAAATATCCTTCTATTATTCAAAGCTACAGCTAGACGTACAATTCACGTCGGAGCTCGACTTTATCCCGCGTCGGGGCAAAATTTAAGGGTTGGATCCGCGCGACGAAACGTGATGCAAATTTGAAATTGTGGGCGTGCGAACGGTATTTCGGAAGGCTCGAGTTTTTCTCGGGGTACGCGAGGTTCCCGCTCCCCTACGTCGTGGGAATTTGAAAATGTGAAGAAATTCGCGTTGCCAAATTACGATCGAGGCGTGGCGGCGAATGCGTGCCGCGAGCAGCTGATATCGGTCGGCGAGCAGCTCTCGGTGATAGCACAAACTCGCTACCACCATCCGTTCTAGACTTTGCCACGAGCAGCAGGGTGGGACAATATTCGATCTTTCGACGTTAGGTAGGTACGCCGCGCCGTCGCGACAGCCGAATACCTAGCCAGAGAGATGGAGCCGCGGAAATCGATTAACGGCTCTATCGGCTGCCACCTGAGTCCAGCTCGTTCGCCGAGATATCGCGACTTGCTCGCCTGTGGATCCCGCATCGCGAATTTCGGTGGCAAAAGCGTGAGATTTTTCTATACATGGTATACCCACCTGCGTCGACGAAACAGTTGACCCGCGCGAATTTTCACCGCGTATATCGTTTGTCCGTCGCGAAACGCTATCGCTCGGGGCACTCGGCCAAATAGAGCTCGAGTCCCAGGGCACGTATGACTTTTTACATCGCGTATTTACATATTCGTAACATTTGTCATTGCTCGGCTCCGAGTCGTACTACTTCGGTCCGTCGAATAGCAGGTAACGCTAATATTCGCGTGTTCGCGAAATATCGCGACGAAAAACGAAATCCGGCGTCGCGTGTCATCTCCAACTTTTTATCGGGATCCGACTTCCGAGAGTATTTCAAAGTTCCTTCCGATGCGCGTCTATCCCGCCACGCGTTTCTTTCATCCACCGATTTTCATGGAACACGGGAGTCGAGAAATACCAGAACTATGAACCGGTCACCTGAAACGCAATGGCTACTTCGAACGGCCTAATGACGATAAAAATAATTTTCAATTTGAGAAAAAAATAATCGAATTGAAATCAACTGATAATCGCAGGTATATAATGTTGATACGATTTAAAAACCATTTGGAATTTTTTTCGCGATCACGCGCAACAGAAATTTCTTGGCGAAACTCGAGGTGGCAATGGCGATACGCTGGCGTAATTTACAACGAAGGAAGATGCACGAAAAATAGCCATTAGTTATAACGAATACAACGCGAGGCGCGTATGTATCGGCGTCTCGATTAAATTGGGGTTGACCGAGAATGGAAAGATGTTATCAAGACTCTACTCCATCAACGCGTGAAGTCGGTTGTTGGAAAAATCAATTTTAACTGAATAAAACATTTCTACGCGAAAATGTTATTTCTTCCCGGCTTCGTTGTAAGTAATGTAATATCCTTCGCGTGTCTCCCCCGCTCCCCCTCTCTCGCCCTCTCTCTCTCTCTCTCTCTCTCTCCCTCGAGATGCTCGTTTATAACCCCAACGGCAGCAAATTACAGAGGATTACAGAGCATTTGATTGATCAGTGTCAGTACCACCTACGAGGTACGGACGTGAGTAGTGTCTACCTCACCGGCGAACGGACATCGGTGACCCACATCGTCGAGTTCGACAAACATCACGACGAAACGCATAATCCGTACTCTCCGGCTTGAGTTCGGATATAGACACGCGGCACGGCAAACGGACTCGCTGATGCACAGCAACGTTTCGTACTACTGCTGTCTGACCATTCAGGCGCGGTTCTACTGCTCGAGGCCTCGCCGCGCCGCTTCGGACGCTATGCCGCGAAATTACCGATTCCCGTGGAAAACCTTCTTTTCTGCATTCGAGAAACCCGAAACGCGTCCAATTATTACGCATAAATAATTCCAACCCCCGAGGTTTGCCTTTGACTTTCGTTCGACCTTGATACGCGATAAAAGCAAAGAAGTCGATTTGTTGCCAATTTCCAAAAATGTTGCGCGACTTACCAAGAAAAAGATACGAGGACGAGTTTTTATCTCGCTGAGAACGTTGGAGAAGTAGTTTTTGGTTGGAGATGAAATTTTCAGCTAGCTTACTAGCCGGAGTTAATCACTGGAATGTCAGCGAGTTCTCTACCGCGTAGCAAGCTTATCGAAGGAGGCCTCGTCGGCCATTTCAGGAAGACGAAGGTATCTTATCGAATGGGTGGTGAGATCGTAGCGGCTAATAGTGATAGGCTACTACTTACCGATACCGCAGAGAGATACACGCGTGGTGAATAATAAAAGCGAATGATTTTTTATAGACGCGGTGTTGTACGATTACCGGGGAAAAACGATTCGGGGTAGATAGATGTCGTTTGTTTGGGGTTACGATACCATCGTCGATTTCCTCGATCGTATCGGAACGAATGTAATGTACGGTGCATATATATACATATATATACATACACACACACACACGCGCGCGCGCGCCCAAACGTCAAGACTCAGTTGTATTCGTGCGCTGTGCACGATTCGATTTCGCGTTGTATCTACTACGAGAAACAAGATCATCTCAGTCTGTTGGTCACGCCGACGTGACTCGGGGTGGAAAGCACTCTATTAAACGTCAGAGATATCATCCGGCAAAACATTAATTAAGTGAACTTTCGTTGACAAAGAAGTTCAATGACTTTGAGTTCCTCGGTGCTCGTCCTCGTCCCCTAACTCGTCATCCATCACGGAGCACCCTCCTCCGTCAGTCAAATATTCCCCCCGTATACCCGCTCTTTGTTTGTCTTCCAGGATCGGATAAGCCAAAAGTTCCCCGCTGATGGTAGCGTCGTTGGCATATACAGGCTCGAAATAATGATTTCTCCTCGTCGTTTCTTCATCTCGTTCCATCGTACGCGGTAAAAAAGTAGACGCAAAAAATCGTGTCAAAGATTTTTCGCGCCCAAAATTAGTGTGATTTCAATACACTCGGTATGTGGCGATGAATTGACGCGGTTCTGCCTTGGAAGTAACACGAAGCAACGTTAGAGTAACGCATACAAAGTGTTACTTTAGTAACAAATAACATTTTCGTGCGTGTGAAAAATGGACTGTGAGAACAACACCAATCACAGACACTGAAATGTTGAATATTTTGAATATTGGATATTTTTTTTGACCGCGTAATCACGAAAAGCTCGGTGGCGTCGTTCGCGAGGAGGTTAGCTGCGATATTTACGCTGATTGCGATATTTTATGCTATACACGCACCGAGACGAAAGACCCCACCTCGTTACCCAATATTCTTACAACCAATCATCTCGACTCGGAAATCTGGCTGATAATAATTCGATAATCGTCGCGATGATTCCACGCTTCGTTGGGTCGCGTTTCCGGTGAGTCGGAAGATAATCGATCGGCTGCAGCTGTAACGATCATCGGCGGTCTCGAACACCTGGGAACCCGAAAGCTTCGCGTACAGGCGGATAGTAGCACGGAGACACGTCCGGGAAGTTCGAGACTTGCGGTCTCGTGGTATCGCGTCGACCGAAAGAGACGTACACGTAACGACAACCAAGACGACGCGGGGCGAGTAAACAAAGTTGACAGTTTTATGGAACATCTCTGATAAGTATAGGCGGGAGTTAATGAAATTTTGCTTGTACACGCAGCGTGGGGTAGCCGGAATTTTTCCAGATGTTGTTTGAAACTTTGAAAAGAGAAACTTATTTGAAAAGTTTTTTCGTTGGACCCCCAACCCCCCGGAAGTTTCGTCGCGGCTCGTGTCAGTATTTTCCTTTTTCTTCCTCTTCTTCTTCTTCTTCTTCTTCTTCTTCTTCTTCTTCTTCTTCTTCTTCTTCTTCTTGTTCCTCTTCTCCCTCTTCTTCTTTTTATTTTCCCGATGATTTTACGCGGTCCCCTCGTTTTTGACGTCCACCTCTTCAATTAGGCCGGGCTTACGATGGCACCGTTGCGAAAACTTTACCGGCTATTAGTCCACGGTTCGTTAACTCTACGCGCGCCTCCATGGGGAAACGTATTGACATTTCGGGGTGTCAAGTTTGCTCGTAATTAATCGTGCCACCCGTGATTCGACCAGACACCTGTAGGCCTCGTTGGACGCGAAATTCGAGATCGAGCAAAGATATGCATCGCGTACGCGTCCTGTTGCAACTCGCAATTGTAGCCGTAAACGGCGTGTAGATTCCCCGAGTTCAACCGGCGGTGCGCGCGAGGTATTATTAAAACGAGCGAAGAGGTGTTCCGTGATATACGGATGAGTTAGCCCAGATTTCCACCAGTGATTATAATTCCGCGCTCGTGCCATCCCAAAGCTCTCTCTCTCTCTCTCTCTCTCTCTCTTTTGATATTCCGATAAAGATTAAAAATGCCCCGCCGGAATCCAAAGAGCGTGATAGACGCACGGGAGTTCGGGGGAGGGGGGACGCGGCAGTTGACACTAATAAAACGGGTTTCGAGAGCAGTCTGGGCTGCAAGCTCTGAAAGAGAGAGCATCGTTGTCGCGTACCTGTCGTCAATTTTTACAGGCATTCGCGAACGCGTTGCGCGAGGTTTACAGATCAACGCGGTCGACTGCCCTGGTCCGGTGGGACCACCTTCGGATGGCCTCGCGGTAGGTACACATTCCTACGCGAATTCTTTCCGACTTCAAAGCTCGAAATAAAGTTCAAGTTTCGGCAGCGAGCAGATCGTCTACCGCATAATTCGAACTTTCTTTCATACGTAATTCCTCTACGTATAATACTCCACCCCACGGCCTTTCTGGACTCGCCAGGAAACACCACCGCCGCCACCGCCGCCGCCGCTACCACCCGCAGACTCGCTCGCTCACTCTCACGGGGACGACTCTGTCCGCCCACTACTTCGTCCCGCTTCCAGCATCCCCCGTACTTCCCGAGGGAATATCATATTTCTGATTACGTTGTTTCTCCAAAGTACGCTGATGGGCTTCCTCCGCGAGGAGACAAACGCGCCCAGATGCGCAACGTCGTTCCATAATTTATGCCTTCTTCCATCTCCGTTTGCTGGGCGTAACTCCCGCGGCGCCGTGGAATTATTCAATCAGAAATATCCCTCGCAACGCGAACGGGACACGAAGTAGTATCCAACTTTCCCGTACGTTTCTGGTCCCCTCCCCCTCCCCCTCCCCCTCCCTCCGTTCCCCTGTCTCGCAAATTTCCATCACATTTGGAAACCTCCGGCAGTCGAGGCTGCGAAGACAACTTTTCTCCGCGAATACCGGAGTTGACCTTGAATAAAAAGTCGCACAGCTTTTCGCGCGAATCTACACCGCGCACTCTTCCCGCGATCGTTTCATTCCGGATCGACAGCCACGTCCAACTTAACGGTGCCAAATTAATAGCCTGTTCCCTTCCTCTACTCGCGACTGTACGCTCATCACGTCGTTCCAATTACCGCGATCTCCTCGTCCCTTTGCAACCATCGGGAAACGAGTCTTCGACACTCGAGCTCGGAGCCGTAAACCGCAACGCGATGTTTACGCGCCCGACCACGAACCTTTTTTCTCCTTCGACCTCCCCCCTCGTCGTCGAGCCTGATAATATTACGTTTGACTCGACAACCTCCCGACTCTCCGCCGCTTCCAAGCATCGTAATTGCCACTCGATAGCGAATTCACGCGAGAGTTATCCGAGATCGAACCAAAGTTTCGATAATCCCGAGAAATCTGCTCCGCGAAATCATCCTTCGATAACTCGGCGAGGACCCACCATTCCGAGGAAGCAACCAACGACGAACAAAAAGCACTCGCCACCCCCAATTGCCAACTCACTCTGGTACACGGTACTTTTAGCATCGCCTCTTCTCTCGACAGACGATCTCTCTCGAGTTCTCAACGAGGCACCTTGCGAGGGTTTCCTCCTGCCTTTGCGGAGGAAACGTCCCGCAGTGTCCTTCGATGAGAATGACCCAATCTCTATGCAAATGAACGTTGTTCACGTTCGATGAATAGTCGGTTGCAAAATTATTCGAAGAGTCGAACTTTCCCGAATGCCACGAGTCACCGAGATCCCATAATAATTGCCTCGTAATCAATCGTTTTGCATATCTCCGCAATTTTATTCGTCTCGTCAAGATGGCGCCGACACTCGCGTGGTGGACGTTGTCGGCAAAAATAAGGAAAAATCTGCTACATTTCGTCGTTCCACCACCGTGCCACGCGCGGTTGCTTACGATAATTGCGCAACGCTTACGAGTTTTCTCGGCTCCGCCGGAATTTCCGGTGTCGTCTCTGTACCGGAAAACCGGGACTCCGTTTCCCCTGGTATGCTAGTTTCAGGTGGCCGAATTTTCACGAGGCATCCGACGCGGTCACCCGAGAAGTTGGGCGCGAATTATCGGAGCAATTGGAGCTTTATACCCACTCGTAAAGCTGCCCGAACGAGAATCCTTAACCCGGAAGCACAACGCGGAACGCGTTAGAAATGTTTGGCGAGGGTCGTCGAGGCATCCGTAGGCATCAGCAAGAAAAGACCTCGAATCAACCTCGAGCGTCTTTCTCCGTATCCACCCGAATGTCCCGAATCATCCTCGAATTTCGGAATCGTAGTCTCCAAATTGGATGTAGACGTAGGCGGATGGTTCACCTACCGTCGATAGGTTCGCCGACGTTTTTTGGACGCGTTCCAAGCTTCCTGCAGCCGCGACTCGGCGGGATCTTCACCTTCCATTCGAGAAATTATTTCATTTCCCACGATTCACCGTCACATCCGCGCAAAACCAATACTCCGAATAGACGACCTCGGTTTCGTAGGCCCTAATGTTATTTCCCTATCTCGACTCTTTTCTCCCTTGCACGTTCACCGTTCGCGGAACGTTTTCTCGCTCGGGACCAAAAATACCTAAAGTAGGTAAGATCGAAAATACACGAATTCATGTGAAACACATTCTTTTTTAAGTTGTTAAAAAACGCTTGATATATATATATATATCAAATGACACAAAGTAGAAGCAATCGGGAGAATATTTGAAAAGAAAATTGTTACCATGCAATTAAAATTGGGACGTGGATAGAATATTGTTTGCCGCTGCGCGACCGTTTCTCAGCATTTCGTTTACAGCGTCCGCGGAACGTTCTCTCTTCCCCCCGATGATTATACCACTCGTCGTCGTTCGCGGAAAAAAATCCGCTCTGTTATCTCCGCGCAAAGCCGGCGAATGGATCATTGAAAAATGAACGTAATTCATGGAGCGACGTCGCTGTTCGTAAAAGCTCCCGGAAGTTCGGTAGCCGGCGGCACCGGACGCGGCTCGCGGGACACGCGCATCCCCCTCTCTCGGGTCGAAGCGTTGTCCGTTGTACCTCCGCGAGCATCGGGCAACAGTTGATCGCGCGCGGTGCCGATGGGATTCCGAAGTTAATTGATTATCGGCAATTTGTATAATCCCAATAAGCTAATTAATTTTAACAAGGCTTAGTACACCAGCGACGGTTGTGGCGGCGGCGACTATGTTCGCGGAATAAAATATGAATCCCTTTATCCTCGGCGGCCGCCGCGCGCGTTATCCTGACGCCGCCGAGAACAGAGATAACGTGACCGTGCATCCGAAATTTCGCACTATCGTCGCGCGTTCGCCGCGGGTGCAAACCCTACGGATGAGAAATTCGCGCCCAACAACCGTTTCCTCCTCGCGTTGCTCGATTATTCTGGAAACATCCGGTAGCCTCGAATTCAATACACACTAATTACCAGACGGGTTAATTACATAGAAGACACCAGCCACTTCGACGATGGCATCTATGCCGCAACCTTGCGGAGCGTGAATACGATATTAGCTCGTCGTAGGTACCTCGTGCTTTCACAGCGATGCTTCCCAAACAACAATTTTCCTACTCCTCGTTGATCTGTCTCGCTGCTATTTACCAAACGATACTTGTGGCGTAGCCCCGTTTTCCTTTGTATTCGTTCCCCACCTTTTTTCTCTCACCACGAGACAATCCTACCGGCGCGATATCCTCGCGAATAGCCTGGCCATAGCAATACGGAGCACGAGTCGTACAAACAATAATATTTATCAACGGGAAGATAAGAAATATCGATTCGAGCAGAAACCTAGAAGCTCGCGACAGGGAACAAGAATAGCCGATTAGTCGATTATTACCGCAAAAATATGCGATTTCTCGAGTTTTTCGTTTCTACGACCTTTTTACACTACAACAAAACTATACGATCGAGCGAAACGAATGAAAGTTTTTCATGCTCGGAATTAAATTCTGTTCTACTTAAACCCAAAAAATTATTCGAAAAGTTTGTTCAATCAATCTTTATAGCCCGTTGAAGTGGCTGTTTTTTTTTTTATACACGTATTTTTTGTCTCAAAATCTTGCTATGAATATAGAATTTTGCAATGTTTTCGCGTTTTATAGGTAAGACTAGAAGGAAAACGTATGAAAATGCTTTAAAAAAAATCAATTTCCGTTTCGGACAAGCATCACGAGGTCCATTTTTCCCGCAGCTGAGAGACTTCAATAACGTGGTTTCGTGCACATATGCAAATAAAACATGTACATACGAATATTTTTGCGCGAAAAAAATTCTTTTGTACTCTGGAAATATACTTGCATCCGTAATAGAGAAAAACGGATTTGATGATTTATTTCTGTCTATCGTAAAATAATTCCACATTTTCCGCAACAATTCTCGATGTAGGTTTAGATATATAGTAGCGAGTATTTTCCCGTTGAATCGTAGCCATTCGCTACCGTTGAAATTGAAGGGTAATAAGAGGAGAATAATCCGTGACGCCTAAGTGGCTTCGCGTTGGCAGCTCCGGATAAATGTCGACCAATAGTCGATTTGAAAATACTCCACCGCACGGTGGAATGCGACGATATTATTCCGGCACAATCCTCCCGTAGTTTTCTACAAATCCCTACTATTACCGCAGGCTCGTCAAGTTGCAGTCATTGTTTCGTCACATTCTATTGAAACCGCACGACACTCTTGCAACGCCAGTTTTCCCCTCACCCCGTGATTTCGCGTCGCCTCGTTCTTTTCCGCATTTCCGCATACATATTTACGAGGGTAGCGCAGCAGCGTTGGCAGAACCGGCATTTTGCCCGGAGTAGCTCGTCTCCGATGCACTTTGCGACGAAAAACAAAACAAAAAAACCATCGCGGAGGAAAAGAAAAAACCACGCGTACCGCGGAAGAGCGCGAGAAACGGATCGAAGAAGAGAGGAGGGGAAACTTTGATCGTTGCATCGTGGGAAAAAGTTGGCGGGATGTAGATTACCCGTTCCTCCTCCCTCCTAGAAGAGATCCGGGGCAGCCACCCTTCGCGCAACCGTCGCTCGATTGGTTTCATTGCTCGGGTTTTCATCGTTCGATTTTTACCTCGAGCGAATTTCCCATCGTTCAATTTCGAGATGAGATCCTTGACGGCGGGAGAAGACGAATTAGACCGATGGGTCGGAGGATAATAACGTCATCTATGGCTTCCGGTCGTCCGCCTTCTTCTTATTCTTCTACGCGACGTCATTTCCGTCGCCACGCGATAGAGGAAGTAGCAAAAATTCCTTTGTTCCCCGCTTGATCCTGGATGATCCCGTCTCGTTCGAGCGGATCCGCGACAGGAAGTAGCCGAACTCCAGGGAAATTGCTTCGAATAAATAGATCGTTGCGCGTCTGATATGATCCCGCGTTTTTTTTTTTCATTTTCAAATTTCACACATCTTCAAATTCCATTCCCAACGACGGCGAGCGTGCAAAAACGTGGCGTCGTCGCGATCCGAGTATCGAAGAAAACTCGCGCGCCCTCCCCAAGCTCCTGCCGCGTTTAGCGAAAATAAAGCTGACTCGGGAGTGAATTTTCTACGAGGACGGATTTCCGAACGAGTGAGAAATTCGCGAGCGTTGTTTTTTTTTCTTCTCAAAATACCACGCTGCCCGACGAGAATTCAATTTGAGGGGATAGGCTAATTTTGTAAGATCAACGGCGCAACAGTTCCGGCTGCCTTGCTAGAGCTGGAAACGATTTACCTCGGGTAAATAAGCGCGAGGCGTTGTCAGCACGGCATATTTACATGCATGCAAGGGTTCGTTGTCCGGAAGACACCTGTCACATCCATCGATCACGCGCCCGGTTCATATTTCATCGGGACGATCATCGAATCAATTAGGAAATCGATCGATCGATCAAACGATCAATCAAATGGGTAGATTCGCGCCTCCGCGTTCAACGGTCACGGGGGGAGCGGAGGGGGGGGGGGGGGCGCGTACGGGGCACCAAGGACGAGGAGAGACAAAAAAGGGGGAGGAAGAAGAAAAAAAGGGTTAACGATGAGTCGGCGAAAACGAGAGGAAAGAGAAATCGGTTGAAATATGCGCGAGGGTGGAGAAAAAAATGAACGAGCGAGTCAAAAATGGACGAGGGAAATGAAAAAGGAAAAGAGGAGACGAAGCATGAGCGAGGTATTGTGTCACCGCGGGACAATGCGAGAGTACGAGGGAGGCGGCAGCCCTGAATTAACCTTATCCCCTCGGCTCCCGTACTTTTCCATCCCCGCAATAATTACTTACCACTCTTTCTCTTCGCGTTTCGCTATCTGCTTAGAACTCTTTTTTTCTGTCTTCCTTTATCCATTATTTTTTTCTTCATTTCTCGCTGTCTTTTCACTCCTCGTCGGTTCTTTTTCGTGACCTTAGTCGTTGCTCGGGTCTCGTTTATTTCGTCCAACTTGCGCTGGTTGTCCGCCCAACTCTTATTCACCCTACTCTTGGCATCTGCTCCGCGCTAATTTTTACGACACGACTGTCAGACCGCTACTCGCGTAGATGAGCAATTAAAAGCAGGAGAAACGTAGCTATGGGAGATGAATTGTTTGTTTCTCGTCTATTTTCCATAAATTTCGAGTCGACGCCGCGTTTCACGGAAAAATAAGACGAAGGATACGTTTTGGGCTTGGAAAGAAATACGAAGGTACGACGAGTAATCGCGACAGAGGGCGAATTATAGATTCGACATTTTTTTCAATCGTTTTTTTACCTCACCGTTCAATCAATTTAATCGATATATTCCTCGTACCAGTAGCGGTATTTTACTCAAATATTTCGTCGCTTCGCGCAATACCGCCAAACGAAAATAACTCGCGCGATAAAAATGTGAAATACTTCGAGGTGTTCGGCAAAATTGAGTTTTTGGATAATTCCAACGAATTGGAGCTTTTTTCTTTTTTTTTCGATCAGCGCGAAGCTCGGGTTCCATTGTAGCGAGGAATCGACTCGGAATTCGTTCTAATTCGTGGGAATAATTTGACTGTTCGTTGGTCGACGAGAGGAGATGAGAAAGAAAAGAGTTGAAAAAAAGGGGGAGCTTTTATTGCAATTTGGAGGCACGGGGCGTCCTAGTTCCGAGGTCGCGCGACCTGCCGGCGGCTCGTACCCTGGCAAATTGAAGCTATTTGTCTGCGGTGAAAATACCTAATCATTCAACCCCTGCGCGCGCGAGGCAGGGCCTCGGAACTTAATTGAACCGCAACCAGTGATCGGAATGACCGCGTCCCTTTAACCGTGGAGGATCGATGCCCAATACCGTAAGACGTAGTACATGATCCCCGTTGAAAAAGGTTCGCGGGTCCAATATCGGTAAATCTGATCCCCGGTTCCTTAATTCTCGTTTACGATCCAGACGAGGATGATAATCGCGAATAAAAGGGACGATGGGAAGAGGGTGGCCCCCGAGAAACGCGAACCCCTCGGCATTCACGTCGTCGCCTCGCGTCGGAAATTGGATTTAATTTCTATCGCTCCGAGTTAATATCGTTGATTGATAAATCCTTTCCCTTTCCCGAACGATATTCCGACCAGGTGCGAAACGGGGGGGAAAGAGCAAAAAATTGATATAATATAAAAAATGGGGTGGGGGGGGGGGACAAGGAATAATGGGAACGGGACAACGACGATTACGAGAGCATCGATTCCTCCGTCGGCGACGGGGGAATACGACCTCTGGAAATACGACCTTAATCCTCTTGATATCTATGAAGAAAAATCAAAGAGCCGAGGTGGAACGACGACTCGGTGGAATAAGGGAGGGTTGAGGTTAGCCTTTCGTACAATGACCAGCTATTCTCAGACCTTTCCCGAGGACGCTGAGGGTTCGCGAGAGCCGCGAAAACGTGTTGCTTCGAGATATAGGTCTTAGGAGAGTTTACCGAGAGGGTGGTTCGCCCTCGCCACCGACCCACCCCTCTTTATATCGGAACCATTGTGATGGAAATGCCAGCGCGGCATTCACCCGCCAATCATTTATCCCCGCGAGAGAAATACTAAAAAAAAAAAAAAAAAAAAAAAAAAAAAAAAAAAAAAAACTACCCGGCCTTGGTTATACAGGGTGATAAAGAGGGGAGGGGAGAAAAAAATCAAACTCGCTATATTTCGGTGGCGAGCGACGCTTTGCCGTACCGCTGGATTCCAACTCGCGCGTCTACCTAACGCGGTTACCTAGCAATATTTCCTCCCATAGCCCGATAACGTTGACTTCGCCGAACGGAAAAAAGCACGATCGTCGACTACCAATTTCGCGATTTTGTTCACACGCAAAAAAAAAAACATTTCGTTTATCGCCACGAAAATATCATTCGATTTCGGGGAAAGTGGATGTAGAGGAGACGGGGAAAAAGTGGAGGTTGAGTGGATCTTTGGAATCGATGATGGTCCAAGGCGCAGGGTGCATGGTCGTAGCAGGTAGTCGCGTATAGTATCGGGGAGGAAATCTACCTTATGAATATTACACCGAGGAAATATTCGCACGCGAGGTAAAATTAAGGA
Organism: Arge pagana; assembly: GCA_963969455.1. Classification (NCBI taxonomy): domain Eukaryota; kingdom Metazoa; phylum Arthropoda; class Insecta; order Hymenoptera; family Argidae; genus Arge; species Arge pagana. Next base: position 7,775,170 of record OZ018315.1, on the reverse strand, counting down.
GAAAATATGCCGGCATTGTACGCGTGGTGTAATGCGCGAGTAGTAGCGGAGATTATAGTTTGCAAAGCTCTGCTGTAGCGACGGGACTCTGAATACGCGGACCCCTCTGCACGCGCCTTCGTGTCCCCGATTCCACGTGAAACGTGTATCCATATATACGTATGGCGAGCGGTATCGCGTACCGCGTACACCAGGGGTTACGCGTATTCATTTTTCTATGCTACCGTGATAATCACGCGTCGATAACGACCACCAAGCTTTGCCATAACGTATGCCCGTAGGAAGATTACCGAGTAGCCGGAAATTCATTCGGTACACGTGTCCCCTGAGACACCGTACACGCGTAGATTTCGACCCACGCGTAGCGATGCACCGGTGTAGCGTATTTGCACCGGCCCGATAGAGCTACGATAAGATTAGTGCGTCTACGTTACAGACATTCCATGCGAAAAATCGGACTTTATCGAAATTTCTACGCTAAACCATGCTTCGACGTTTTACAAACTTTTTCATGCGAGTATTAATTTCTAGTCGGCAAGAAATTCCAAACTTTTGGATCCTCGCTCGGTTGTCAACGATGGACCTACAATTGTCCCAACGATTGTCCTCGTCGGCAAAGTTGTATCATCGAACGACTTTGAGAGCGGCGGGGTAATTTTGCAGAAAATCGTGGACGAAACAAGCGCGCGAAGATCCGGCTACAGGATCTTCTGCAACGAACGTCAATCTCTTCCCGGACGCTCGTCGCTCGCGCGAACCGAATTTATTCGCGTATTAGGCGAGGTAAAATCAATTGCAATCAACGCTGGCGTATAAATCAAACGAAGGTGGAATAACGGGGAGAGGGTGGTTGAGAGCAGGAGGTCGTTTCCTCTTGCGGATGATTTGTTGGAGGCACGTCGCGAACTCCACGTTCCGCAGTAGTAGTTACAATCGTATATAGCCCTGGAGTAGTTACCAGAGTTGGCCCCAGGCATGTGCCTCCGGATACGACCCGTCGACTCGTACGGACAGAAACTATTATCCAATCCGCTTCTACGAACGGCGAGGAGAGGTTTGTCCAGGTGCGTGTGGCGTACCCGCGGTGACTGCTTATGCCAGCGATCTCGGCTGGTACCTACCAAGGTTCGCAGGGATGTTTCGAGCTCGCGTTCGGGACGAATCGAAGACATAGGCTCGGGGGCCGCGCAGCTACCGGGGCGTCGGTAGGACGGGGAGTGGGGTGGCGGGCTCGAAACTGGATAATGCAGTTTTCATGGAGAAAGTTCCCGCGGGCGTATAGCAGGAAGGATGCTGCGTGACTCGGAGGTAGAGAGGGTAGTTTAGCCGCAGCGGGATCGGAATACGTCGGGCGGAGATCGGTTGAGAGGTGAGATTGCTGCTGGGTCGTGATCGAGGCGATGCGGGGGAGAGTTGGAGAGAGAGAGAGAGAGAGAGAGAAAGAGGGGGGGGGGGGGTGGAGGGGGGGGGGGAGCGAGACGGAGGGATGCAGGTGTGCTCCGGGAAATTTTGTTTCGCGCGAGTAAATAAATCTCCGGAGAAACGAGATGGAGGAGCGAGTCGGCACCGGCAGCGAATAGCAGCGGGAGGAATCGCAGGAACGAAGCCTGGTACGACGGTAAATAATGCGAATTATTTTACAAGTGCCTGAAATTCGGAGCAGCACGACGCCTGGAGCGAGGAAATTCCGAACGCTCCGCTCTCTCCTTTCTCTCTCTCTCTCTCTCTTCTAAACGGCGTTGGCAACTTCTTCCCGTCATCTGTGCCGCGCGGGTTCGTTTTTGTTGGTCCGTCGTACCGAAATCGCGCGTGTCGGTGATTAGCGAAGAGTTCCGTCCGGCCGAATAGACTTTACGATTAGGTCTCGCGCGAGGACTGTTCGCGGACCGAAGACCTTCAAAGAACTCGCGAACGAACGACGAGCCTCTTCTTACTTCTCGTCCGATCCGATAATCTCCTCTCCCATTCGTTGACGTTCCTCCGATGGGACGAAGTTTCGCAACCCCGACTCGTCGTCTCGCGCTAGTAAATCCCTCTTAGGACTTTCAACTTGAAAAACTATTCGTCCGAGTCTTTAGGAATGGAGTCGAACGATGAGCTCAGCGAAAGCTTTTACCCGGACGTAAATGACGGATAGGAATAAAAGTTTACGAATTTAACGGCGGTTCCAGTTTTCCCACGATTTCACGCTCGAAGTATATCGGCAAGGTGGCGAGATAGGTATTCGAGTCGTATTCGATCCCGCGAAACTCGGAGACCTGGCGTAAAAGGTGTCCGAGGCTTCTGGTGCTCCCCGTATTTCGGTGTCCGCGAGGGAAGAGACGACGCGGAAGAGGCGAGATACGTGACGGGGGAGGACGAGGATGACGAAGATGAGCCGAACGAGATGAAGGCGCGGAGAGCAGGAGCGAGTCGAGACCCCGAGGACGAGGGTTAATCCGAGGCACGAATGTAATTCAATGATGTTTAATATGCAACAGGCTATCCGGGGAGTCGGTTATTTCGTTGTTGCCAGACTGCTGCAGCCCGGCTCGAGGGAATGCTGGTGTTGCGTAAATAATAGCGGGCGGAGAGGGAAGGGACGAGACGGTTGTCTGGGTCGCGCGAGCCTCCGCAGGGTGGTGGTGGCGGCGGCGGCGGCGGCGGCGGCAGCGTCGGACCCCCGAGACGGTGATGAAGGGTGAGAAATGTGAAGGCAAGTGGAAAGGGTGCGGTGGAAACGGACAGAGATCGCTGCTCGCGGGACCAGCACCGTCGTTATTAGAGCCACGAATCGTTGACGTGGTGCCACGTGCCGTGACTAATCCCGACGCCGTACCCCGTGCGTATATAACGATCCATTTCCGACCCCGTTCTCGCGCAAGTTGACGGAAAAATGAACGCCACCTCTATGCTCGCGCCATTCGAGACTTCGGGATATGACGGGTGTTAGGCGAAGGGTCTCGTATCCGTTCGCGTGTTCTATCCACGGGCGTCGGGCATGGAATAACCTGGATGAAGCTGCTCTCTCCCTCCATCGGAGCATTCCGTTTGAAGTTTCATCGCTCGCGTTGGATCGACTTATTGAACGTAGCCTAACGAATCGACCATTCGCGTAGCTCGTAACAGGCGCGGAGATCCCTATTTACGTTTGCCACTCCGCGGAACTGCGGAACTGGTGCCAAGTCGAACGAGCGAAAATCTTATTACTCGACTCATTAGCACGTAACGAGTCGAGGTTGTAAGATTTATGCGAAACTTTCCCGTTTGGAGGAAATATTCTCCTGCTAATTTTTTGCCGTTGTTGTAAAAGTAACGATTCGATTCGACGTTGTTTTGTACGTAAAACGTACATTTCGAATGCTCGCGCAGCGCAACGATTCGGATACGAGTAAAACGAACGATCCGTCCGATACATCGCATCGAATGGTATCGGATTACTAAAATTTTCTAAATAACCTATGGGAACAACGCTACAGGATCGATGGTAAGCAAATCAATGGAGCACAATAGTTTCAAAAGTAAAAATCTTTTTCTCATTTTCGAAAATATCTCCAAGGTGATCGGAACTACGGAAAAATGAGCGATGGCTGTACTTGGAAACGTTTCGTTGACTCGACAACAATTTTCGACTCGCGTGGTTCGATCTACGTGAACTACTTTTTTGTAAAATGGAATTCGACCGACGTCCGTTGCTTACCTTTCGTTTTCCGAATCAACGCGCGTCTTTTCGTCGAATGTCATCTCGAGCGGGCGTGATAAATACATTGAAATCCACACAGCTAAACATCGATAAACTAATTATCGCTAATTGTTAGTAATATATATATATATATATATATATATATATATATATATATATATATATGTACGTATGTATGTATAGATATTTTGAAAAAATGTTAGCAAGAGTTAGGATTAAATCTAGCACAACGACAGCAGCTAAAACTTATCGCATAAAGTATAAAGTATTTGGCACGATTTGGTCAGCGAGTCGTCAACTCTGTTGGTTAATCTACGATCGAACGTTAGTGTTTCGTTACGTTGAGTTGGAAAAAAAAGAGTACTCGTGTTGCGGAAAGTATCAGATATATCCATTGCTGTACGCGAGAATCGGAAACGGGCAGATGAACAGCGTGTAGTAAAACTGCGAGACAGGGTAGCAGTAACGAGAAGATTATCATGTTAAAAGGGGAAGAGAGGAGAAAGAAAAGGAAATGTAAAAACGAGCGTGAAAATACGAAGTGAAAATGCGAGAAACGCGAGCGATGCCAGTCGATCGAACGGAGGAAATATGATAGATATTCGTGTAGGTATATATGTATTTTATAGATACTTGAAGGAAAATAAAAGGTCAACTGCAATCGAAGGGTGTTGGATTAATTAATGGATCGAAAAAACAACTACGCTCTAATCCTAATGCAAACCAAATAATATGAACCAACCTCCTCGCCTATCCGAAATTGTTTGCGGGATCCCTGTAACAAAAACATATTTAAATCATAAAAAATCATAGAAAATAAATGTAATACCTAATCCTACTATTATCAATGGTTTTTTTTTTTTTCCTCCAATCAGTTCAGCGTCGGACTTACAAACAATGCTACGTGACAAGCCGTGGGCATTTCGAGAATTTCTCGCCGCGATGCGTGCTCGTCTCTTTCTCTCGATAGCAAAGGCACGCGAGAGAATAGGAATACTCCTCGTCGTTCATTTTCGCATTTTCGCTTTCGTGGTCAAAAAAAAGGAAGAAAAAAGGAAAACGAAAAATATGCGAAGAGGGGAAAGAAACGAAAAAGGGAAGCAACGCAGCGGACGGATAAAATCCTCGCTCGAGAACGTAAAAACCATGGAAAACGGTGAACCGAACGAGTAAAAGCTCCGTCGTCGCCGAGGCCATGGATACGGAAATTCTCTGGGCGAGCTTCGAGCAAATATTCAAGGAACTTCGCGCACCTGAGCCGACACTTCCCGACGCTCCCGCGCGTACGCACCGCTACCTTCTTATTCTCCCTCCTCCTTGTTAATGGCCCCCGAATCTCCGGGGTTGAATCTTTTTCGTGGAAAACATTTCGGTATTCGCGAGCAACAATTTTTCGCAACGTCCGCTGTGTCGCTGGTTTCGAGGATTTGGGTCACGAGCGATCAAGCTCGATGTTTCGCGAGCAGTCGACGCGTCTGACCGGAGATCGAGGTTAGAGAAGTTCGCGGACTGAAATATTCGAACGTGTCGTTTATCGCGATACCCTACCAGACGATCGTCAATAATAAAACCAGTCTGATTAGCAATTAAACGTCTCGCCTGTACGATCGTTTGGGAATAGAACGAGAACGAATATAATTTCAGGTTAAAATTGGACCGAACATCGAAGCTACGTTCGTCCTCGTTTAATACGTTCTTGTCAGACTCGCGGGCCGTCGAACTTACGGGGAATACATTAAATTAGAACTAACAATCGGGTATATTCGACGTTCGAAGATCTCGGAGCCTTTCAATTTGTCCAGTGATATTCGTATCCGGCACGCGTCGATCAATGGAAATTGCCGAGCAACGAGAAAAGCTCAAAGTTATCGTAATACCCGAGTACTCTCCAATATTAAAATAGTGAAACTACTTTTGTATACCTGTCCGTGTGTTTATTTTATTATTTTATCCATATTTAGATTCATTTAGAGTAAATTACTTCTCGCACGCTATTCTTATTTTTCATCATTTTTTGAAAACGCGCAGCTAACCACGAACGAGGTTTGCGCATAAATTTCATTATACCGTATTTTTTACTAAATTCATCATTGACTTGTGAAAAAGATGATAATCACTCCTGTTACAAATAAGTTTTTCATTTTAAAAAGATAAACTGCTATCAGGAACGTTTGTTTTACTGAAATGTTGGACCGGAGATTACGAAGCGCCTCGACTCGTTCGCTACTTCTAACAAGCGAGTTGTTCACTATTTCAACGAGGGAACATTCACCATTCAGCAGCGGTATGCTTTTGAGTATTTTAAACGGTGGCTGTTCACTACTAAATACTCGCTACCAAATTTCGAGACTACCCATATCCGTCCAAGTAAGGGAGAGCAAGATATCGGTGGAAATAAGAAAAGAGCCAGCCAGATACACGTTTGGCAAACGACGTTACGTAGGTGGTTAGCAAAGAGCTCGCGAAACGGCAGGGCATCCGGGGAATTCGAGAGGCTCGGTGACCCGCGGATCGGATAAGGCCGGAGAAGGGATTGGAGAAAATGGATAAAACGGAGAAACGAGAGGGGGAGAGGAAAGAGAGATGAAACGAGAGCAGGGCGAGGGTGTTGGTAATGCCAAGAGCCAGGGCGGTATACGAGTGCGTAGGCAGGCACACGAACGCTATCGAGAGAAGTCTCATAACACTTACAGACAGGCGGCACCACCGTCTTATTGCCAGACGACCTGGCAAAACTGGAATCCTATATGTGGCAACGGAGGTTGATGGGGTAGCGGAAAGTCACCCTTTCCGTATAACCGAACTCTCGTTCGCTCTTCAGCCCGTTACGTACGCGCTACCCTCCGGCTCTTCGTTTTCTCTCTCTCCCGCTCTCTCCCGCTCTCTCGCTTCCGCACTTTTCCTCCCCTCTCCGCGAATACGCGTTACGAATATAGTACGTTACGTGTCTGGCAGAAAAGAGCTTCGGCGACTAGGATTCGCGGAGGCAGGCGCGTGATATTAGTTCCGGATTTCAGAGTTTGTTTCCAAGATACTTTATACTTCACGTTTGTCATATGCCACAAACGACTTTTAATGCCGTGTTCTCCGCGCTCCGTCAACGTCGTTTTTCCCCCTCGTTGTTCGACGGCAGCCAACTCCCGGGGCGCACGTGACACTGGAAAACTTTGCGTTTTCATCGTGTCCGTTTGCTCGGCCGATCGTCGTCACGATTTCATCGTATTTCTCTTTTCTACCTTCGGCTTCTTTCGAGTGGAAAACTTTTTCGCTCTCCGTGAACGATTGCGCGAGGTGGGAGGGGGGGGGGGGGGGAGTATCGCGAGCAACGGTTACGAGTACTTTTTTTATTTACATTTGGAAATATAACTCGGCGCGCGTTATATTGCCTCGTATAATTTCATGATTTTTACGACTTTAATCAACGTAGATATTAATTAGGCACGCGCCGCTCGGCACGTCGCTACTCGACTTTCCCCCTTTTCCCCGGAAAACCGGGAACACTCTTTTCTCGCTACACCTCTAACCTACAGTCTGTCGGTTTAAGCGCCGAAAACCCTTCTTTTTTATTCCCATGGTGAGCATCCAAACCGCGCGAGTCGATCTTCTTGGTTTCGGGGGGGAAATCGATTGGCGCAGCTTTTTTACCCGGAGCGTCCAGGCGAAATATACGGGTGGTCGAAATCGTTCGGATGCTCTCCACGGGAATAAAAAGGCTGTTCGGGTTTTAAAAGGACAGCCGGTATGTAACGTCCTCTTTTTTTCTTTTTTACTTTTTTTTTTAATCCGAGGACAAAAGGACTTTTCTTTTTCCCGTTTCCCCCTGATTGCACTGTTTCCCTCTCGATTACCTCGTATTCCGATGGTAAGTTTGATTCCTTTCCAGTAAGTTTGATTCTTTTCGCAACTTTTAATTGGCTCGTTCGCCAAATCGTTTACCCACCCTGGGAAAAAGAAAAACTCCCAACTTTCTCACAATCCACAGATTATAAAACGACACGACCAAACTCCTTTCCGCAGCTGCCTACTTTTCGAAAGAAAAAAAAGCTCATTTTCTCCCGTCATTTTTTTCTTTAATACGTCATCTCCTCTTTTCTCTAATCTCTGCATCGTGACTCCCGTTTTTCCGTCTGTTTTTTAAAAATTGTATGCGAAATATTCAATTTTTTTATTTACCCGGTAGCAACGGAATATTCAATTTCCAAAGTTACTTCGATTCTCGACGACGAATAGATCGGGTCACATCGGATGGCAAATTCGATGGCCAAAGTAGAAATACGCGTCGAAGGGTAATTTTCATCATCGCGCTGCTCCTAAGAAATGAAAGTTTCTCAAAAGACCGTTTTCCAAAGCTTCTACGAACACAATCGACCCGGGTGAAAAATCAACGAACTTTCATTGTTTCGCGGCTCTTCTCGTACCTGCGATCGTATAGAGTTGCCCCGTGGTCGTTTGCGAACGTTATAATTGGAGAGAAGAGCTCGAGGTAACGAGGGTAGACAACAACAGCAACAACAACAACAACAAGAGCGAAAGAGAGAGAGAGAGAGAGAGAGAGAGAGGGAGCGAGCGGCGAGCTCGGGCAGCAAGTTGCCCGATACCTTTCCATAATTAACCTTAATTTTCGGTAAGCTACAATCTGAAATTAAATCAGCCTCGAGATTGAGCCAAGCCCTTGGCTCTTGGGCGAAATAAAATCAATATTTCCCCAAGAGGTAACAATTATTTGATAATATTGCAAATAATAACAGACCTGGGAGCGCGTCGACGAAGGACGCGTCCGAGGTAAGAACGTGACCCGGTCGCACGCGAGAAGGATGGGAGAGCCGGAAGACAGCCGACGTCGATAACTCGTTAGCGTCGAATAAACAGGGAAAGAAAATCAATAGGTAATTTTCTAATCAAGCGTAATCGCTGCCAGAGTTGGAACCTCTCGAATTTACACTTTCACCCGCGTTGGCCCTCTTTGCCACGCATTTCTCGTCAATTTTTCATTTTTGCGCGTATTTTTCATGTTGCTCGGTTTATTTTCGCGAGAACGAGACGAATTTTCCGATCGGTTCGCTCGGTACGCTCGCACGAGGGACAATAAAGAGGGCAGGTTGATGGAAACCGTGAAATATGTCGAAGGTTGGAACGTGAACGGAGAAACGAAAGGTGAAAAAAGTGACCGAAATCGTCGGTGGTATCGCTTATGCGGAGCACGGTCCTCGTCCGAGGGGGTGGCGTAGTCGCGACGACGAGGTAGGAAAGTAGTCTCCCTCTAAATACCAACGATATAACGTAAGCTCCGGAGAACTTTGAGGGAATTCCACTCCGATGGAGAGACAGGATTCAGGAGAGTGCGGTCAGCGTAAAAATACCGGATGCCTCGACGGTTTTATTATACCGAGCGTTCGCGCACGGTCGTACGAAGGCGAGAATCCGCGACGCTATTATACCGCTCCCTTTCCCCGACTGCCCCGGATGCGTCAGGGCAAACGACGATCTCGTCGTACCATCGCGTACTCAGCTTCGATCGGGCAGAAATTCTTGTCCCGCGTTACTCGCCGAAACAGCGTTTCAATTCCGATCAATTCACCCGCGCGCCGGGACCGTCGACCGGTGGTCTCTGATCGAACGAAAACACACCCTCCGTGGTCGAACTTTTCTGCCTCGAATTTCGATCCCGTTTCCTTCGAGAAATTTGAGGTCTTGCGCGAAAAGTTGGTACTTGTCATCGTACCGATATTTCGATTTCGAAAACTTGGGAATCGCTCTTCCAGTTTCACCCTCCGATTCGCGACACGTCTGGACAATGATACTCGGAGAAAATTTATGCAAACGATCGAGGCTTGCGAGGGGACCGTGACCCTCGATGACCCTGATTCTGGCTCCCCCAGCTTCGCCGGTTACTTCGAACTCGCCATCGACCCTGGACCCAGGTCCGTTTCCGATCCTCGAGGAGAGTTCGGATTTACGGTTCGGAAGGGAAGCTTGGCTGTACGCGAATAGAATTTATAGAAGCACGCTCGAGGTTCGAGCCTGGAACAACGAAGCTCGCTCTACGAAGAGGAAAAGCGTACCCGGACCCGCATCCTCCTCGACCTCGAGTTATTCTAAGCTCCCGAGCCACGAGGACTTAATAATTATCGAAAAGCTCCGAGCTCTTCTCTTCTCTTCGAACGAAATCCTCTTCTTTAAGAATTACCAAAATTACATCCTCGGAAACGCCGCGTCGCAGCTGTCGGTCCGTAATCAAGTAGTCGATCCGTCCGGAGGTGGGAAACAAAAATTAAAAAAAAAAAAAAAAAAAAACAGCCGACAAGTATCGAACAAGCGGGAATATCTTTCTTCCCCTTCGTAAGGACGTTTTCGACAACTCGAAGCTTTCGAAGATTTCTAGAAAATTCGATTCCCCAGCGGCTTATCGGGTTGCATGCCTTTTTTCCCCGACATTTCAAACGTTATCGATTCATACCGGCGTTTGAGAAAATCTCAGAGAGAATTCCGGAGACGTGGGTAAATAGAGTTATCTTTCCCTCGCGAGTGCCCGAAATGTTTCTCCTTTCGAATATCCATATCGACGACGAATATTTGAAGGGATGGAGAATGAAAAATGAAAAATAAAACAATCACTATCGTCAAAGGCTCGGTCTTCTGAATTTACGAGTTCACTTTTCTCGTGCTTTCTCGATTTCTTCCACGCGGCGAACTCCGAACAACGTGTAACGCAACGAGAGACACCGTTTAACGTAAAATATCGTACTTTTTTCTCGTCCGATCAATTTTTCCATTCGTTATGCACCAAAATCGAGGAAAAACACCCTCGGCGCGTTTAAAGCTTGCTTCGTCCTTGTTATATACTTAAAACAGGTTTTCAACTTATTACAGAAATACTCAATAATTTTCGTTTACGCGAACAACATCGGGCAAAAACAAGAGGTACCGATACCTTCGCGCGGTAGCGCCAGAATAATTACCAAGGGTTTCGCGCGAGCTGCAAACAGGTTCAAGCGTCATCGCGAGAGTGTAAATACGATGTCGATGCATTTTCTTATATACGTGGCACGTTTATCAACGCGCCAGATGAAAGATTCAAATTGGACAAAAGTGAGATGCTTCGTGAAGCCTACGAAGCCTACTTTGACCGACCTATTCGGAATCTAGTAACCTCACCCGGAAGTGGTTGAAAATTCGTTAAAGAATTTTAAGGCCACTGGTTGCAGGATGTTTCTAAAATTTCACACGTCACGTGCTGGTTTGCATGAATTTGGAAGCAACGCGAAAGCGCGCTCCGGGAAGAACGAGAGGAACGTTTTCATCGAGATATCACGAACCTTGATCGTCGTTATAGCGGCCAATATAACGGAAATATGACGGGGGGGTGTATTTTCCGCTTGGCGAGAGAAAGTACTCGCGAACGGAAAAAAGTGACGAGGTTCGTTTTTAAAAGTTTTTCCATAAATTTGCGAGCTGACGAAATGGTAAGCTAATAGTTGGGCTAATAAACGCAACGTACGCGTATATTTGTATTGTTTTTCCAACCGATAAAAAAATAAACCGTATAAACATTCGCCCGGTCACAAAAGCAAACTTGAACCAATAAAACTGTTTTTCTCTCCGTTGGTTACCCAAAAGAAATCAGAATCTGATATTTAGAACCGGAAACCAAAATTCGCGTTGATCCGTATAATACGTTCGCGTGACTTTTTCGCGACTGTGACGCGTTTGCGAAACTAGAGGCTTCCCTCGCGAGATGGTTAGGTGCGAGTCGACTCGATACCACGAGAGTGGAATAATGGAATGGCATTCATCCCCGTTCGTCCGTCCGTTCATATGCTCGCTGCCCGTCAATCGACCGAGTCCTCGTTAAACCTCAAGGAAAAGGGTCTGACGTAAAGTGACGTGGTGCGCAACCTGACGCGGCGTGATATCTCGTAACGATTCGCAGTTGAAAATCGACCGAGTCGAAACGAGATTCGTTCGCGTGGAAGAATCGAGATGGACCTCTCGCGATTTCACTTCTCCGCTGTAAACGCGATCGACATTTTTTTGCATATCAATGGCTCGACGATTTTTTCCAGTTTCCAAGCTGTCCCGATGTTTTTTTTCCTTTTGTTTTGTTACAGTCTCGTCGAATTTGCGACGGTACTTGCGAAGCGAATTTTCGACAGGGTTTGCAGTTTAAAGCCGCGTACTGACTTGAGCATTTTTGCGCGCACGAACGTTCGTGCGCGCAAAAATGCTCAAGTCAGTACGCGGCTTTACGGCGATGGGACGACCGAGAATTTCTAGAGACCATGGATATTCTTTTTCGACGCTATGCCCGCTGCACGATAAGTTTATTATTCGTTTGGTCATTTATTTATTACTGTTCCGCTTCTTCGCGGATAATTTCCAGAAAAAGGAATACACGTGGTTTTCGAATTTTAGGGTCGAGTGAAAAAAAATGTCAAATGTAAAATATGGAGATCGGAGTTCCATCCATCTATCCATCCGTAATAAACCTGCTCGAGAAACGAGCTCACGTTTAGAGAGGAAAGACGTAAAAGTCGGTCCATCCATTCTCGAGTTACGAGGCAACGAACAGAGTAGATCACGAGTCGAAGGAATAATTCCCAGTCGGTTTTCGCGGAGGGTCGAGGGTTGAGGAGCGAGAGCGAGAGTGAGAAGGAGAGAGAGGGAGAGAGCGAGGGAAAGAGCGTCTAAGCACGAAAGTCTTTGGACGCAACGAGAAATATTCTCTCCCATCGACGTCGGTTTCCACCACGGGGGCGAAGAGGGGGGACGCAGCTCGACCACTGTTTCGCAAAGCATCTTATCGAACGTTTGTTATTTCCGACAAAGCAAAATTATCCTCGGAAAATCATCGCCCGTTCGTTCGACCTCCGCCGCGTTGACCCTTTAACGCGTTTTACCAAGTTAAACGAACGACTAACATTTCTCCAAGGGTGATGTACCGAAATACCTCCTCGTTATACCAAACGGTAGCGAGTTACAAAGGGTAGCGGCGATACAGGAGAGAACTCGGCGTGGTCTCGGCCATCGGCGGTGGGGTGTAGGAAAAAAAACCGTTTCTCGTCGAAATTTTCCCAATCTGTATCGATTTTTCTCGTTAAAAGTACAAATCGATATAGCGGGGCGAGGCAGACCATGATAATTCACTCCGGTGCTCGTTAGACCGTTGTAGGGTAAAAGTCGTAATGGCACCCCAATCGCCCCTCGGCAATACCAGAGTACCAAACAGCAGCGACTCGTAATTAATTAACAATAATCTCTCGAGTCCCTGGCACTTTTTTTTCACAAATTTTAGCCGCTGCGTTGCCGAGACTGACGGGTATTTATACAGCTACGTACGTACTCGTTCCTGTTTATTCCTCGCTTACGTTTCGTCGTGCCAGCGGACGTTGATAAGATATTCGACGTCGTATTGCTGGAGACCGTTGATCGATCAGCTGGGAGTTGATTTCAGAGGGAAACTCGCGGTGGGACAAATCGATAGAGTATCGAAACGCGAAGAATCCGCAGGATTAAGATTCGGAATACGGGTGAAAAATGCTGGAAGCAAAATCTGGCCGGGTTGCTACAGCTGTTACAGTCGCAAACGGATTCGATATTCGACGAACTTTGTTTTTCCACGTTAGTTGCTTTTAGTCTCGCGCCCGCGCGCGTATACCGATGCTGAAAACACGATACCATCTCCGATCTCGCGCCCCCGCGAAGCATCGTATCTCTGCTCGCGCGCTCGGACCGCACCGACGCGAAGCTTTTGCCCCCGCATTAATTTTTCCCCGCGTCGAATTGAATACGAACGAGTCGGGTCCGCGACTCGGATGTGAAAAAAAGCGAACTTCTCGGATGCGCGAGAATAAAAGTGCAAAAAGAGGACGTCGGAGCATCGTCGAGCGTATTTTCCGCGAGCACTGGTCGGCCACGCCTAGCAGGTTCGCGTACGTACGGGACTTCCTCCAGTCGGAATAATAATATATCCGATCGAAAATTACCTCTCCGATGACCGAAATGTCAATTACGCGCGGCGTTCGTTCGTCCCAGCAGCAGCCTCGATCGATCGCTATTTTCTCACAGGCATCGTTCTCGCAACCTTCCGTAACTCTAATCAAGTGACCAGTAATTCGAGACACCGACGTACTCATCATCAGCCATCCGATGTACAATTTCCTACGGGAATAATGAGATTGTCCTCGTTTCCGGAAGTCGATCGTGTTTCAGCGCGGCTGGTCGATGGCTCAAGGTCATCAACTCGCCACGCGACACTCTTTCTTTACTGACTTACGAACAATAAAATAAAATAAAATAAAATAAAATAAAATAGAATAAACTAAAATAAAATAGAGTAGAATAAAATGAAATAAAATGAAATACAATCGAATGAAATAAAATAGATTTTTTCCCACTTTCGACGCACCGATTCGCAAAATTTAACGAAACGACGAGAAGAAAAAACCGGAGGAACTCGAATCGAAAAAATGGCGATTCATTACTTTTCTTACTCTCACATCGAATATACCACTCGATGAAACCTGCGTTGAAAGTTTTTATCCTCGAAAGAAAAGTCGCGTAAATCCGACAGAAGTGTGAAACTAAAACAGGTTTATTACGCCGCATTCCACTCCTTTTTTACGATCTTTACGAAGCCATTTTTCTTGTGGAGAGCACGCGCGCGTCTTTCGTTATCTGCCTCGGGTTGTTTATAATCGAGCGCATATAACGCGAAACACATTCGGAAAATCGTGCCCAACGTTGTCCCAATTCCGGACAACTTTCATTATCGATGCATCGCGTACCGCTCGGAATAGAAAATGTTTCCACTTATAATGGGAATTTGTGAGCGTATCATGCGCGATTGAACGATGCACGCGCTCGTGCCTCTGAAAATTTCCCTGCCTCGTGTCCATTTCTATAAGCGACGAGTCGATATCAATATCGAAATTCTCGCCGAGAAACTCCATTCGCTTCCCGAATGAGAAAAAAAAAGAGTGAAATTTCCGACACGCAACAAACGCTTTACCCCCGAAACATTATACCAAAATTTAAGACCAATCGACAATTTGTTCGCAATATTTTTGGAGAACCATTGATCCAATTTGTCGAAATACGCGTACATTTTTTTCTCTCCAATTTCTATTTTATTAATTTCTATTACTATCCCGCCCGAAAAGGGTTTCTGTTTTTGGCGCGTTTTCAGCGCCGCTCGGCATACGTACCCCCTTGATACACGCGTTCGCGGGCTACTGGCACATTTCCGCCGCTGCTATCACAAATAACAAGAAAGTTGCCGTTGCGAGTAAGAATGATACACGTGAGCCTATTTATCCTACACGTGCTCTCGACGCGTCTGCATTACATAATATATCATCGCAGTTGGCCCGCGTGCGTGGGGAAAGGAGAGGAGAGGAGAGGAGAGGAGCGCTGGGTGTATCAGCTACGAAAATATACAGTCGAATGGCCATACAAACACGAGAATCCGGATTCAATGTCGAAGAATAATATTCCATTTCCATCTGTCGCGCGATATCTAACGTCAGCTAACAAATCTTCACCGCGCCGCGCGAGTGGTACGCGCGGCTTATCCTTCGCGTGCGAGTGTCCCGTGCTTTTCTCGTATCTAACGCTCTCTTGTTGTTCACTGTTGTTCGATGCATTGGCAAAAAAATATCGGCACGATGCATCATCCAAGAGTCCGGCGAATAGATCTTCCCTCTCTCCATCTCTCCACTATCGAGCTAGCCATTCCGAGAGACTCGTTTACGGGTCGCGATGAACAATTTTTCAACGCGTCAGCGAACGAAGCGCGCGTCAAATTTCCGAAATCTAAACCGAGCTGCGAACAATAGCGGAGGAATGGAAAGTACGATGGGAGTACGATGGGATTTCGCTGGAAGATTAACGAGACGAGGAGAATCGTTCGATCGTCGGCGAAGCTTCGAAACCGGATGGTCCGAATGTTCCGGTTGAATCTTTCCGGTCGAATATTTTATCGTGACCGCAACAATATTGGGAGCGAGAAACGAGGTGGATATACCGGTCGGGTTGGCTTCGCGCCAGCAACACTGCGAGAGAGAGAGAGAGAGAGAGAGAGAGAGAGGGAGGAGAGAGGAGAGAAGCGAAGTTTCGTAACATCAAATAGACGGGAAGAATCGCGAGAGGCGATCGTACATCGAAGGGGTTTGATTCGCGGAGGTGGAAAAGAAAGAAAAATGACAGCTCCGAACTGATTGCACACGTTTTTCGACCGAGGATGGATTCGCCAGATGTGCTCTCCTCGGTTCGGTCGGTCGTTGTAAATACGACTCACGGTCTCGGATAAAAGTTCGCTCGATTCAAAGGGTATTTAATAGGTACCGGCGTGCGAATAGCGTTCGAAACGAATCGAATCGAATAAATCAAAACCGTCCAATTATTATCATCGGTATTATTATTATTATTATCAATGTTAATATGATTATTTTTTATTGAAACCGGAAAATTTTACACGCGTAAAATCCTATAGAGGTATTAAGGAATACCTGTACATGGGCCCAGTTGAATATAAGCTGATAGAATTTCAACCCATAATTCAAATTAACAACAGTAGTAATATCTGTAGTAAATGACTGTAAATCAGAGCAAAGTCAACGATAAATTTGATGGGATGGATCTAGGTACGAGTTCTGGCCCAGTTTTTTAATTTGGTATGGATTGTGCCTTTTTGGTATAGAATTGAAAGGGCGCGTCGCCACATAGATACTAATTTTTTCCCAGCATGCAAGTTGATTTCTGGGAAAGGCAAGAGTTTGTTCCTGGTATTATTTTTTGCCTGCGCAAAGATTTCTCTTAAATAGTGGTAGATAGTGCTGCTTGATCGACTCCCGTATGTGTAATGTTTGTGTAATTTTTAACGGCATCTCAATGGTTTCATTATCATTCCCACTCTTAATGATTTTCGAAATTTGTATTATTATTATTATTATTATTATTATTATTATTATTATTATTATTATTATTATTATCATCATCAGACGGACATGAAGTCCTTATACACAAAAAGACAGGTTTCTCAAAGGTAGCGCATAGGTACACGGTAGTATTTTTAATTCTCCATCATAGATAATGGGGAATTCAAATTCAAAAGAAAGAAAGATTAACCCTGGAGTGACTCTGGAACTTTGATAGATAAGGAAAATCTAATTTATTTGCTGCCTTAATTCAGTATTTAACGAGTTCCAATATGCTAGTAATATGGGAGATGGAGAAAAATGCGAAAAATTATATATGTACGTTTTTTCATCCAAATACATTGGGTTTCTCAACGAATACTTATTATCTTTGAAAGAAGAATAGACCAGAGATATCATCACAGTTGATGTTGTTCGTGTTGTTGATCATTTAACCGATGAATAGACTCATTGGAAATTTTACTACAGTCATGATCTAAATAATAACTCGTTGAATTACCTGATTTGAATGACAAATATCTTAGGAAGTTACATTGAGTCGATTCAAGTATTTTTTTTTTTTTAAATGACTTAAATTATACGGAGATTTTTGGAATAGCTCGAAATTTTCGAATAATCTGAAGCTTCCGAGTAATTTAGGAATTTTCTGTACTCGTAAATAAATGATTTCTAGTTTTCAACCGTCAGCTGCCACACATTCCTGGTGAACAGAGCTGCCGCAGTGGGGTCTGTCAGAGCCCAGATTGGCAGCTAAGGGTTAAAATATAATTGATACTTACGCAATATTTTATTTATTTTATTTCCTGTTCAATTTGCTTTCTTCATTTTCTTCTGTTTGTTCGTTGTTTAAATAATCTTATTCGCGGTGTTACATACACGCGTAACAATGCATAATATTTCCGAATGAAACGTCGCGATAAACTGCAAATTCTAGAGGCACGACGAACGAGCGATAAAATATCTACGAGATACTTGAATTTGGAAGAGCAAGAAGAAACGTGCGTCCGAGATCCGACGTGGCATCAAAATTTCAAGCGGTTTAATGGCTCCCGGTCGACGCGAGTTATCGGCCGGTTTTTAACAATAAAAGATAAGCCATCCGACGTTTAGCGAGAGTAAATCCGGGCAGAATGTTAAATTTACCCCTAATCCCCAGGCGCGAGCTTCCGGAAAACTTCGGAGGACTCCGAAGCCCGGAGATTTGCCGGAAATTTTTGACAACTCTCTCGTCGCGCGAAAAACGCGAAACGTAGAGGAGAAACGGGGGAAGAAAAAAAAGCCGCTTGGAATAAAAAATACAACGAGTGCGCCTTTTTTAATTAGCGGGAGGCGAAAATTCTCGAATATCCCGACATTTTTTCCCCTCTTTTTCCCCTCTTTTTTCCCGCTTCACTTTCGTTTTACGTGGCTGCGTGCGCGCGCGTACGCACGTCCGCTCTGTTCCTCGTTTTTCCTCGTCGTGACGAGCCTACCAGTTAATTTTCTTTCGTGTGGAACGTCACTGCCGACTATCGGAGCCGTTCTCTACGCCGCGGCATGAAAACTCGTCGCGTTAATAACGATATTTATGGAATCAATCGGCGAAGCCGCGTCCGAAACGAGCTCTCCGCGTATTACGGCTACAACTTATCGAAAAACGCGCCACGGCTCGCATTGGTGTCATCGCGTCGCGTGGATATACGAAACGAAACAAAGAAAACTGGATGTAAAATTAAAGACCACTTAAATAATAATTTTCTACCAACGTTCATTTTATCGAGTTTAGGGAGCCGAGGAAAAATTGGCTTTATCATTTCCCGATCATAAAAGCTCGTCGTTGACCAAACTCTCCGTACTCCTCATTTTTTCCGCATTTTCTTCGCACAGCTGCGGAGACTCGCGTGTCTCGTTGTCCGAGCGACGAGTCAATTCCACCGTCGATGCAAATTCGACGCGGTCAAAAAGCTCCCGATGGAAAACGTCGGTGTCCCGATATTCCGATATTTGTCCCCGATGCCGAGAGAAACAACGAAATCCAAGAACGACGCGCGAGCGCGGGAGGCTCTTGCCAGAGTATCGCGCGGTTCGCCAAATGTAACGTCACCTGCACTCGATCCTCGCGTCAATTTCGCGGATGTGACGATCACGAAAACTGTCACTCGTATCGCGACGTTCAATTTGCCACGCCCTTCGATGTACGGATGCACCGCGATTCGGTTGATCCGAAACGAGCGGATATCCATTAATTTCGCTCGCATCTCGCGGAGAAAACGGGCGAAAATCACGCGGGACAACGCGTCAGGTTTTCGGTAACGACGAGGTCGCTTCCTTGTTCCGCACGTCCATTCGCGACCCATCGCATCGCGCAACCCGATCGTTCGCGTCGAACCTGCCAACGGACAATATTACTTGATGCGAGCGACTTCGATCACGGAAGACGATAATTGTCGTCGCCACTTTCGTCGGAATATTTCCTGTATTTTCGAGTATTCAGGGTTTAGTTGTTAATTTACGATAGTTTATTCAGAAATAATATACATTTTTATACGATAAAAATAAAAAATTAAATCTTTTCAAAAAACGAAAATCATTTCATCTAACAAAGAATTGATAAGTTAGTCGAAAGTTCCAAATTATATATATATATATATATATATATATATATATATATATATATATCTGTGCCCCGGAGGTAAAGGACACCATGTCACATTTTTTTAATTGTTCAGGATATATATATATATATATATATATATATATATATATATATTTATTTATTTATTCACACAGCAAGCACTGCCGATCATCTACTGATCGCAATTCGTTGGCCTCGCGGCAGTTTCTTTTTTTGTCATAATCAGACCGAGTTGGCGTTGGCGTGTCTCGCACAACGAATTCCTCCGCCCCTCCGCCGACGTCCAACGGAGAGAGAACCGGGGGTAAGATATTACGAGTGATCTTTCAACTACGAAGAAGCGGCTTTCGTGCCGCGATTATAAAATCTGGCGGCTTAACAAAGAAGAACGTACGTAAGAGCAGGTGTCGTCGCGAGAGTTGTATTCGCTTGTATTCGCGACGGTATTAGACGGTACTCTCCGATCGTCGAACTGTGACGGTGGATATTCTACGGGGACCGTTTAGTTCTCGATAGCGCTATTTCCTCTCGAGCCGAGGATAATGTGATTCAACCGACGCGGACCCATCGCCAAAGGCTCGGAGATCTGCGATAGGAGGAACCCGAAGGATTTTCAATTCCAGCACAATCCGATACACTTCGCGTTATCTCACCGCTCTTTCTTCTTCTTATTCTCCTTTTCTCCCTCTTTCTCTACCATTCTTCATTT
The DNA here is from genome assembly GCA_963969455.1 of Arge pagana. NCBI lineage: Eukaryota > Metazoa > Arthropoda > Insecta > Hymenoptera > Argidae > Arge > Arge pagana. Next base: position 7,755,230 of record OZ018315.1, on the reverse strand, counting down.
TCTATCACCGACGAAACGACACGCGGTGGTCAGAAATGGCGAAAAAAATGCATCGACAGGATTCCTCGGAGAAACAAGGAGCAAAACATATTTTCCGGTGGGTAAACATAAAAACCATCGAAAACCGTTGCACTGTTCGAGCACCCCGCTCCTTGCCTAATTTTACAACTCCTGATCGTAGCTCGAATGTCAACTAGTCTGACGAGTTCCAATCTTCAATCCATTAAATATTGGAACATGTCAGACTAGTCGATATTCGAGATACGATCGGGAGTGGTAAAACAAGCTGATCACTGGCGTGTTCGAAAAGTGCAACGGTTTTCGATGGTTTACACGATTATCTGCCGGAAAATATTTTTTGGACCATTTTTTCACGAAATCCCGTTGAAGTTAGGGTTCAACGCATTTTTCAAAATCATTTCTGATCACGCCGCGACAGTTAAACGGACACGTATCGACGAACTTCTCGATCTTGACCTAGAAAAGCTCTGCTGTTTCTCGCGAGAGGCGAAACACGCGGCGCCACAGAGTCTTCGGTGCTCTTGGACACGTTGCGGTTCTTCAGGGTGGTGAAACGGTCTTGTTTCGCGCAGCGTCGCGAGGATGCGACAGTTGTCGCGAGGATTAATTGGAGGGAGACGCGCGGGTCGACAAATCCACTTTTTCCCGTTCTTCGAAGGTAGGCGATGAAAATTCTTAATCGCAATTAAATTCTTTCGCCTCGATAATTCGTCCTCGGCGAAACGCTTGCGTGCCTCTCTCTCTCTCTCTCTATCTCTCTCCCCGTGGCCGTTGTTACCGAGGGGCACGCGATAAAGGAATCGCGTATGAATGGGTACAATAATCCTCGCTGGATGTGCAGCTGGCAACGCTACGGAGAGGCTTGAATGAAGCCGTCGCCCGAGTATTCTTGCAAGCGTTGGATCATTATCACGGCGCAACGGAGAAGCCAACCCCAACGCTCTCCGTTGTTTCATCTTCATTTATTCCTTCCTTCATATTTCCACGACGTGTCGTGATGCTTAAAAAACTCACGGAGATATCCAAATCCCATGGAAATTTACGCCAATCACTTTTCAGACGCAGAGAGCCGATGCTGACATCGATACCGCGAGAAAACGTCGAGCGTCGCGTTCTCGACTTTTACGAGGATCGATAGAGATAATCGCAATATTTCATTTTCGCTAAAACATCGTCGGGGCTAAGCAGTTGCGCGTTAAATATTTCGGCAATAAACGCAGCAGTTCGCCTACTAAATCGCATTTTTCGGCTCAAATTCTCCGGAAACTTGATTTCTGTAATTAAGAGATGCAACGCGCTTCGTTCGTATGATTAGGGATAAAACAAATGTCACGTTCGTGTCAAGGCGGCTCCCTTGCCTACGCACCTAGTCTAGTGTCATCAAAAACGAAACCGTTATATACACGCGTAGACGTGTGCTCAAAAACCGAATTGGTATTTTGAACGTGCAATAATGTAACAAATCCCTTATTTTTCAGCGATTCGGACTTTTGAAAAAAATAAATTAGACATCAATTTTCTCTTTTCCGAACAACCAATCGGCTGTAGAATACCTACTGACAGCAGAACGCGTGCGAAACGTGTAGGACGGCTGCTCTGCATCGTACGTATACGTATGCGAGTAGGTACAGTAGGAAACGAGTTTATTTTATAATATGTACGAAAATTCATCATCGACCTCCGGTAGATATTTTTAATCACATTCCGAGCGGAAATATTTTTAAAATATTTTTCCGAGCAAAAAAGCTGAGTGAAAAATATGGCTGCCGCAGCAGCATCCCGTAGAAGCCGGATATAGCTAAGCCGCATTTGCTGTTCGAGCTGAACTCTCAACTTTTTGGTCGGCTACTTATATTTTCAACAATACCTCGTGAAAGGCGAAGTATTTTACTAAAAAATGTACCTAACCGTATGCTCTGATATTTTGATTTGAATTCGTAAATAGATAATGAACATCAACTTTGCACCCCTTTCCCTAAGAACGTCGGATGAGAAGAGTGAACTTTGATCTGAAATATCTCGAGGTTTAAATCTTTCCAAAAATATGTCTCATTTCTTGACATTTCGCAAGGGAGCCTCCTAAGTGTATTGGTATTAGATAGATAATTTCTAATATTCGTGATTCGAGTCGTTTATAACTGCGTTTAAAATGCTGAATTTAAATAATTTTTCAATTTTGTATGTTACAGTCAGTTTTGTTCCACGTGTCTTCAAGTATAATTCTAAAATGAACAAAAAGATATACGAAAATTGGCTAGCTTCATTTGTTGTTCAAACTCCGCATTACGTTGCGGATATTTGTGACATTTTGCCCGCATATCGAGGACGGTTAAAAACGCATAAAGGGTACATCTCCAAGGATCGAAAAAAAAGAGATACTGCTGGTAAAAGCTCGAAATTAGCCGAACTTTTCAAACGAGCAATATCCTGGCGGCAGATATTTCGAGCTTCGCTCGAAATACTACGACTGCGCGGACGACACGGCCAGTCGTGCTTTTTCCTTCATTATTTACCCGCGGTAATCCTTTGTAGGCTCCCTCGTAGTTTTTTGTTTTTTTCGTTGTTATGGTATCTGGGTCTTTTTCTTCCATCTTCTCGAACCACCAGGCATGGGACCGGATTTTTCCGAGCGGAGTCGCGGGTCGATATCGCGTCGCGGCGCCTTACATTCGCCGGGCTCGCCGATTCGTCACGCGTCAATTTTTTGCCGACATCTCGACCGTGTCCGAGCGAGATAACGGTCATTTTTTTCCGGTTCAACAGCTCGAAATAGGATACATGCGGGTTTATATACGGGTAGTAGCTAGGACTCGCGGCGTGTTTACCTGCTGACTGGGCGCGCCTAACGAACCGTCATCACGCGTCGATACAGCAGCACGGCGCGTTGGTAGGTTGGGTTACGTTAGGTTGCCGGTCAGGTGGACGGGCGAAGGTCAACTCAAGTTTCGCGAACCGTGATTCGCGTAGCGTTTAATCGGTTCTCGACCGGTACCGATCGCGTATCACGTTCCTAGTTACTCGAGTGCTCGGGTACAGGGCATTCCGGATCAACTTCGTTTTCTCAACTGGGACCCCCTTTCCTACTTTAAATAAATAATGTTTTTTATTACAATTTTTCAAGTATTTTTTTAGCCCAGTTGACCCTATTTTTTAATGAAAAATTCGCCGTAAGAGAGATTTGTACGTGAATTTCAACAATCATTCAGCGAAACTATTCAGAATCTCGAAGTTAATCGATCGAGCCTTGTGGAATGACAGTTCGGAGATAGCGAATTTCTCAATTTCCCAATTTAGTCAAGTCAGATTGCCAGAGTTTGGGGGTCATGCATTTTTTCCCATACATTAACATATATATATATATATATATATATGTGTGAGGAAAATTTGTACGGTTCTTAGACTTTGTAATGATTCACGAGGTGTCGAAATAACGACAAATTAGCCAAAATCAATGTTAGATCGATATAAAAAAGTAAACCTCTGGAGGCACCTCTTCTCAGTGAGATAAGATGTTCAAATTTGGCTCCGAAAAACTTCATGTTCTTTTCTCATCAAGCGGAAAGGGGAAATGGAGCCGATTCCAAAAAGACAATAATAACGACCACCCTAGTATCGATCGGCGACATAGAAACGAAAAAAAAGGTAATCTTCGCGATTTCATTCGATGATCCCGCCCACGGATGAATGAGACTACTCGTCCTACGGTTTCTCCACGCACGGACGTCCGGTCTTTGGAGATGGATAGCCACCGATTAACCAGTTCTATCTTCGCCCAAATAATCTGTCTTTCGAGCATGACCCCCCCCCCCCCCCCCCCAGTCGAATCAATAGCCGTCGATTGACGTTCTTTCGTTCGATTGATCTTCTCTCGCCCAGAACGACGAATTCCGTCGCGACGGCACAAACATCGTTCGAGGGATAAACGTTACTTTTCGTACCCCAGAAAATCCGCAACGTCGTTTGTACAAATAAATCGCCGATGCGAGAACAAATTCAAAGCTGTAGCGTAGCATTTAGAAAAAAAAGTTAAAAAAAAATGACCCAAATATCGCTGGCGAAATTATAAATAGCCGGATCTTCCGAAAATGCCCAATTTTCGGGGATCGGAGTTATTTTTTCGCTGAAAATCGGTTTCTCGCCTCGGAGTTTCGTTGCAATTTATCGCGAGGGTTCAACCCTTCGGTCTCGCAGGCGCGAGAAGACGCCCAGGGCGCGAGTTGCCGGTGTCGGGAAAGGCTTCAATAATCCCTTTCGCTCTTCTCTCTCCGGCTCGGTGTACTCAATTTGGGCCGATAACCGACTCTCGACGATATTTTCGCAGTCATCTTCGAGCCTCGATAACCCGCAGGAAAATGGGATGACGATCGACTTACCCGAAGATAACAATTTCGCCCATGAATCATTCGCCCTTCCCACCGCAACCGTCGAGTTCCTCCGACAGAATTTTCCTACGCTACGGATCCACCGATCGAACTCCCCGGCTGCTGCTCATTTTTTCTCCTTTTTTCCCCGTAACTCGATATGTTTTTAACCCCCACGCCTGTCAAGGATTGACGAGACCCGTCACATCGCGTTCCCTCTTCCGCCACAGTTTGAATTTCACACTCGTTGTATCTCCGACGATTTTCAATTTACCTCGACCGTTCGCGCCGCCACTCTTCTCTTCACCGTCGACGTCCGAACAAATGGAATCCCGACTCTCCGTTCGTCGCAACGACGCGCGTGGATAAATCCCTGGGGGTGGCTAATCGCAAACTTTCGCCGCGTATATGCCGGCTCTTTCGTAAATCGTCGGTCGTCCGGGCAAAAATGACAACGGCCTTGTTAAATCTCGCGCAACCCTTTGCCCTCCCCCCCCCCCCCCCGCCGCCCGTGAAATTTATGCGGCGCCGTTACGCAGTTCGCCGAACCATTAGAACTCGGTCACCTACCTACCTACCTACCCCGCTCGTTCGTCTCTCCCTCGTTCTCCCCGATATTGTTCGAAACAGAAATTTTCAAGGGTTCTCCGCCACCTACGAGGGAGAGAGCCTCACCCCCGCGAATAATTCTCTCGCTGATCGCCGCCAGATAAATCTCTCTTTTTCATAAAAATGAGAGCGAGAGAGAGAGAGAGAGAGAGAGAGAGAGAGAACTCTCCTCTTTATATTTATGAAGGAGGAAGCTTCATCGTCTCTGTGTCCGTTGCGAGGAATTTATTCTCGTATTTTACTCGGAACATGGTCCGCGTTTTCTATCGATGCAGTCGGCGACGGGGTGCGGCGGGAGCGGAGTTTTCACGTTTCCCAGCATAAAGAATGTCTAAGACCGAACGGAGAATTCGGAGGAAAATTAAATCGACGTTCTCGACGTTTTCGATTTTAATTCGCGTCCAGCGACGCGTGCCGCGCGGAGGATCAGGTAATACGATCCTACAATGATATCCTCGTAGGTGCTCTCCCGCGCAGTCGTCCCGGAATCCCAACGGTCCCGCGGGATCGGCCGGGCACAACGGAGATACGTCACCGCCGTGATAAACGCGCGACGAAGAGCGCCCGACGATTACGAAACTCCGGCGTTATTAGACGTTAATGCGATTGATAGGAGCGTGGCGCTGATGCCAATTAGGAGGTGAGCTACGAAAGGCAATTTACAGATTAGAGACGCCTGACGATATCGTCACTCGCGCGCATCCCATCTCGCCGCGGTCGACTATCCGGGAAATGCACGATCAAACGTGCCGAACGATGGGGAAACACTGAGAAGAAGATACCAGTGGGGTACTGAAAAAATACTAAAAAAAATTGAAACGATACTAGAAAAATAATGGAAAAATCCTGAGAAAAAGAATACAATTTGAAAATACTGTTCGGTTCGACTAGATGCCGAAAAAGAAAGAAAGACGAGAGAGAAAAAGTAACAGAATGTAAATAAAGGAAGCGTGGAATTAATTGGGATTGAGAAAAAATGAGGTAGAGGAGAAATGATATCGAGTAGAATGTAAGTAAAAAGACACGCGTGAAAACAACTGAATCTTGCAAATATTTCACGTAGCTAGTTATAGGTTTTAACGTTTCAGTGACATGAGTAGTCGAGGTCTGATGGTAAATGCATTTTTCAGCGAGGTACGAAATTATACGTGTCTTATAGCCTATTAGCCACTATTTTGTAGCTACCGACGAGTATTTTTGGCAATCCGAACGATTTCTCGACTCGTTATTTTTTTTTCTCACTTAGTTCGCATCCGAGTTGGTATGCGTGCTAGATTCGATAGTTCGCGCCGACACGATAAATTTGCACTGGAAGGTACGCGAAGATGATACAATTGCCGGTGGATTTCGGTATTTTGGAAACGACGTTTCGGAGAAATAAAGTACGAAGCGTTTCGTCGCGTGAAAGAAGCGTGGAGACATCGTCGATAAGAGGCGCGAAGAGTGAGTAGATCAGGTCGGCGTATGGTCAGGCGACACGCAGGGATAGGGAAAGAAGTTTGGTCGGACGCGATATCGAGTGGTTTCTTATCCGTAAATCTGGCAATACAACGCGATATGCCTGGTACCTAATTGTGGCGCGAAAACGTGTCGACGCGACTCGTGAGAATTTTCACGACGACCAATTACACGAATTCACACTTCATTACGAAAACGTCGGTCGAGTCGTACTTTCCACAGTTTTTCGTTCTTCCCTCGACCAAAAAAGTAGAAAAACCTACGATGTTCCACAAATTCCAGGGATTTTTGCCGACATCAATTTTTTGGGGGGCGGAAAAAATTAATTTTTTGGGGGAGAAAAATGAATCGTTTTTCTCGGTAAAATGAAATTCGAGGCAAGAAATTGGAAAATATTCGGAGGAAGTTGTAATTCAGGTGGGCTCGCGTGTACAGATTTTCTATTCCCAACGAAATATATCGGTCATGCAACGTCGGTCGTAACTACTTAAAATGCGCGAGAGAAACGTGGGTGTCGTCGTTAGGTTGAGATTTCTAACGCGTCGTTCCGCGGTAGCGGATAATATTTAGTGCGGATTTATGCGTGGAATAAGTGGAAATTGACGTTGAACGAACGGAGAGTAGATTGGTTGCGAAGTCGTTCGTACGTAACCAGCTATCGATATAAATTATCCGTCGTTCGATTAATCTCGTCCCACGAATTCTCTATAATCCCACGCGAGCATCTTTCCTATTACGGCGGGTTCACGATCGCTCCGCGATTAGGTTGGTAACTAAAAGTGAACAGGAAGTTTCCGAGGGATAAGTCGTGTGATATCACGCGACGCACGATCCGCTCGCGATAAGATTCGCCTCGCGTTATCTCCGCCCCTGCGCTCGCCTACATTTTCCTTTCGTCGCGGTAAAGCGGAGAAAAACGAGCGGCGCTTTCTTCCGTACCACGCACGCCTCTCGCCGTGATGCTCCGTCAATTTTTGATGCCGATAACTTACGACGAAAACTGACCCAATTACGAAACGCGGCGGTAGAAAACCGCGGAGTAGGAGAGTCACTCGGGTCGAGTGCGCGCGCTCGCGCATTCAACGTGGTGTCAACATTGAATGATAAAGAGTAGAGAAAAATGGAGTCGCGTATTTGATAAGGTATTCGTTTAGCCGGAAACTGAGTAAAAAAATAGCGTACGCAATCTGCACGATTAGAAAAAAACAGAGTCGTTAGAAAAATGCGAAACACACGCGCTTAACCCGTATCGCGGGGTGAGCGTACGCATTTTTGAAATTGAAGTTACAACGTCCCAACAGAAAATTATCTCAATCTCGTAAATCTTTTTCGCCGGGGACTTTTTTCTTCGATGATCCGGAACGATCGGACCAAGTCACGTGAGAGACCAGCTCGATAGGTAACGAGAGGTCGACTCGTTAGCATAGAATCGCATCGAGATCAGTGGCATGAAAATTAACTCGAAATAAAATATAACACGATAGTTGATCGGCAGGAATTTCACGAGGAATCGTCTCGGCGGCGAGCACGGACACAAAAAAAAAAACAAATTTGTCAGAACCAATTGGTCGTTACTTCGCGTAAGCAGACGCGCGTCTACCCGCGCGTGCTTACCCCGGACGGACTTGTCTCGCACATACGCGTATAACTTCACCGCGAACAAACGAACCCTCGAAAGTTAGGCATGCTGAAAAATGAACCTTGATAAATTACCGACACGGGAAAAAATCGGTCACCGTTGTGGTTGTCCGCGGTACGGGGTGACGATCTTTGCCGGGATGGCAAGTTATTTGCGCAGCACCCGATTCTTGTTACATTGAAAACCAAAAAACGGATGATGCGACGTCGCTTTTCCCGGCGTAAGCTCATTGCTCGTCGGTAGGTATACCTTCGAATCGTCCGTGCACGTCACGACCCCCTTACTGCTCCTTCGGAGATAGAGGGGATGCGTGCCCTTACCCGGTGCGCACGGTTACCCCGACTGACTCTACAGCCCTTCAATTATCCGCGAATTATTAGACACGAAGTGAAAAAAATGTTTGGTCAAAAAGTTGTTACGGTATTTTACGTCAGTTTTCGACGACGAGTTCTCATTCGCGGAGATTGCCGAGCGATTAATTCATACTCGCGTAATTCCCTCGCGTTTGGCGATCAGCGGCGGAATGAAAAATCGCAAATAAATGGAGAACCGAGTAAAACGTTCGCGGTGGTGGGATTTATTTCGAGGGTTCGCGCGTCGTTGACGCGGAAACGAAGGAGAGGTCGTGGTCTCGATCGTTTTTCCTCTTCTTCCTTTTTTCACTCCGACTTTTATTCTATTTTTTATCGTACCCTCGCCGTTATCCGTCGTAGGAGGGGAAAATTTGATACGACCGACGGTTATCAGGCTACCGCAAATATTAATATCACATTCGATCGGGAAGACCATTCGAAACTCGATTCCACGGATTATTCGGTAATATGAAATTGATGCTCGGACATAAATACCACCGCGAATACCGAGAGAGAGAGAGAGAGAGAGTTCGAAATAGTCCGGACCCGGGAAAGCTACGAGGCCGCAAACCGCCAACTATACGCGACCGATGCGTCTCTACGCGTCGCGGCGTATCAAAAACCATCGGAATTACGCCGCGATTCGCGCTTTTTCGCCGATAATTTTTAGCACGATTCCGACGATAATAATCATTTTCCGCGCCGCACTTTATCGCGAACATTTTTTCCAACAATTTCGATCAGCGACACTTGTCCAAATCCGAAGCATCCGAACTTTTCGCTGCTACCGCGAAAAGATCCCGGTCGACGCGATTTTTGGGCCCGACGTCCGAACGTCCAATTTTTGGAAGATTTCCGACGCGATGGCGAGAAAACGGGGTCGTTTCCGACGCGAAGCTTTTTCGCACGGCAAATCTCGTTACGGTCGACGTTGGCAACAAACGTTGGTTCGTCCCACTTGCTCCATCGCTCGCTCGCTTTGCCTTCGCAGCTTCGCACAACACCGAAGGTTCGCGTCAATAAATTTTCTAATTACGCGTGGCTCGGTGCAAGGAATTTAATTAGGCAGGTATCAAGGCAGGTATCCGCCGAGTGCTCGTTGCCCATTCGCCGACGGTACTCTTGCCGCGCTCTCGCGCGACTCTTAACCCTCTCGCGCGCCGAGTTTTCACCTAGGATAGATTTTCCAGCTGGCCCCGAGGCTCTCAGCCTTGGTAACTGGCCACTCGACGCCTTCGAGCTCACTTTAATTAACGCGCGAACACGAACTTTACCCCAAACTTGTCGTCGCGCGAGGTCGATAATTTCTCCGCCGTTCGGCGAAGATTCGACCTTTTCGGTGGAGGGCGCGGAGGTGGAGGTGGACGGCATAGGAGTCCCTTGCGGAAAAACAGGTGCTCCGTTTTTCTCTCGTCCCTCTCGTCTCGCGAGTTATTCGATCGTTTGTTTCAACGAGACTCTATTCCCACCCCCCGCCAACCTCTAACGCCGCTCGCCTCTCGTAATTAATCGCGAGTTTTCGAATCGCCGGGGTTATTTGAAGCAATACGAGAATATCGACGAGCCCCGCGGAGGAATTCAACGGTTGACCGGGGCAACATTTTCAACATCCCTCCCAACTCGCGGCACAGCGAATATTTCGGGCGAGAAAGATATCGATTTGCGGCTAGTGGCAACAACGATCAGGGATTCGACATTTCTCGACGAATTTTCACCCAACGTTCAAATTATCAATTATCAATTCCGTTCGCCTCCAATTTTTTTCACCTGCAAAATACATTCTCAACGATCGTTGAACCGCAAATTTTGAAGATCGACGACGATTTATGGGGAAAATAACTGTTTCTTATTTTTTGTTTCACCGCGGACGCAATTTTACGCGTAAAATCGATTGCTGCAATTTTTCGAATAAATAACAATTTATTAATCATTCATAATTCGTCAAATAATTTGTGATAAAATTATTACTCAAGCTGAAGGTAGAAAAAAATGCGCGTATTGTTTTTTTCGACGTATTTTGCAATGCCATCGTTAATTTCATGTTGCCTGTAACTCGCGTTCGTCGTATGCTTCGCGCGGCGACTAACGAGATTTGACGAATCTCGACGATTCTCGACGTTACCCGACCTTTTGACGGATCGAAATCAGAAGTTGGCATCAATTTTGATAAGTAGAATTGTTCGCGAGTATTTTAAACGAAGAATGGTCGACGTCGGGTGAAAATTGCGTCTACAGTGAAGTTCCGAAGGCTCGAATCCGAAATCTGCCACTGCCATAGAGTCATTCGGGGTAACCGTGCGCACCGGGTAAGTGCGCGCATCCCCTCTATCTCCAAAGGAGGAGTAAGGGGGTCGTGACGTGCACGGACAATTCGAAGGTATACCTATCGGCGGGCAATGAGTTTACGCCGGGAAAAGCGACGTCGCATCATCCGTTTTTTGGTTTTCAATGCAACAAGAATCGGGTGCTGCGCAAATAACTTGCCATCCCGGCAAAGATCGTCACCCCGTACCGCGGACAACCACAACGGTGACCGATTTTTTCCCGTGTCGGTGATTTATCAAGGTTCATTTTCCAGCATACCTAACTTTCGAATGTTCGTTTGTTCGCGGTAAAGTTATACGCGTATTCGCGAGACAAGTCCGTCCGGGGTAAGCGCGCGCGGGTAGGCGCGCGTCTGCTTACGCGAAGTAACGACCAATTGGTTCTGACAAATTTGTTTTTTTTTTGTGTGTGCATGCTCGCCGCCGAGACGATTCCTCGTGAAATTCCTGCCGATAAACTATCTTGTTATATTGTATTTCGAGTTAATTTTTATGCGACTGATCTCGATGCGATTCTATGCTAACGAGTCGACTTCTCGTTACCTATCGAGCTGGTCTGTCACGTGACTTTGTCCGATCGTTCTGGATCATCGAAGAAATAAGTCCCCGGCGAAAAAGATTTACGAGATTGAGATAATTTGCTGTCCGGACGTTTGTAACTTCAATTTCAAAAATGCGTACGCTCACCCCGCACGAGCCCCGTGATACGGGTTAAGCGTTTTTTTTAACGGTTCTAATGGTTCTGTTTGGACAGAACCCAATTGAGAGCGTCGCGGACCGGATTTCTGGGCGTACTCGCGGCTTTTTCAGAATACTGACAATTAATTATGGAATGTCGTCGGGCGAAGATGAGAAAAATGGCCGTTATACTTCGGAACGAAACACCGAATGAACGAGAACTGCGGAAGGTTTCGCGTTCGTTCGAGTACGAAGGGACTCTTCGGTTATTATTCACGACGGAAATGTGAGTTCGTAATAATGCAAACGTCGGAGCCGTCTTCCGTTCGGGACTCATTTCCGGCTGCGCGAGCACGAATTAGAAAAGATAACTCGTACTCGCATCAAATACAGGCCAGTTTGTCGCAACGGAGGTACGACCGTTTCGGAATAATTCTTCGCTTCGAAGATGCGACAATCCTGCCAGAATCGGACCGAGCTACCGGGGAAAAAGTCACGATACACCCGAAGAAACACGAATCGAAATTCCACGGAGAAACCGCGAGATGGGATTGATTTTTTCCACCTCGAATGAAACGAGCCGATCCAAGGAGACGGATTTTTCCGCTTGATTTTTTTTTTCCACCCGGATTTCCCAACCCCGACGAAAATATTTTGTCCGGCGTCGTTTAATCCGTTCGGGAATTGGCCGCAGCGCGATGCGCGTTCGCCGGGGCTACGCGAGATAACGAGCTGCGGTACGATCTACCCGACGATTCTCCATCTCGCAATCGGACGCGTCGCGCCGTGGTATATCCCCGCGACCCGGTCAATTTTATTCGGCCCGTCGACGGTTTCTCGCGGAATGCGTTGGCCATTGTAATTAGACGGCGAAAGGGTCCGACGGTTTATTTCCACGTTCACCGCGACAAAATATTACCGCTGCTCTATTCGACGAATTATTCGCGATTCGTCTGTAATAAAGAATAAAAACGATCGGGAAATATGATCGAAAACGGATACGAGCTGCTCGCCCCAGGAACGACCCAGCTCGAGCATCGTAGTTGCGAGAAAAAGCGATTTAAAGATGCAATTTGCTTGAACTCTTTCGGCTTCGTTGTAAACGTATACGATAAAGTGATAAATTTACAGCCTAATATCTTCGTTGAATATTTCAACGATACGTACATCGACAGCTTGTACAAAATGAATTGGGTTCGTTTTTCCTGCGAGCCACCATAAAATGTTTCACAAAATAAAAATACTTGAACATTTTATTAATCGCCACAATACACGTTACCAATTCAAAGTACCAAAAAAATTGTACTTCACATCCATTTAATTTTGGCTTATTTATACTCACGCGGCTGCTCAAAAAAATCTTGTTGGTTTTTTTCCATCAAGAAGTTGAATTGTTAACGAATAAAACGGCGATTGATACAAGTTTCGGGTATTTTTATTGTTGCAAAACATTTTACGGTAGATTTATACATTGTTGGCAAATATTTAACGGAGATATTTTGCTATAAATTTATCATTTCATTGTACAGGTTTACGATGAAGTCAGAAAAATTCACGTGGCATAACCTACCTGGGCTCGTGTGGCCGGTGCGACTTGAGAGACGCGGACACGAGGCTCTGCATACGAGAGAACGCGAGGCGCACGGTTTGAAATATTTATAGTTTGCTCAAAAATTGACTAAACGTTATGAAATTTGGTACACGGATGATTCTTTGAAGAAAAGGCTCGTATACTTCGTATACCAACGTGGGCACAAATATTGGAATATTTTATCACTTGATCCATTGCCAAAGGTTTTCTGCAGTGCAACGAATTACCGTCCATAGACACGAATATACAATGTAAAAAATTCAGTTTACTCGCAAAGTTTTTGGATTTTTGATTCGCGAGCATTTTAGTTTCATTTTTAGACGTATCATTTTTATTTTCCGTTCTCATGGATCATTGTTACCGTATATACGCGTCGTGCACGCGCACGAACCACGGGACGAAATCCCAAGATTTTCCTGTAATTGTCAACTGGGTCCATTGGACCCAGGCGTTTTTAAATTGTTATAAATAATCGAATAACGCATTGAAAAATATTTTTAAAAAATACCGTCACATAATTTGAGGTTTGTTTAATGCTGGGATGTCGATTACAATTGGAAATAAAATTTCGAACGAGTAAAGAGAAATTATGCAAAAAAACTGATTTTGTTTTTTTACAAAAATTGCTACAACTGTTGTGATTTTTAAATGCAGAAAAAAATGGTTGTGGTTTTGAGAAAAAGTTTCGTCGCAAATTCTTCCGGAGTCCAATTTTTATCGGAAAATGTTATTCTCATCGTCACACGACTCGTGGATTTTCTATACTCGCACGCTCGTCGAGAAAAAGGGAGTCGAAAAATGTTACCGTTCCCCGTTCTTCGCGAGGAATCGAATACGCGGAATTATTTCCGCGAGAAACAAAAATATACCCTCGGGTCGCGACATCGATTCGCAGGGTTGGGGAGATTTTCGCAGCCCTTTCCGTCACGCGCCTCCTACTCCTCGAACTCGTTCGCCCCGTGTTTCACGAAAAGTGTTCCACCTCGTAATTTCGTCAGGTTAGAAATGACATCGTTTCGTTATACGTTCGCGTATCGACGTAACAATTCCGCGGCTTCCTTCCGAGGAAAATCGTTGCCTCGCGGAATTCAAATTCTCCGCTAGAAATTGCCTCGCGAGACGGCGCCGTTTCCGCGGTTCGTTTCGATTACCTCGTCCTTCGCGATGAGAAAAGTATAAATAAAAAAATCAATCCGGCACAAATATTCGGACGCGCTCGAGTCACCGATCGATCGGACGAAATTTTTCAAATTTTTGCGCGACAAATTCCCTACGACTCCTACGATCGCGAGGCAATTGGCAAAGTTCGAAAGGCTCGTTTATATCTATTCTCGTCGTTGGTAATCTTGTTGTCACTGCAAACGTGGGCCGCGTCAACGTCGCTCGTGCGGCATTATATTCCGCTATTTCATGGAATTGACACTTCCGCAACGGACACCGTACATCGATTTTCAATAGCCATAGCTTTGCCGCGCGTCACGAACTTCTGCAATAGCTCAACCTCGTGCCTCTTTTTTCCCGGGAAAAAGCTTGCCCCCGTCGTTATTACCTCGTTCGTCGATCGAACGACACCGACTCTCGATTAACTATTCGGGTGGAACGGATCTAATTTCAAAACGAAGCTTTTTCTCCTATCCAAATAATATCAATCCTCCGGGTCAATTTGACCCGTACGTCAGGTTCCAGTTCAATTATTTCGAACATTTCCCAGTATTAATGGGACTTCTGGTCGTTCACCTAACGTCTGAGCCCCGTACTATCGTAGGAACCGAGTATTTGGAACGCGTGCTACCGTACTATTTTTTTTTTTCAATTTTTTCCCGGAAAGGATCATATTTCAGGAGTATAACGTCCAAATTTGGTTCAAAAATATTCAAAATCGACAAAGTTACGATTTTCTAAGCGAAAAAGCGTTTTTCTCGCATTTTTACCTCTTCGTGATTTATTTCAGCGAGTCGCAAATTTTTTTCTTTAAAAATCAATTTTACGTCCGTAATCTAGAAAGATGGAAGCATGTTCTGTAATTTTTGTAAGTACTCCGGGGTGATAGTTTGCTCGCAAACGCTTTATGAAAACTGACTGGGTCAAATTGACCCACGTGTCACTACGGAGGGTTAAATATTAATTTAATAACTCATTCTATTAAACGTTATTCATTTCAATGGATCGATTTTATTCCAGCGATTCGTTTATCGAGGTGAAAATCGAAAAATGATAACGATCCAAATATTGCCAAATATGAAATACGTATGGAAATTATTTGCAACGTCCAACACATGTATTTATAGGTACTAGCACCTATTGTAAGACTTAAAAAAACAAATATCATCCATCACATAATTGAGTCTTTCGAGAGTACGAAAAAGGTCTTTTTTTGAATTTTTAAGCTCTTTATCCGTTTTATAGATGGCGCCAGAGTTCAAAAAATCTTGGCCCACCGAACCGATTTTAATGAATCTCGGTGCGACTGGTTTATTGAACTATCTGACACCAGAATTGACTACAATTTGACCAAAAATGAGGAATAAAAATTTCAACGCAAGAACATAAGGGTATATTGCGAGCTTTTTTTCAAAAGTCCGCCATTTTTTTTACCGATTTTTCATCAACGATAGTAACTGGTTTTACACTTTTTTGTTTCAGTTTCGCCAATCCGAAAGATTAACTAAGGTTTTTCCAAGGACTCAACTTTGGCGGCATCTATAAAATGGGGATAAAGATTCGAAAAATAGAAGAAACTCGATTTATTTTACGTTTATTTAACGTTCGCTCGTAGTAATTTTGCACTGGTCGTCGATTAATCGTGGATACTGTTCGTTTCCAAAGGGCTGATAAATAGTTAGCTTCGGTTTTCGCTCGCCCCCCCCCCCATTTTCGTTGGCCGCAGTAATTCGGCGTCGACAAATCGTTGAAAATAATTTTCGGTCTTTCCCGTTCCGTTCGTGATATCGGGGAAGGGGGATGGAATATGCGTATTTTAAGTAGTAAATATCGGCGAGCGGCGACGGCTTTACCGGAGCTTTGGCCCTCGCGCGGCTGGTTGACAAAGAGTCCTCGAGGCAGAGTCGCGGACGCGGTGCGGAAACGGTGACCGAGCAGAGAGCAACGCTAAATAAAATTGTTTCCTGCGATTCTTACGCTCGGAGGAAAATAATCACTTTGAAGATTGGTCGGCCGGGTGAGCGCGAGCTGCGAAACTAATTACGAGTCTCTCCTTAATTCGCGGAGCCGTCCCGCGTCGGACCGGAGGGGACTGCTTATAAATTGGCGAAGTTCGTGCAGCCCGAGAAAACACGATGCGAATTAAATAAAATACGCGATATTCCACCGTTCGCCGAGATTTCGACCCGACTTTCGCTAAAAATCCGGCCCGTTATTACACCAAACGAACAAAACTTATTCCGACTATTTGGAAAACGATGGAAATTCGCTTCGATTTCTCCTAAACAAATAGCCTTTTCCAACAGACCCTCAAAAGAGTCGTATTCGAATACTTTCATCCTATCGATTGAAAATTAAAAAAGTGGGTCAATTTTTTTACCACTCCAAAATTGAAAATCAATACAATTAATTATTGCAATTCGTAAAAGATATTTTGGGGAATATAACCAACAACAAGGCGCGTTCGCGATAAGCATTTTATTCTCCGGTCGCCAACGACCCCGCGGTGCTGGCAAGTGCAGTAGAAAATAGGGGTGCCAGCCGAGGGTTAATCTTTCAGGGGAAAGAAAAAAAAAGACAATACCATTCGCGCGCGGATGCGAGTCAGCGTAGCCGGTATTTTAGGAGGACTCTAGAAGTTGACGAAGGAGAATCGACCGCCACCCGTCTCGTATTTTTTTTTTTTAATATTTTTTTCAAGCAAAAAAACGGGGGGAAACCTGTATTTCTCTTCCGTGATTTTTTGCCGGCGGCTTTAATGGTTTTTCATCGGCTGAATTCGTGGTAATAACAAGGATGGTGGCAAAGAGTCGGGTCGAATCTACTAATCTTTCATGCACGCTGAATTGAACCTCGTAGTCATAAGCTTAAAATCAAACTGGACGGAAGTGATGTGGATTAACGGTGAAAGCGCGGGCAGCGAGCCCCGAGGCCCGGGGATCAACAGGTCAGAGGTAAATTAAGATGTGACTCGTAGAGACGTAGTAGAGAAAGGGAAGCTCGAAGGGAGCCGCGCAGCTGCCCTGATCCTGGGGACCCCGAGACCTTTAATTATCCTTGTACGATCGTATGCGGGTGTTTCGATAATAGTAGGGTCATACATTGTCCTCGGGCCGCGCGGCTTGCGAGGCGAGGCGAGGCGGCGGTTGCCAAGTGCCGTGGGTGTTGAAAGAAGACGAGACGCGCAACGGAAGGAATCCGGTGAAAGAGACTCGAGGAGCTGGAACGGACAAAAAGAAGTCGCGACGTGGAAACTCGATATTGAGGAGCGAGAAAAATAATCTCGACTCCATTGTCGCGCGAGAACGAGCGGTCGCGGTCGAGCGTCGATTGTTCTCCTTGCTCGAAGAAATTTATCGACCAAAATCGAATACGCGGGGAGAAATTTGAATCTACGCGAGTTCGAAGCTTTTCCAGGACTTCGTTGGGGTAGAATCGACTCTTGCAATTTTTGAAGTCGAGCGTTTTACTCGTTACGTTTCATCCGCGAATCTACCTGTTTTCTGCGGACTGTGCTTTTCAGAATCGGTGACCAAAGTATCTCGAAAACGCGTGCCTCAAATTTACCGCGCGTTTTTTGTGCACCAAAAAGCAGTCCCCTGATCGAAGGATTTTTTTTCGATCCACGCCTTTCTTACATCTAGCAAAATAGAGTGTTTTATCACCGAAATCATTATTTTGTCGAATCGTCCGATTAGAGACCAGATGATACGATACAACAACTAAATTCTTTTGGTTCTTCGATCGCGACCGATTCGTTCCCGAGCAGGAGTGAAAAGTCGCGGTTTTCGCAATAAAAAAAATAGTGAAAAATACTGGAAAATTGGCGAGAACGGTTGTAGATGCGAAGTGGTTTCGAGCTTTGGAGAAATCGTTTGTTCGGACTTTTTCATAAATGGGTAATTTTATCAGCGACGACGAGAAGCTTCGAAGGCATCGCGTCGGCGTTGAGGATATGCACGGGATGAGAATGAGAGAAAGAGAGAAAGAGAGAGGCGGGAAGGGTCGAGTAGCAACAATTAAAAGCAGCTGTCATAAAGCGTAATATCCGGCTTCCGGTACTTCGAGAAGAACAACGCGGCGTGAAAATGATAATCCGACAGCGTCGCGGCGGTGGAAAGTGTTCGAACGGGATGTTTGTTGGTGGAAACGCGCGTGGGAACGGACGATTAGTTCGAAAAGCTTCGCGAGGTCGGCTGATTTTTTCTCTCTCTCCTTTCCCAACGGAAGGGGAACGCGAGAGCTTTTCGCGGGATTAGAAACGCGTTCGGTTTGCAAGTCGGCTTTTCCCGCGGCATGTTTTCCCCGGCTATCTCGGGAAAAATTTCCGGTCGGGTTTCGTCGTTCCGAGCGGACGGGGGGGGGGGGGGGGGGGTCGGTTATTAAAACTTTTCGAAATGATATACGCGGTACGACTCGGGCGCGTATATCGCGAGCAAAGGGCTCGGTGCGGATGGAGAAACGAGAGAGCGAGGCTTGATACGCCGTGGGACTTGAAATTTAATTTAACAGTCGAGCTAAGCTCAACTTTGTGCCTCGAATTTTCTTAATCCGATTTTATGTTTCGCGCCCATACGAGCCGAGGTACGAAAGCTCGTTTTCCGTTTCTTCGTTTGCCGCGGCGAGAATTGGATACTGCGATCGCGCGTTGCGTCGGCCAAAAGTCAAACGCGCGAAAATTGCACTTTTTAACACGCCTTTTGTTAGCTTGCTACGTAAAGCGCCGAATTAGATGTCATCGTAAAAAAGTCTTTTCAAAATAACATCAATTTTCTCGCTGGTCATTTTATTCTTATACCAAAATTTTTTTCTCACTTTTCGGTTCGATTTACCATTAGTGCGCGTTTTTTTGGTTTTTTAAAAATATAATTTATTAGCAAAAAGCTTTGAAGCTTTCGTTCGTCTCTGTAAGAAAAAGCCCGGTGGTTTTTCACGTCTTAGGACCAAAATTCTGTATTCGGACCAACTATGAATTTTGCGGTTGGAATTCGATAGAATTTTCGAGTGTTTTTGGTTTTGGTTGGACAAAAAACGTGGGAAAGTACGATTTTTCAGGTTTTTAGATTCTTCGATAAATTGTATTTTTTTTTGGAAGCTCGTCTTTTTCCCCTAAATTCGCCAATTGTCGCTAATCGGTCCCCTAAAATCGTCGGAGGGGAGAATCGAGCCTGAGAAGACTCGGAATTCGCGATTTATCGTCAATAATTTGTCGTTTGCTAATTCGCTACGGTTGATCGATCAACGAATGAGAATAATTACGAATCGCCTGTATTTGCCAGGTTCTATTTACCCCGCGCTACGGTTATGCACGGCTCGATTCGTTCGAGCGCGAATGGATAAATAGCGGACGTCGGCCGCGTCGAAAAGTACGAGAGGGAAGACCGAAGCTCGAGGAAGAAGAAAAAAAAAAGACGGGATTTCACTTGTTCCCCGCACCATTTTCTCCTCATTTCCTTATCGCCGTTAGAATAAGACGGAGAAGAAGAAACAAATTTCGGACTGACCTTGAGCTCGAACAGTCGACGCCGCCACGGCCAGCACGGCTAACAGCCACCTCATGTCTTTTTCTCGTCGGAGTCTTCGTTCAAGAAAAGAAAAAAAAAACAGAACAATTTCACTTGACACGAACGTTTTTTTCCACACTGCCGCGGAGAAACCACTCGACGAAATTAACAATCACTCGCGATAGCAGCTTTAAAATTTCTGTAAAATGGAATATTTTCGGTCATATTTTCGAAAATTTCGCGCAGAGCTTTTGCCTCCGATCAAATCGAAACTGATCGTAAATCAAAAAAAATTGTTCAACTCGTCGCCAAATTCGAGAGTCTTTAAATAACGGGAGATTAATTTTGCGACGAAACGGGATTTTCGAGCTGCTCGATTTTCGAAGTGGAAAAAAAATGAAAAGCGATCCCAAAATTGTCGGGGTTCCGCGGAAGTTCGATCGGAACACGGCGCGAATATCGTCGATCATCATCGGATCGGGCAGCCGAGGCCAACTTTTCTCCCGCGTCGCCCTTTCGAAGGGCGCAGCCGGCTCGCGTTTTTCGGCGGAGTATAAAAAGGTGAATCGACTTTTTGACAGGTTTTATCGGCACTGATCGATGACCTTCCGCCGCTCAAATTCACCCCCTTCCCGTATTTTTGCCGCCTCGCATCTTTCCTCCGATCGCGGGGGTCGAAGAACTCGAGTTTTCGATCAATCGAATACAGATGAGAATACGGCCAAGCGCGACTAATCGCGACGCGGAAACTTCGACGAAAGCGAAATTCGCGAATTCGGTTCGAAACAAATACGAAAGAAGAGCGTAGGTACAGCGTCGCAAGCTCCAGCCCCGCTTGACCTTGACCCTTCCGAGTTGTAAAATTACAAATTCTTCATTTTCCAAACCCTAATTCCTCGATTAGCAGCAAAAAAATATGTAGAAATAAAAAAATGGATAAAAATAGAAATGAAAAAATAAAGTTCCGGCGAATGCGAGTTTTCCCGGCTCGTCTGGCCATTTTTTTTTTCAGATGCTAAATTTCACCCGTTTCCAACAATTTTAATAACTAGCGCAACTGAGAAAATTTTCGGGGAGATTCGTTGCGATTGAGGCTAGCGAACTCTCGACATTTTTATTCGCGTCATAACGTGGCCAACGAGTTGCGAATAGTTTCCGCGGGTACGCGAGGACAAATCTCTGTTATCATTTTTTCCTTATCCCCCGATTTTCTCGCGTTTTCTCGCGTCGTTGATTTTTTTCGTTTCTTGCTTATTCAAATACTACTTTTCGGCTCGGTCTGTTTTGCGATTCGCTCTCAGCGTGTTATTTCTACCGCTCTTCGTCCCGTGTAAACTGAGAAGAGAGGGTTTAGCAGGTCCGCGGACAGTGAAAATATGCCTCGAGGGGTATTTCGTTTTTCTTTTTTTCTCCTTTTTTTTTTTTTGGGCGGACGGCGATCCTCCGCTACCACTCAATAACAATCGGAAGCTGCGTACCCGGCGCCGGTTTTCAATTCGCGAGAGAAGCTACGCCCGTCCCCCTCCCAGCGACTCGCGCTGACCAGCCCCAACCCTGATCTCGACGCGGCGAACGTTTCTCGAGGACGCGCAACAACGACGCGACGAGAAGAGGAACGCGAAAAGTGAACTCTACACCGATCAATCGTTCGAGCATCGATATTCACATTTTATCTATCCGCAACAGTACGATATTCCCCCGACATCGCCGAGCTTTTCGGCAGAGGCAAAAGCTCGCACGCAATTTTGCGCCCGGTTCATACAATTTTGTCTCCTTTCTTACAATCGTTCTCTCTCCTTTATTTCTTCGGCAGCATCGACGCTACTTTCGTCGATTACCCTGACGAAACGTCGACGATTACGAACTTCCTTTACTTGTAATTTTTTTGTTTCAATTGTTTTCGTTTTCTTTTTAATAATACTCTGTATTCACGATTATCGAGCGGTCACTTCACCCGGCAACACAATTTTTCCCCACTTCTTCGCACTCTTTTATTATTTATTATTTCCCCTAATTAGCGTTACACGCGCTACGTGATCGTTAAACTTGACATTAGCACGGCGAAGCGTTCGTCAGCCATAAATTCGCCGGTCAATTTCTCGGTCAGTTTATTATTCTTATCTCTCTCAACTTTATACATAGTCCGAGTATATCCTCCGGCTATGAAAATTGTCGAGTTTTTAATTAGCCAAGAAAAAAACTATGTTCACACTTATTTTCGTGTTTCTCAGTTATTATTTTTTTTTCATTTTTTTTTTCTTACGCCAAAAACTGACAGATCTCTACGATTTTTCTCGACGACGCGTGAATTATGTTTGTATGTTTGTTTGCTTTAATTTCCGGGCAACTTGTTTTTCAAGCTTACTCGATCGTTCGACCGATAGGTCGTTTGCGCGTAACCACCTTGTTGTTTACCGAAGGGATCGACCCACGAGCGATACGGACCGGTGTGCGCTCTCGGCGGTCGCGAGCTCGAGACTGGAGAGCTCGGTGGCGCCGAGAAGGTAGTTCTCGGCGCTTCCGTCCAGCGTCGCGACGCTGCGACCCCCGCCCTTCGCCCTTCTCCCGGCGTCGCGTCCCCCGGAGCCTTGCCGCCGCCGCCGCCGCCGCCGCCGCCGCCGACCCCCCGTCCATCCGGAGCTTCGCTCGTCCGTCTCCTTCGCGACACTTACGGGACTCGCCGTACGAACCCTCGACCCTTGCTTCCCGCGGGACCCACCTTGCCTTTTTATCATTTACGCGTGTATATAAATACATAGGTTTTTTGGCCCGCCGAAACGAAACTTTACCCCAATAATAATTCATACCTCGAGCAGCGTCGCGCCAACTCGACTGCCATTTCGTACCGGTTCTAAATAACAAACAATCATTCCAACACTTTTTTTCTCCGCGTTTAAACACTTTTTTTCCGCGTTTGATCACTTTTTGCCCCCCGTTTCCACACTTTTTCCCACATTCGAACGCCTTTTTTCCGCAATCGACCGCTTTTTCTTCGCGTTCGAACACTTTTCCCCCAATTTCAACACTTTTTGGCCTCTCTCCCCTGTTCCTCCGCATTTCGACGAATTTTCCTCAAATTCGAACACTTTTTCCCCAACAACGCGCAACAACTGTCGGATGCGCTGGCGGTGACGTCAGAGGGGAGCATCCGTGGAACGCGCCGCTTCTCCCCTAATAGATTGTCATGCGGTAGCCTATACCATCGTCGTCGATAATGAGAGCTCCTAGTTGGGAATTATGAACGACGAATGAATAAATAAACGTACGATGAGAACCGACGGACAGTTACGCAGTCTCGTTGCTTTTCGCGTGAGTCCCGTTGGCATCGATAGCCGCACGATGCTCGCGTTGTTCTGGTAGCCATGAGAAAGAACGAGCGACGGAAACGTATCGTTACCCCCGAACGATACGAGTCTTTTCGACCAGCTGTATTATAATTCAAGAGATACGCGAGACGCGTATCGGATATACCATACGTACGTATGGAGAGAGAGAGAGAGAGAGAGAGAGAGAGAGAGAGAGAGAGAGAGAGAGAGAGAGAGAGAGAGAGAGAGAGAGAAAGTCTTCGCTCATTTTATCCTCTCAGTTTTCTCGATTAATCACGCGAATACGAGTCCGAGGGATCGAGTTTCGAGTTTCGATGATAGTTGGTCGCCCGAGGTCGAGACGAGACCTCCTGGCGACACGCTTTAGCACGGGGTTAGTAGACGAAACGAGATATGGGAGCGAGCGCAAAATAAAAATACAACCCGCTGCGAATTAACAATGAGACGAAAAGGTGTTTACCTACTTATAAAAACACGAGACTGCCCGGCGATTCGCTCGTTCGTTCTCATCAATCATGCAAGCACGCGTCGGGAATTCGGGGTGTTTACAAAATTTGTCACGAGACAGATATCAAAGGTTAGGATTCGCGATCGATGGGCACGATATCCGTTTTTTAATTTGCTTCCAAGTTGTATTTTGTCCGAGGTAATCATAGTCGGCGCTGTTAGTTCAGCGCGGATATGGGCGGTGCCTTTGTATTCTTTTCAAAGGACGGTTCCCTGAAATTGGAAACACTCGAGTCTCGCCGCGGCGTTCGATAACGATTGATTTCGCGAGGGCCGAGTCAATTCCAACGTTGACGATTAATCGATACCGAATAAATCGCGCTTACCTAACCACCGATGGGAATTTGGTCATTTTCCGTATTCCTCGCGATAGAACACGCGTGAAGAGAGGAAAAAAATAATAATTCTCCACCCGGCGGAAAATCGCTTCCGCGAGGAATTGGTAGGGAAAGTTCAAGGTCATCGATTTCGCTGGATATTTTCATATCTCTTAAAAATCGTCGCGAGAGCTTTGTCGCGTATCGCGATTCCGCGATGCGAAATACGCGGCTGCGACGACGACGACGACGACGACGACGACGACACTTATCCTCGCGTTTCTCGAGAGTGAAGCAGCGTAGAAGACTTTGCTACGGTTGAGCGCGCTCGAGCTTATCGATGCTAGAAAGGGCAATGGAAATCGAGCCTCGATACGTAAACAAACGATGTTGTTGGGGCTGAGAGAAATTAGCGCGCAAAAAAACGCACGAAACCAACGGAAGAGAATTTTCAGTGGATTTCAATTCCATCGGGCGAAGCTCGTAACGTGCGGATGAAAAATCTCGGGAAGACCCAGGTCCAAAAGCTCTTTTTTCAAAGAACAAGTTCAAAAATACGCGTAACGCGTTTTTAAATCGATGGGCCATTCCAGTTTGATCTATCAAACGTCAGGGTTTTTTGTCCCTATCCGTGAATTTCGATGTTGCGAATTACGATTTGAATTACGTAACTGTAACTTGAAGGTCAACGAGCGGAAAATTGTTAGATATGATTTTCGTGGGAAATTTTCTGAATTTTCTGGAACAAAATCCATTGTTCAAAAAACGATTGAGAACACGCTAAAATTGACTTTATTTGGTTTTATTTTTTGAATTTCGCGCTAACGATAACGAGTGAGACAAAAATCGTCGTCTTTTTCCGGAACATTCGGAAAATGTCGGATGGAAAACTGTATATTCGATCTTTTTTCGAAGCATTTTTCGAACCGTTTAAATAGATTTAAAAATTTCGGAGTAAAATCGATTAATTACGAAAATCCCTATTCAACTAATTCGAAGATCTTTCATACCCGAGAAATTTCTTGGTCAACATCTACGTAACGCGAGGAAGTCGCGCGAGGAAAAAACAGTCAAATATTTTGAGGCCGAACGTGCGTACGGCGGATTTGGCGGAATGCCTCACATGTAAAAAATAAACGATCTATATCTCGAGAAATATCAATTTGAGCGATGCGGTGTAGTAAACCTTTTTTGTAGTAAATTGGATTTCCTACAAGTTTGTCGTTTACATTTCTCACGTTAGCTCGGTCATTGCGGAGATAACGTCGAAAAAAAACAAGAATTTTATACAAAGATCACGTTCACTGACCCGTACAATCTTACAAGTGCAGATTACAGCTATGCCGCACTGGGAACTTTCGCAGAGCATTCAATCTGGAGCAAACCGCGTTCTGGTACGATACGATGTCATAAAATGCTGCCGAGTTATAGACATTTTTAGATGAAAAAAAAATCAAAGCGTACGCGTATTCCGAATGCAAAATCTTTCCACGCTCCGGGAAAGTGATGGTAATATTTTCGAGAAGTATCTTTTTGGGCGTTTTCAACGAAATTTTCAGTAGGGGCCGAAAAAAAATAGTCGAGAAAAAACACCCATCTATATGTGTATATATATATATATATATATATATATATATGTGTGTATATGTCGTATCCCATCCGAAATTCCGTCGATTTAATAAGAACACACTCTTGAACTTTGACCTTGGATTTGTGACCGAAAGAAAAAGTAGTATCGAGACATATTTTGATGGGCGTGCTACGAACTCTCAATTCCCCAGGTGGATAATAAGATCCGCCAGAATTCTCTTTCCTCTGGTTTTTAGGCGTAAAGCGAGAGATCCCCAGAAAATACTCATCGATGGAAAGATTCCACCAGGTTTGTTGGAATTATAATTATGCTGGGACATAAACTCAGCTAAGTGACGTGGACGAATGTTGCTGAACTACGACTACGGTTATAAGTTTCGCGTGAACAACGAGCGAGTCTTGACCTTGATTGATGACGACCTCGATCGGCGGTGGGGTTGCGTGAGGATGCGGGTTTAGCATTTTATTTTCCCCAAATCGGTCGAATCGGGTCACGTTGGGGGAGGTTAAGATCGCGGCGAACCGGAAGCACGATATTCGAAGAAAATGACGACGATCGTTCGTTTCGGTGCGATTGGTTCGGCGAATGGGAATAGCGTGTTTCTGTAGCGGGTGGAAAAACCGGTGGGATATTTTGTTCGTTCGCGAGAGGCGATAGCGAATCGCGCGTTTATACCAACAGCGAGACGAGATTAATCAACGCTGCTTTCACGGACGAGAATGCCTGTCATCATGCTCTTGGCGGACAACGAGGCGAATGACAACGGAGAATAAAGTGAGAGTAGCGCGAGAATGGAACGAACGCGTCGTTTTATCGACGTTTCCTCCGGTCATTTCCGAGATCCTCTCGCCACACGATGCATCGAGCAACCTCGTTCATCGAAGGCAAATTTTTGTTCGCGAGAAAAAAAAACAACCTCGCCGTAACGAAACTCGATTACGGTCGGCTGTCGCGATTTTGAGCGGTTACATCGACCCTCCCCATGTTCGAAGATCGGATACGCGGCGTGAAGTGGTTCGTTACGCGCTCGGCGGTGATGGTGGGGGTGGTGGAGGAAAAAAAGCTGGGAATTTCTCTCGCGAGCATCGGAGAAAAGTCGAGGGTCTGAAAATTGCGACGAGGACGATGATCGCGGTAATGACCTGGCAAACGTTTCGCAATCGACGAGTAGGTATCACGTAAACCGGCCGAGTAACGTATCGATGACGACGCGGACGCGCGCTGTGTAAATATTAAACGGCGATCCTCAATTTTCGGGCCCGACACCCGCGTAAAAGCTGTTACTCGATTAGTTGTCCATTTATTTATTTATTAATTTATTTATTTATTTATTTATTTATTCGGTCGTTCGTTTATTTTCGTTTTCCGTCATTTTTATTTTTTGTCATCGCTTGCGCTAACCAAGCAAATAAGTTGGAACCGACAAATTCGTTTAATCGTCCGGTTCCGCGTAATTTACGTCGATGCAGCCGCGCTCGTATCAATTACGCCCCGAATTCGATTGGAATCTCATCGATCCGACGGCGAAATAAATATAATTTCGCAAATTGCCAACAAATATGCTTTGTGATCGTTCGTTTTTTTCATCTGCTCGCCCACCGTCCGCGACGTTTTCACCAGCTTCGTTATTATTAAATATTTGATTACCGACGTAGGAAACAGCTTTGTTTTCGAATCCCGGAATGCTGGACTCTCCGCAAACAACCTAGTCGCAGTAATCAGATTTACTTTACAATTTCATACTTCCTCCCCCTCGCTCTCTACCCATCCCTTTGTTACAATTCCCATTGAAATTTCTCGCGTGTTCTCCCTTTTCATTTGGATAATGCCTTTGATGTCGAATGTTTTTACATTTTCGCGCGCAACTGTTACCTCGATTATTTCCGAGTGTACCTCTAGAAATTCTACAAATTTTCCAACCCCGAACACCGTCGCTATTTTGAATCGACTCTCGAAATTCCCTACGATCGCGACGTCGACGACTCAATTTTCGAACGTTCGAAAATCATTACGCCCTGCTCAAAATACTATCATTATCATTATCATTATCATTATTATTAATATTATTATTAATATTATTATTATTATTATTATTATTATTAGGAATTTATAATAATTATTGATATTGCTATTGTTATCTTGTTCTTGTTGTTGTATTATATTATACTCAGAAATCTTCTTCGGGGCAATGAAAAATCTAAAATTTGTACTGGATCGGAAACTTTGTCGGATGGCTATTTCAGATGGAAGTTTTTCCACGTTGGAATAGAAGGAGAAATATAATTTTGCCGATGAAGTATGGAAAATATCCGGGGAATTTTAATTCCCGACGTGGGTGGGAGGTGGAGTATTTTTCTTTTGCGTAGTAACATCTGTAACTTTTACCTCGTCCAACGTAGAAGTTCGTCGTTCGGAACTTTTTTGCTTTTCGTCCGTTTATTTGCGTATTTACTTTTGGAGAGCATCGAATTCGACGAGAAACGAAACGAGACGGGGATCCTCCGTTTCGAGAATCTACGTCGTGGTGTTAATTTTCGAAAAAAGTTTTCGAAACAGCGAAGAAATACTCGACGGGGTTGGAAATATCCCGGAGTTCCCGCGAGGTACGCGAGAGCATTCCCGTTGGCGAATCCTCCTCCTCGTTCGCCTTACATCGCCCCCCCCCCCCCCCCGCCGCTGATGATTCGACGCGTGACATCACAATCGCTCTCGCACGCGCGTGCTTGCCAAAATATTTTCCATTCGGGAGCGAGCTAACGAGTAAACATCCGATTTCTACCTGTAGCCAGTGATTTTTTCTCGCCGCACTCGAAACGATCGATCACTCCGTCCTCCGGACGAAACTGACGAATATCCACGCGTGGAACCGTCGAGGTAAACGCATTGCGTAAAATGATTTTGAAAGAAAGAAGAAAAATCAATTTCCGGTTTACCCTTTCGAAAGTAATCCAAACTTCGAACGCTTTACAATTTTTCCCACGCGATTCGAAATATCCGGTTCAAAATATTGAAAAAAAATAGACTCCGCAACGAGTCATTTTGACCCTGTCATCGACTCTGACCGAAAACGGGGTTCCGACGTTTAAAAAAAAAAGAACGTTACTAGAAATTAAAGGAGTTACGATTTTTTCTCCAAAACTTCGCTGCTTTCCGAAAAAAACTGTTTTCGCCAATTTTTCACGCGCGTTCAAGACTACCGAGTCACTTCTAATACTCGAAAACTACTTCAGCGCTATTCGAACTGCACCTGTACATTTTTTTAACCGAACAGAGTCGGCAGTTCCGGAGTTATAGACATGTCGAAATGCAGACGGGGTCAAATTGACCCGAATCGTAGGAGAGACGTTGGAAAAAATAAAATAGAATAGGTGCGTACTCTCGTAGGGTTAATCGCGGATTCCTTCGACGACTCGGAATTTGTCGAAGGGGGAAGGAAAAAATTGGACAAACAACGTAGCAGAGAGCAAAGTATCGTACGATAAATCAACGTTACACGCACGACACGCGTTCTCGCTCGTACGTATGTTGTTACGTAGGCGAATGCGCGGAAATATAGTATACGAGTTTAGGGGAAGGGCCGACATCCTATAGGTGTACTCTTGGCGTTTGTTTTCATTAAGGGGGGTACCCCGGTCGACTAGCTCCGCTTTCTTCCCTTACCCTTCGCCTTGCCTTCCTTCCGCCCCGAGGCCCGCGCCGCCAGGACCAACTTTACCGTTTTCCTCTATACTATATACGCGGTCGTACGCTCCGCGCCTCGGCTTAATAAATCATACAGTTGATCATTATTGGCGATCAGAGGCTCCCAACTTCATATCGCGTCGGCCGCAACAATGCCTTAATCCAATCGTTAATCAAAATGTACCCCCCCCCCACCTCCGACCTTTGTATTTTAGGTAAGCTTGCGCCCCGCCGAACCAATACACCGCCGGAGTAGCCGTACGATGCACGCGTACCAAGAGGACCGCGTACGTACACGTATTCGAACACGTTCGAAACCCGCGACCAACACCGCGATGAGCGGTACCAACGTCGATAGGTACCGCCGAATCCGACCACCGCGAACAACCACCGTCGTCGTCGTCGTCGTCGTCGTCGTGTGCCTCTCTCGCCCGACCCACCGCCGCTCGTTATACAGGCTTTATTAACCTTCGTCGACTTACACTTTTCCGCGATTTTTAATTCCCCGTCATTTTTCCTCGTCCCGATCAGATTTCCTTGTCGCGTCCCTAACAAATTATAACGATCCCGAGCGAAGCCGTCCAAGACGCGAGTGTCAACGTAGATTAGGCGGTAAAAATTGATCGCATTAATTACTCGCCGGAAGAAACAAAACGAAAACGGAAAACAGAACAAAAAAAGAAACGTAAGTGGGTCCAATACGCGTACGAGGCATTCTTCTCGATCCGGCCACCTAGATTTTCCGATGTCTCTGACAATTGTGAAAAAAAAGTGTACGCGTTAAACGGAGTCTCGACGCCGAATTTGCATGTCTGCCAAGAAATTTTCTAAAATTCGATGCATTGCGTCGCATAATACAATTTGTTGTACAAAGGTGACAGGTTTTTTGTACACTTTTAACAAAAAATTTGATTACGATGACAAGTCGAGAAAAAAATCCCTTACGATTTACTGCCTCCGAAGCCTACTCTTGTCCCACACTCTTGTCACGTAATTTAGCTTGACCTTTTTACAAAAAAAAAAAAAAAAAAAAAAAAAAAAAAAAAAAAAAAAAAAAAAAAAAAAAAAAAAAAAAAAAAAACTATCGAAATGCGAAGTAGAGACTGAATTTGTGAGGATGTACATTTCTGAAGCTACGCCAGTTTCGTGGTTGCGCGTTGTTTTTGTTTCCGGTTTTGTTTCTGTGTTTTTGTGTATTGTGTTTATTTTGTTCCGTTTGTTCGTTCTTTATTATAATTGGAATTCATGGCGGCACCGCTGAAACGAGCCGTTCGGAGCGCGCGCGTACGTTGTACGTTACGTACGGAGTGATGTGATTTTGGCCACAAATATATACGAGGAATTGGAAATTGAAAATCAACGGTCGCGATTCGATAAATATTCTCGGCTCGGGACTGGCGGAACGCGAGTAAGTTGATTACTTTGGTAAATGTATTCGCGAGTAATCTTTCAAACTTATTCGTTCCGATTTAATTGTAAAATATTACTGCGTCCCGGGAATGTTGGATGCCGTAGCGGTTTCGTAACTTTATAATCACAACGTGTACAGCGTGCCTGGCGAGGCTGCGGGTAGGTACGATTTTTCCGATAGCTCGAGTAAAAGTTTCTCTAGCGAAAAAGGTGTTTTCCGGCTGGGAGTTTCGGCGGCGGAGGTATCGCGAAATTATACGGTTAAATAGAGCATCCTTCCGACGCTGATACACGGACAAAGAGAGAGATGAGCCGGCGTAAAACGGCGCGTGGGTAGAAAACTTTCCTGATTATTATCAGGCATGCCGTTCGTACGACGAACGACGAACGACGAACGAAATTTGTGGGGGAAAAAATAAACAAACAAGCGAATGAGCAGACGAGTAAATAAGCAAATAAATGAAAAAACGCGGACACGTTCCCCGAGAATTGCCGATGGAAGTTGGAATCCGACGATTTTCACTTTATAATTCGAATCGACGAATTTGTTACGAAAATGCAGGTGAAAAGGATGCATTAGTCGAGGCTCGACTCGCGTGAATATTTCATCGCGGCAGCATTAACAATTTTCGTGCAAAGGGCTCTGTTCGCAAAGTTTCCGCGGGCCCGCAAGCCTCCTTTCTTACTCTTTGTCGCCGTGAGTTTCGAGTTCAACCAACAAGCTGCCTCAGCCTTCGCATTTAATTGGCGGAGCGCAAAGGCTGCGTACCGCGAAGTGAAGAGCGGTTAGGCGCTCGTTGCCAGTCGCTCGTACAGCGAACAAAAATAAAAACGCGAAAAAACGGGGGTGGAGCTGGCTGCAGCGACGAAAGCCCCGCGAAGAAAGAGTCCGTGGTTTTTCCGCAAACTGGGAAGAAATTTGTTCGAAAAACCGAAAAACTCGACTCCCACGAACCCGGAAACGCACGAATTAATTGTCACGTCGACGATGCCGGGGGAAAAAGTAGCTTCGAATGATAAACTGAATCTGATAAAGACGGAATCTTTAGCATCGATGGGTAGTACGGAGTATTTCCAGAGAAAAGTCCACGAAGCTATCGTCCCCGAGCGTGAAAAAAGTGCGATTTTTTTCTTTTTCCAACGCAGTAATTCTCTCATCGAGATCTTTTACGTACCCGCGGCGCCGGGAGGTACGCAGATCGAAGTATAATCTGCCCGGAACAAGCACCTCGCAGAATCCGTTCGTGTAAACATGGGTCGTTTCGTAGCCGGAGCTTCGGGGTGCTCGCGATAACGCGAAGAGTTTGCATCCGAAACCTTGCAAGATAATAGCATTCTACGCAGCGTACAACGAGGAAGCTTTCGTCGCGCTCAATTTATCCGGAGGAAAGAACAATTCCGACGCGAACGTTAATTAGTATTCCAAAAATCGCACCACCTCTATCTGCAAACGAAACAATTGGTCGAAAAAAAAAAAAACAACACAGCTAAACAAAAATAAAAACAGAAACATTTTGAAGAAAAAAGCTATTAAAACGCAGAGCTGAAAAAACTATTAAAAAATACGGTACAAATAAGACAATTGAAAAAACTATTTCAACGAAACGTTTAAACGATTTTTTTAGAACATTGATAGAATATGCGTCGCACGAACTTGGAAATTTGTCGGTGCAAGATGCTTGAATCGCGAGATCCGTTGCATTCCATTTTTTGATCTATTTTTCTCAACGGCAGGTACGTATGCGTGGCCCTTGGAGCTGCATTATTCATGGAACATCCTCAGGTTAACAGCATCACTTCAAAAGCTGTTCTACTAATGGTGCCTTCGTGAAAACTGTATAAGATACACTACGCTGTAGACATCAATGAAATTCTCTTCCTGGCTGCTCTGCTGCAACCTCGTCTCGTTCTCTCTCGCTCTCGCTCTCGCTCTCTTTCACACACAGACGAGCATCGTCGCGTATAACGTTACACGGGAACGCGCGGGTTCCGGTTGCTCGTAGAGAGCTTTATTCTCTCTCCTTTCTAGACGCAAGTGTCGAGAGTCGAGCGACGAAGTAGTTCGCGATAGGGACCAAACTTGATGGGTGGTGGTGGCGGCGGGGACGGTGCATGTATTACCGTGGTTTCCTTCATTTGTACGAATATCACTTCACCGCGCAACAAGTTATGCCCCGGAAAAATCACGCCACGATTTGTATAATTGGGAAGCATGACGATAACACCGTTGAATTGACCAAAATAAAAACGAATGACACCATTGAATTGATTGCTCGTGTGGAGAGAGTGCGATAACTCTCTTTGGAACACGTACCTATCTACCCTCGTCCCGTTTGCGCTCGAATATTCTTTCTCCAAGGTCTTTTCGCCCAACTGAGGTTTACAGACCTTCCAGACACTTCTGATACCTAAAAAGTACATCAACGTTATTCAAACTATACCTATCCATCTTTTTCAAGTATACAGGCTCGGTAGTTTCGAAGATATGGACAGTTTAAAGAGTGGGCAGGGTCAAATTGACCCATAGCGTTGGAGGTGTTAACTAGCCCGTCTTAGCCAAAAAGCTCGTCGCTCTTTTGCGCGAGGCGCGATCGCCTATTTTTTTTAATTTTCGTTCGTTTTATTTTGTTTCATAGAAGAAAAATCTGATGGTATTTTATTGATATTACAGGGCTGTAGTACAAAGTGGGATGGTTTTTGCGCCTCTTTCCGTTCACGTTGGTTTCATAGCTCGAACCAAATTCCTTTATAGTCGCTCGTCACGCTTCGTGATTTCCGAATGTCAACATTTGCGAAGCGAAACGCGAGTCTATGCGAGTGTTATAAATCGTTGAGTAGGCTCTTTCCGGTGTCGAAGAGAATAATTTCCACTCGTCGAAGAGTTTTATCCACTGATCTGTCCGAGAATTCGCGACACCCGAAACCTTCTGTAATACAATCACCCATTACAAAAACTGGGACGATTTTGCACCCAGGCGCTGGTGCCGAAAAAATACCCAAAAATTCTGAAAATTTTCTTTGGCGATCGTAAAATCGCGTTCCAAGGCTCTTGTAAATTGACGAAGACAACTGACGCCGTTTTCAGACCGTCGAACATGAAGAAGATCCCCGGCAAGTTTCATCAAAATCGGTTCAGCGGTTTGGCCGAAACTGTGCTTCCAAGAAACAAGGGGGCCACGCGCGTCACTCTTGAAAATGCTCGAAAACGACTACCCAGCTGCAAAACGTGCTCGCTTCCTGGACAACTTCAGGATTTTCACTCGATCCCACGTTTTTTGCGATGGCCATGCCTAGAAACGAAACTAGAAATTGGAAATCGTGTCCAAGATCGATTTGAGAGAAAATTTACGTCCGTTATGCTTTTATTGGATCGTCAGGTTGGGAAAAGCGGTAACGATACCAGACGTCGGTCGAGGCAGTTTAGCGCGGCTACTTCCCACGTCGGAGCTGTCGCGCGCCCAGCGAACGCTGTGGAGAGGGACTCGGGTAGGCCGAGGCGAACCCGAAGCTTGAACAGAGACATACCGGTTGTCTGTCATTACGAGTTTCGTAATTAACGAGTGACCGTGGTCGCAGCGAGTGTCCGATGAATACTGGTAGCCGATCGAGTCGAGTGCGTCCCCGGGAGAGAGAGAGAGAGAGAGAGAGAGAGAGAGAGAGAGAGAGAGAGAGAGAGAGAGAGAGGAGAAAATAACAAAAAACCTGGGAGTGGGAGGCCTTCGATGAAACGGAGGAGCAGAGAAAACCTAGGAGAGTCGGTTCTCGAAGACGAGCGATAATCGGCCGTCGACTTCCAATTAGTCGACGGTTTTGTGCCTCGGTTCGACTCGGACAGCAGGTGCCCGCGATCCGTTGAGCTTCCGGCTCCGGTCCGACCTTGCGACGCGAGGTTTCATCCGTCTTCTACAGATTCCACTTCCGCTCGAATAATTTCGACCAACCGCGCGTTTACCGATGTAATACGAGGCGGCGCGAGCCATTTCTATCGCAGGTTTTTGACGAGCGTTTACGGAAGCCTCGAGAAACCGGAGGCGATCGAGCCGCAGCTATCGAGGGGAATTACCAACTACTTAAGGGCAGACGTATACCTAGGAGCCGGAAACAGCCATTTTTGTGAATTAGGAATCAGGAATTTCGGACTGGGAGTTTGACCATCCGAAGGTGTACGCTTTTGGGAATCTGTTCAATTTTTTTTTTTTACCTCCAAATATCAAAAATATACGAAAATATCGTACGATTTTTGGAGCGCTTCGAAAAACACCGGAAACAAACAGACCAAAAAGATTATTAAATTAGATACTACGATCCTGACCCTAGATGTCATAGCCGACTGTGAAAATATTGATTTTCGACAAAATGGCGAAGTTTCGGACATGAATAGCGATTTTTGGAACAAAAATTAGTTATCACTTTGTCCATTAAACAAAAACTGAGCAACCACAACAAAAATCCTACGACATCGACGAGATAATGGTGTACAGAATAACCACGAAAATCTTCTCGTTGCAATCGGTTCGTTGGTTTTCGGGAAATTTTTGGCACCGATTTTTTTCGGCGCTCCAAAAAATTGAACGTATTCCTGAATGCGTATACTTTCAGATAATTAAATGCCCAATTCGAACTTCCTAACAGTTTTCCTAAAAACAAAAACTCAGAAAAATGACCTTTCTTCCGGTTCCTGGATGTATATCTCCCTGCAAAGTAGCAGTCTGGTAGCTTGGGTGGGAGAAAAGTGATTTTTTCTTCTTACCTATTTCGCAAGTATAACGTATTGAGAGCACATTGTACACATTTTCGACTAAATTCGAAATATTAACGAAGTTATAATGAATTTCTGAGAGCGTCTTTCATTAACTAATAAAATGTTCTCTAAAATTTGTACACGTTGTTCTACGCACCAGCAGTTCTCGTCGGCACTGGTTTCTTTTTTTCCTACCCCCAACTCTCGATTCTTCATCCCGATATTTATGCCGGGAAAAAAATCACTCTTATACGTCGAAGTCCGTTATTTTATTACTTTCTCGCGAACTTTAATAATTCTAGTTCCAACGAGAACTACAATTCCAGTGATTAGCAATCAAGTAGATTTTTTTATTCCAATTATCGATGGTAACATGGTGAAGAAAAAAAAACATTGAATTTTATTATCCCAAGAGAGAAAAAAGGTCCAAACAAGGAGGTGAAAAAAAAAGTGCAAGCTACCAGAATACCATGTCAAACGTTCGCTCGCTTCTGCAATTACGAAATATCGAAGCGTCGAAATTCCGAAATATTGAAGAGAAAATTGGACGAGATGTTTATACATTCGTGACGCGCGAGGTAATTTGGTAACGGCAAAATCGAACGAACGGGACGGCTGTATTTGTTTTCTCTCTCGTCGTTATACGGGATCGGCGCGGATAAATTCGGTCGGCTGGCCGGTTTCAATCCGCTCTGTCGAGAGATCCAGACCGCGCGAACGCGGTCGCATCGAATCCCATTAACGATCATATCACGCGTCAGCTTAGCGATCGTTGGAGATTCCGCGGCGAGAAATCGGACATCCGCGTATAATCGTCGGGGGTTTCTCGCGTCTCCGACCGCGCGACCCTCGAAGGGTTGGCATTTTTGCAAGTCGTCACGGTCGAGGGATCCGAATCGCGCGAGGCAGAGGACGAGGACGAGGAATTTTCCAAGAGCAGAGATTTGCACTTTTAATTGGGTGCTTCGTTAACGGAATATATCCGCGAGCGTGCGGGAAGCACGCGAGTAATTACTACGAACTCGTTTCTATTTTATTACGAATTTATCGTATCGTACGCGTTGGCTACTTTTTGCGACCCTCCAACCTCGTTTCCCTCCCTCTCCCCCGATTTGGCCACCTGCTCGAGGGTCCGCGCGATCCTGGTCCGCAAACGGCGGGAGACCGACGAAAACGTTCGTCACCCCATTTCAGTTTACCAAAAGGATTTCGTTGGCTCCTCGGAACGAATATTTTCGAAGCTGGTCTCGGATATTCCACGAAACGCGTACTTCCGACGAGATGCTCGTAAAGTTGGTAGGAAGAAATCTCGCGTAAATTTCCGCGCGTCTTTGGTACGAACCGCGTCATTCTACCAACGGCGCAACGACGTTTCCGTAGCCCTCTAAAATCCATACCCCGAGGCTGAAAGGACCGCGGAGCCTTTGAATTTCAATGTGAAAAACATAACTCACGAATTTCCTATTCCTTTTTCCGTACACGCGAGGAGTATCGATACGGAATTCGCCCCCGCAGAGATCACGCCCCGAAATGAACGTTCTCCCGCCGCAAACTCGAATACCTTCTCTGTTCGTCATTATTCCGACTCGAAGGAAAAATCAGTCGCTTCCTCCCGCATTTTTTCCAAAAATCTTTAAAACAGACGCGCGAAAAAATTCATCGAAGTTAATATTAACGATAATAACGATAAGCAGATTAAAAGGAAATAAGTTCTAGTCGTATCGCGCGACGGTGAAGCGAGGAGTAAAAATTGAAGTCGATAGGTACTTACTCTTGCCTGCAGCAGACGAAGCGTGATAATAATCGCAGCTGCGGATAATTCATTTTCGGAAAATTCCCGCCTCTTCATTTTCGCAGCTCGTCGAGTGGCGTGGATCCGAAGTTCTGCCTGCAAAAATCCAAAAGCTTGTGTCGTTAGTGGTATCGAAATTATATACGCGTATGGAATTGATACGATATCTCGGTTTATTCGTTTGTCCCATTTTTATTCGGTTTCTAACTCGCGCGACACGCGTGATCATTTTTTTTCTAGTCTACGTATAGTCTAAGACTATCAACCTTCGCGATAGATTAAATGGAATCGCGAATACGAGGCACCTGACAATTTGCTCCGACGTAGGTAAATCGGCAAACTCTCCGAGCGTCGTTACTAATAAAGCAGGAGCAGCAGCAGCAGCAGCTGAGATAATCGTATACGCGACGCGTAACGAGAGCTGCTATCACCCGGAGAGACAAGATGCTACGGTAATTTGCCGTCGATTTGGTCAATAGCCAATTTCTATTTGGCCGATTTCCAATCCCGAGACAACCAGTGGAACGCTACGAGTGGAAACACATCCGGCTCAAAATCGCGCGACGCGTTCAAAATTAAAAGCTCTCCGCTCTCTTCGAAGGTAAGGTAGGTGAAACGCAAAGAAAAAAATTCATTTCACATTCATTGTTGCGTCGAGTATAGCCGATCGCGTCATTAATTCGCGACGCAATCTCGTTCGAGAGTAGCGACGAGGGGGCAACAGCGCGGGGGGGGGGGGGGGGGGGAAAGGTGAAGAAAAGGGAATGAGAAAAAATGAAAAACAAAAACAGGAGAAAACACGACGCGACGAGTCTGTGGCATCGATCCGTAACCTGTTACGTCGACTTCGGCAGTCGAGAGAAAGCAGACTTCGCGCGGAAACGAAATTCCGGCAACGCGTAACGATGCGAAAAAATATGCGAAATTTAGTTGTATTATTAGCCCTTCGGATACGCAGCGGGTCATTTTGACCCTAAAGACTCGGAAGACACTACCAATGCTTCGAAAAGGACTCGTACGATAGCTATACATTTTTTTTTCAGAGGAACCTTTCAGTAGTTTCGAAGTTCTAGAGGGGGTCAAATTGACCCAGGTACGCCCTAGGTAGGGGATGGTCGAACAAATAGGCACGTGAAAATGTTATCGCCGGCTTCGTTGACTTGTTCGAAATGACTGCACTCGCGAGGTAAACTCGATCCCACGTAGACAAGATGATAAAAAAGAAACCGCTTGCGCGAAACTTATTCCAAGCCTGGGAGCATGAAAACGGGAATTTATACGCGCCTCGTAACACAGAAACGTCGTCGAATTTCTTCGGGTCAGTCGTCATCTTGTTCGCGCGTCGCTGAACATCTTCGCGTATTACTTTTCAGCTACATTTTTCCTCCCGAAACTGGTTGTTCGTATGGAACGCGGGCGATCGTGTCCCAGGCAGACCGATTTTCGAATATATATATATATACATAAATATTTTATACATGTACATAAATATTTTATACATATACAAAAATATTTTATATATATATATGTGTGTGTGTGTGTGTGTGTGTGTGTGTGTGTGTGTGCGCGCGCGCGTGTGTGTGTGTGTGCGCGCGCGCGCGCGCGCGCGTTTGTAGGGAAACGAACGCTTGTTAATCATTTCCTTAGAGATTAGAGATTTGGAGTTGGATGTCGAGATGTGCGTCATCGTTCGAGTCGCATTTCTTGGATAATATCGTGGATTAGATTTTTAAAAAGCGAAATGGATTCGTCGTCGACGGGCGAGAGTCGCGAGTCGAGTCCGTTTAAAATCAGAATGCTCGGGAGGAATACAAATTGCGCGCGACTACGGGCTGTTAACTCGAAGAAAGCCGAGGAGAAATGCAATTTCCTGTGGCACTTGGGCCAATGGCGATGTAAGAAGGAGAGAGAAGGAGAGAGAAGGAGAGAGAGAGAGAGAAGCGGAGAGAGAAGAGGAGGAAAAACAAGCGCGAGGACAAAACCTTCGCAGGGTTGTTTTACCCTCGAATTACGGACTCCGTACGCCACGGACGTCCCACGGGCACTCTTTTGTCCAGCAGCCACGTTTCAATCCTCGCCCAGCAGACTTCGACTCTCACGGAGCCTGGACACGAATCAACGGCATTTGTGTTAATAATAATCGCACGTGGCAGATCAGGGAACATGCACAATTTACGTAACGCAATTTTCCGCCCTCTTTGACGACACCCCTTCCGCCTCCCCGTAACACTTTGTAAGAACTGAGCGATCTCCCTAAATTGATTATGTAACGTGCCTTCGACCCCCCAACTCTTACATCGAAATAATAAACCAAACTTGAAAAAAAAAATCCATTTTTTCAAATCAGCAAATTAAATATTGTTTAATTCAACTAACAAATTTACGTGCTCGTAGCACCCCTGCGAATAATAATAACCAATTAACTACACAACTCTACGCGAAAAAACGTTTTTGGTGTTCGAGTTTAATCCACGATTTTTCTATTTATTATGCACGAAAATTGCGGAAAAACACCCTCGTCACGTTGAAAGTTTGCTTTGTAGTGGTCATATACTTAAAACAGATTCTCAACTCGTCACAGAAATATTCAATAATTTTCGATTATTCAAAAGCACCGTGCAAAAACAAGAGGTACCGATACCTTCGCGTGGTAGCGCCAGGATAATTATCAAGTGTTTTGCACGAACTGCCAACAGGTTCAAGCGTCATCGCGAGAGTGTAAATACGATGCTGATGCATTTTCTTATAAACGTGGCACGTTTATCAAAGCGCCAGATGAAAGATTCAAATTGGACGAAAGTGAGATGCTTCGTGAAGCCTACGAAGCCTACTTTGACCGACCGATTCGGAATCTAGTAACCTCACCCGGAAGTGGTTGAAAATTCGTTAAAGAATTTTAAGTCCACTGGTTGCAGGATGTCTCTAAAAGTTCACACGCCACTTGCTCGTTTGCATGAATTTGAAAGCAACGCGAAGCGCATTCCGGGAAGAACAAGAGGAACGTTTTCATCGAAATATCACGAACCTTGATCGTCGTTATCGCGGCCAATATAACGGAAATATGACGGAGGACTGTATTTTCCGTTTGGCAAGAGAAAGTACTCGCGAACGGGAAAAAGTGACGAGGTTCGTATTTAACAGTGTTTCGATAAATTTGCGAGCTGACGAAATGGTAAGCTAATAGTTAGGCTAACAAACGAAACGTACGCGTATATTTGTATTGTTTTTCCAACCGATAAAAAAATAAACCGTATAAATATTCGCCCGGTCACAAAAGCAAACTTGAACCAATAAA
The DNA here is from genome assembly GCA_963969455.1 of Arge pagana. NCBI lineage: Eukaryota > Metazoa > Arthropoda > Insecta > Hymenoptera > Argidae > Arge > Arge pagana. The sequence goes on along the minus strand of OZ018315.1, from coordinate 7,714,871 downwards.
ACTGTTTTTCTCTCCGTTGGTTACCCAAAAGAAATCAGAATCTGATATTTAGAACCGGAAACCAAAATCGATCGACGTTGGCCCCAATATATTAAGCGGTCTTGAAACTTACGTAAAGTACGCTTTATAACTTACCGATAAACGTAAAAAGTGTAGATGAAAAATGTTACGTAACACGATGCTATACTTCCTTGGCGTTGCGTAATTTGTACGTGTTCCCTCGCAACTCCTCGCTAATTCCGACCAAGTTTTAACGAAATTCCGCGCGGATTGGCGGCTACCAAAAAAAAGTCCAAAACGAGAAGATAGTTCGATTCGGCTCGTTAGAAATACGAACGTTCGGTGTATTCTCGCGAAATACGTTTACCATAGGCAGCGCAAGTTCTGGTAACACCGCGGAGAGACATAAAACGATTAAAACGAGCCGTACCGGACCCTCTGGCCTCGTGAATCTCGTAAATCTGCACGCGTTGCTCGAAAGAGAATATTAATCGACCATTCGACATCGATCAACCGAATTGAAAAATACGTCGACTCCCGGTGAAATTCACTTCGTTGACCAACTCGCGCAGAGTATTTTTCTCGATGATCACGAAAAAAGAGAAAAGGGTCGCGATTGTTTGTTATGATTGATAACGCGTGCTCGATAGGCGTTAAACTTCCATTTCAACGAAGCGGTTAGGATGAAAATGCCACGGCAACGGCATAGCGAATAAATCTCACCGAGTTCAGAAAAAATCGATTCTTTGTCGATTTCAGACCAGATTTTGACCCGTTTCGGAGCCTTTCGAGAGTTGTTTTGGGATCATCAATCCACGTTGCACCAGATTTTGAGCTACTTCGGAGCAATGGAAGAAGTTGCTCGTGATATTAAGGCATATGAGACTGGATTACGAGCTACTTCGGAGCTTTTCAAGAAGTTGGCCGGGAAGCGAGTGCTAACTACCATATGAGAAGGCGGAATTGATCGGGGAAGAATGATGCGAGTCGGTTTTTCGCGACTCGTGATTCCATGGTCGGGAATTGGTTGGCGGAAAGGTGAAACTTAGATACAATTACCAGGGAAAGTCGCGAACGCGGGGTTCGGTCTCCCAGCGGAGAACAACGTTACAGACGATGAATCGTCGTCCCTCGCGCACGGAAAATGGGGTGGGGTAATAATTGTCGAAGGTGTAGGTACGACGACGAGGCGGGAGGATCGCGCGGACACCGACGAGCGGCGACGGCGAGAGTCATCGCTCCCGACCCGAGGGTGACCACCGCTGTATCCGATACCCCAGAGACACCGGAGGGTGCCGTCCGTAGCTCGGTTCCTAATGCACGATATTGTGTCGGGAATGACTCAGTGACCGACGTCTGTTCGCCGCCTCGTTAAAGGGGCCCGGCACTGTGAAGCGGCGTCGTGCCTCGCGCGTTGTACGAACACACGCACGGGCGTTGTCCCGATCGTTCGATTCACGTCACGGTTCAGGCCCGCGTGCTGTACCGACAATGAGTCGGCATCGGGTACGAGACTTCGATAAGATCCGAGAGCCGGTATTAGCTCGTCAAACTCGAGTGCTAACAGCCGATTCCAAAGATCCGAATCTGCCACATCTGCCTGTATGATTCAGGAATCCCGCATCGGTTACCGCGATTCCAGTTTGGCCGCAATTAACGCTGCCTCGTTGAACCGCGTCTCTGGACTTTCGAAGGGCCCGAGCTAATCGCGTAACTTCGGGTGCAAAAAAAAAAAAATGTTGCGCGGAAAATATTGCACAAGTTTTGGCCCTCGCGAGTAGAACTACCGATAGCTGGGTGATCGGTGATTAGAAAAGTGGATTTCGATGGGATGGCCGCGTGATGAAGGTGATTGCATTGCGGCGATCGTAGGAGAAGATTCACGCTGGTCTATTCTAAATACCGTTCTCGATATCAGCGGCGTTACCCAGCGATTTAAAGATCCGGAACGATTGCCTCCATAAGATTTCGTTAAGCTGTTGATTTAATTGCGAAGTTATTCACCGGACCGATGTTTATCTCGCGGAGCATTATGGGATTTTCAGGAAAAGTTCAGAGGCCAGCCGATGCCGGCGGAACCGACGCGCCGGGATGTATCCACGATGAAATCGATGAATTCGGGGAGGATTACCGAGACTGGAACTAGCACCGGCTACTAACCACCCCTTAGGCGTATAGCGCGTCGGAAATTTACCCGATAAAACGCAGCTGGATCAGCAAAGACAAGAAGCTACGCGCATATCCCCGATGTTCTCGCGGACCGTGATCGATGCTCCTTCCTCGATCCTCGTCGGCTTCCACCCTCGCGAGCTGGGATAACGTACAGCCGATAGATCGACATCGGAGCACGCAGGTATGAATTATTAAAAAGATTTGGAGCGGATCGCTAAGCAAACCTGTTCCGGTCCGAGGGTCCTTGCGAGGACGGACGTAAGAATGTACAGATATTATACAGCCGAGGTCGAGAGCAAGGCATCTCGTGTCGCGGTTATTACAGTATCCGAATTCCCAGATCCTCTCTGTCTCTCTCTCTCTCTTTCTCTCTCTATCATTGTATCTCGAAAGTGGCAAGTGGGAACGGCGCGCGGAATCGGAGGGTGCAACTTCGCTCGGAGCAGTCGAGCGGCCTGGATCTGGATTGACTGAGAAGACTTACTGGCGGGGCCTTTTGGATTTAGAGAGGTGCGCTGCTACGCGCAACTATTCGAAGTGGCGATACAATCGCGAAGAGGAATTCGCCAGGACTACCCCACCCTCCGAAGTTCGGACCCGTGTCATTCGCATGATCGCGTATAATCTCGCCTGCTTAAGGCATCCGATTATTGGATCGACGGGTTCTTTCATCGGTAGCCTTGACGAACGGACGAGTAACTCTCGCCTCGGAGCTCCTACTTGGCTCGCATCCACGCGACAACTTAGGGATGGTAGCATACGTGGCAAATAGGCGAGAAGATATACTCTCGCGAGAGAGAGTATCTTCGGATTCGTTGCTTCCGCAGCGAAATGGAAGAACGAAGAGGAGACAAAAAGTGTCGAGAAAAGTGTCGTGTTTGTGGAAAAAATTCCCATCGGAGCAGACGTTCATCGATTTTCAATGCTGTTGACACGAATACCCCCCTCAGCGCGGCGCGAGGCTCGAGCGATCGCTGAAACTCTTTCCGGAGATATATTTTCTTCATGTAAATTATCGCGTCCGAGGTATACCGAGCGGAGCGAAGACGAGAACGATGCATCATCGCTCGTTCGGGGAGACGCCCAAGACAAAGATCCGTTTCTCGAACGGAGAAGAAAGTTCTCGTTTTGTCTTCGTCCAATTACGGGTTGCGATCGAATTGAAAGGGTAACCCGGCCATCGATCAGAAGCGAGATACCTGCTCGCCATAATTTGATCTTGTCGATGAGATGAGACGAGCTTCGAAGCGTCGTTACGAACACGAGAGGCATATCGATACGCCTAATGATGTGGGAGGACGCATCTGTCTTGCACTATTAACCCAAACAACCGCCGACTCTGGCTCCACTTCTCTCCCCCTTCTGCCAGGTCCCTCTATTCGCCCCCCCGTACCAGGCTCAATGTACCGCATTCGGATGTACCGCAACGCCCTAGATCCGATACGCGTTTCACGAGCCGAGAGAGTTAATTCGTGACCCCAGCGTGCTGCCCTGTTCCTATCCGAACCAGAGACACCTTTTGCACGGATCCAACAAGATCATTTCGTACTCGGAAAAATCTTACGAGGATAGCTGCCGCCGCTCCCTTCCGCTCGAGTTCGAGGACGGTGAATCGTGGACTGTTGCCCGTTGTTCGCAGTTTCGCGATATTTCAATGGTATACTATTTCCACCCGATGCTCACGTGACATCAAGGAATGGCAATAAATCATTTCGGGAAACGGAGGCACGTCGAAAATGTCTGTTAATCCGACATCTCCGAATTTCCACACCCTCCATTTGTAGTGCCTAAAATCCGGCTGGTGCCTTTGTTCCGCGCGCGCGTCACGTCACACGGAGTCACCCGGTGAATTAACGCTCTCGTGCTCCGACGGCTTCCGTATTCCCCCCATTGACTCATGCTACCCCGCTACGCGACGGGCACGCCGATGTTCCTTATATACCAGTTTCGACTCGCCCCCCCCCCCCCCCCCCCCATCGAAACAAACATTCGTTCACATTTCCGTGACACGGCACCAACCGCGCTGCCTCTCTCTCTCTCTCTCTCTCTCCCTCTCTCTCTCTCTCTCACTCTGTTCATCGTCGCGAGAAGCGACACCTTCGATATACGAACGTTCAATAAATATCGAGACTTTCATCTCGTTCGAACGAGTCTTTCGGCTTATGAATTTATGGAGCCGTCCATAGCTCACCCCTGCCGCGGGACGAATCTCCGCCACGCAACAGTGATTCATGAACAGTATCGACGCCGAGGGTCCCTCGAATTCCAGCCCTCGTGGTTCTCATGACTCGATTAGGAGTTCTAATTCAAAACTGTGCCCGATACTTCTAGCCTCTTATAGCACAGGTCGACAATGAAACCTGTTTTTTGTTGTTGTAGAGATCAGTGTTTTAATGCGTAGATTCTCGTGCCGGGCATCGCAAGACGACAACAAATCCATTCTTACCGGTTTACGATGGCTTCTGTCCGTTTTACTTGGATAAGGAAGTTTCGATTTTACGAGCAGCTTGATCCAAACGGTAGCTCATCGCGTGGGGGATGATAGTGAGCGTTCGTTTGTCGATCACGCAAGTGTAACAACCGCTGTGTACGCAAGATGTTGATACTAAACTGCATACGCTACATGCTCACCTGGATCAACTTGAAGAGAATACCGTAGAACCAAAACCAAAGCTGCTCGCGCGACTCACCGACAACAGCAGCAGCAGCAGCAGCGGTGTCTTCGAAACGACCCTGACCATGACTACTAGGCGAGACCAGAGTCTCGTGCTCCCTTAATTCTGATAGGTCATTTCGCCGCCTCATTTTGCTCGTCAGCTGCTGGCGACCCCGGGAAACAACGAGTCTCCGAATATTGTCCACGATCCAAACCCCGGATCATCCGTATTTTCCTCCACACGAGATCCGTATTCGAAGCTTCATCGTAGCAGGATAATGAAATTGGAACGAAGTGAAATGTTACGACTAGGCGCTTCGACGAGGCCGTACGAAACGCACGTGAGTCATCGACGACGGGAGGAGCGGAGGGTAAAAAGCAAAGCATGAAATATCACGGGCGAGGGTGAGGTAACGCGTGATTATACGAAAATGAATGATCGTATAACGTTAGCGGCATAGAAGGTTATAGAAGCGGTAAATGACAATTTGTCCGTTGCGTAATGTACTTAACGTTTGGTACATTAGCCAGTCGTTCCGCGGTATCGTACGACTCTCGCGATAACCCAAAACCATAAACCGATTGCCCCTGGCGAAATATCGCTGGACGGTACAACATCGTCCTGGTAGTTGTTTCCTACACTGGGGCAGCATTGTACGAAACAAAAGAAGACTCGTGAAATTACCCATCCGGAATAACGATGAATTATCAACCCGAGAAGCGTAGCATTGTAGGAATACTACGAGCATCACGGTACCAAAGATGACCGAAGGCTCGCGTCAAAGAACGAGAATCGCTTCCGTTCCAGCATACTCGCTTCCTCGCGCTAATTTCCCCCTTCCATTTTTTTCTCTTTCATTTTCCCCCCAAAAAACAACAAGAAGACTGTAAATCTCGGGCTTTGGCACTCGCGTTTTCGAGTTACCGCAAAAGGTATTCCCTCGGTTCGTTGAAACCGCCGCGCTTCGTTCAACGAGGATGCTGCGTACACGATTGAAAAAACTCCGTCAAATCTAACACGAAAACGTTCGTCGACGACTTTTTTTCGCACAGAATTAGTGTTATTTCAACGCTTCACTCCGCGTGTAGCTCCGTGTTAAGAGTGACCCCAACCAATGTTAGAGTAACGCTCAAAAAGTGTTGCTTTAGCATCGAGTAACATTTTTTGTGGCTTGAAAAATGGACTTTGAGAACAACGCTAATCACACGCGCGAGAAAATGTTGAATATTCTGCCCAACAAATTCTTACGCTCTTTGCAATGCCCGGTGCTACGTTCTTCGCGATCCCGATGACCGATCGTCGTAGTCATCGTTGCGTCGAAATCGAGCGCGACTATCGTACATCTACACGCGACGAGATGGTCGGGGGGCATGTGCTACTGCTCGCCCGCGCAGACAACTGCTATGCAATTCGTGTTGCGGAGCTATTCGCGGAGGCATACCTAGTATCACCCCTCCGCAGTCCCGGGCTGTTCTAATAGCTCGTTTCGAACGTTTTGCCGGATACCTAACGTCTCCGAGACATGCAGACCCGTTCGAATTAAACGATGGCCCGTCCGCGAAATCGCGTATTCGCGATGTTCTCCTCGACATTGTCTCTCGTCGGCGAACAGCCCAGCCACGAAGAAGCATTCCTCGCTGCGGTGTTCATCGTTCCCTCCACCAGCATCAAAGGATCAAAGGAAAAACAAGTCCTCCTCCGAGTAAACTCGCAACTCCGAACCCTACTCTTCGATCGGGGTCGAAAATTCATCTTCCAACGGGCTGCCAACTTCCCGATTTGTTTCCGATTAGCGCGTCGAGCAATGACAATGATGCTCGCACGGCTGGGCCAACTTCTACTTTTTGAACGCTCGCACGTTGTCGTTGCGAAAAAGCGAGCTAAGCGTGGCGCATTTCAAAGCGAAATGTCAGGGAACGGCTCAACTTCCGCTTCCGCTCAGGATATACAATCTACCGCGCGAGGCAAAATCTTTCGCTGCTGATAGAATGTTCAAGGTTTGTATGGCACTGAGGCGGCATTATCTTTCTCGGAAGGGACAGTTCTGGCTATCGAGACATGTGATGACCTATTTTTGACTACCGTGTGCTAAAAGGACATTTGCCACGTCATGTAACCGACTCGTTCGTCGAGTCAGATGAATCATTAATACGATCTCCTCGTTTTCATTCAGCCACATTCGACATCCCAAATCAATCTATCGCAACCATTTTCGGCTATCTGCCATCTATTTTTGGCGCTGTTTAACAGCATCTGTGATATATTCACCGTCGATGTCTACTTTTGGGCTCGATTTGCATTTTCATCTTCCTGAAACCGAAGAGGAAGATCGCAGAGAAGCACTAAATTGGAGTATACTCGAGTGACCTTTCGATTAATCCGTTTCGTGGTTTTCTTCTCCATTTTCATGCTATCAACTAGCAGCTGTGCGTTGCAGTTTTAATGTAGTTAGTAGCAGTCAATCGTGTACGCGGATACCAAGGGTCGCACTACTGGCACCCTATCGTTCATTCGCTTGGACTGCAAAACATTGTACCCACGTTATGTACAATGTTTTAGGCTATCACCTATCATATCTATGTATTATGTCCATGTTCGCCCCACAGCTTGCTAGAGCAGAATAAACGTATCTACCTATCTATCCTGCCTTCACAGTCCCATCCGCTAATATTCGAACAAGAAGCCCCTCACCCCCTTTGGCAGTGTAGTCGCTATCTAGCAGTGCTGCAATGCAGCTGACGCGATGCCTCTGATTACTTCGAGCGAGTAAAAAACGTCACTTCGAAACAGTCTTCAGGTTTGCGCGCTATTTGGGCTCGGCTCAAAGGCTCCGCGTGCGCGAAAAGGCGGGCTGCTGGTTCTTTGAATCGAGATGTGAAATTCTAGTCCGGCGAAGCTGCACGCGAAAAAGGAATAGGGTCAGAAGTGGATCATTATGAAGTCGAGCTACCAGGTAAATGATCCACTCCGGACATCTCTGGCTCGGTTTACGCGGGCTGGTATCCCTCGTCGTCGCTCCTCAAACTCGGGGGTTATACGATACCACGTGAACTAGGAAACGTTTGCTCGCCGAACGAGACTGGATACGTGATGTACTCGAAGGGTTCTCCGTCGTCCTCCCTCCTACGGAATGCCGGAGTTTTTATTGATACGCGCAGAGGGGAGATATTTATCTTCCCAACTGAGCACAGCACACCGATACTCGCGAAGGATTATGTTTCACGACGAAACGTCGCCTTCACGGGGAAGAGAAAAACAGTAGCTCCTACTACCCTCTAATGGCGCTTATTACTATCGCTGTGCGGCAAACTATTAACACGGCGATACATCGACCATTATAGTGCGTACAGCTGCATCAACTTGTATGTTAGATGGAAACAGTCAGCATCTTGCGTTAGTAGCAAGCGCAATGCTGACGTGATCATTTTTGTTAGGCACGAAGATAGTACCAGCTACCATTCTGATAATACAGGTTACCATCTCAATAGCAAAGAGTACCATCGAATATAATAAAATTTACCGTATTAACGGTAATTATCATACTATCATGATGGATGTTGTTAGTATTTTTTCACCTTTCTTTTTTTTTTTAGATCGGTGAGAAGACACGTCAAATCGATTGCGACGACCAATTTCGAGAACTTCATTCCCATCTGTCGGAGTACACGGTAAAAGACTGTCACAAAAATGTTATTTGATACTAAAGTAACACTTTACAAATAACATTTTAGTGGCGCTAATTTTGTGTAGAAAAAAAGTCGTTGACACGAATTTGTGCGTTGAACTCGACGGACAATTGTTGACCGTCGGGCAACCATTCGAGACTCGTTCGCTCGATCATCTTTTCTCTCTCGTTTTTGATTCCGCGTCGGCGGGCCGCAGACGCTGGAACGAAACGACGATGATGGGTCGGTAGTATTTATCGAGGACGCGCCGATGGATGTGATTATATTCGACGGATGTACGATCGTGGGCGACGCGTATTTAATTGTACGATTCGAGAAGCACCGCACGCCCGAGGCTGTCGTTACTTCGTCGCGTCGTCGTCTGGACCAAAGTTCCCGTGAAACTTCCATAAGCAAAGGAGAAACAGCCTGCTGCCACTCGGTTGTCCGCCTCGGCGGCGGAGGCGCGAAAAGCTATCGGCGCGTAGGGGAGAAGAAAGTGCAAGAAAAAGGGACACGCGCCGGACCGCGCGACCGGTATTTCTGGTAAAAACAAACTTGGCTCCCCACCCCTCGGGGAAAAAGTATCGATGTTATTTTTCATAGCCGAGAAAGGGAGAGAAAAAGTAGCGAGGAGAAGCGAGGGGAGCGGTGAAGGTAAGTTTGAAAACTCGATCCTTCGAAACGGTGGCTACCCACGAAAAGGCCTCGAGCGTGATGCTTGCTCGACATCGTCTAATAGCTGCTCCATTATTTATGGTTTCCCAAGCTACTTGAAACTTTGTTTTTTCTTTTCTCTCGAACTTCTTCTTTGTTTCCGATACTCGTGGCGTAGGCGTCATCGCGCGCAGCGTTATCTCTCGCCACTGCTCTTTTTCTCCCCCGTTACCAGTAAACGCGTTACTTCCTCGATATCGCTATCATCGAATCACGATCATTCTATAAAGCTCGCGAACGAGCGTGCACGGTAAAGAATCGCGCAAAGTGTACAAGTTGTTGCGCGGGATACGTAACATTTTAGCGCGTGCGATCAGCGTTGTCCACGCGGTCCATTTTTCAACGCACAGAAATGTCGCTTGGTACCTACCGAAGTAGCACTCCTTAAACGTTACTCTTAACACAGAGCCGCGTTCCCTCGTCGCTACACGCGAAGCGCGCGGAGATAAGACTAATTTTTGTGCTCAATTTGACGGAATTTTTTTTGCCGCGTGGGATTCGCGACACGAGGCGGATCGCATTCGAGGAGAGCGGGGGACGACGAAAAGCCAGGGATTCGGGTCGTTGAGAGGCTCGATTAATTTCCACGGACGAGGGAATCCCTCGTGACGTCGCGATGAATATAAATTTGGTTATATACATCGACACCACGCATCGGTGGTAGAGGAGGCGGCACAGAGGAGGCATCGTCAACTTACCAGCAGCTTGATCCCGGTTGACCCGTAAACGCGCGGAGCACGGCTCTCGAACGCGACGCGCGACCCCCTCGACGTCGCGCATCCAGCAGTAGCAGCAGCAACAGCAGCAGGGCAACGATCTCGGACCCGGTGCTTACTTGGCCGAAGAGTCGACAGTTGGGAAACCGACCTCGCATTCGTATATGGTTGCCCCGTTAAATGATAATTAGATGGACGTTGGTCTTGGAAGGAATGGAGTAATTAAATGAAATTGGCACCCGTGTGGCCGCGTGCATAAGTGTCTTATCCCCAACGCGGCGAGCTCGTAGCACGGACGCGTTACAGGGACTCCGACCGCAGCGGCCTCGTTAGGACTTAGGTGGCTCGAATTCTGAGGCTCAACAAAATTATTTTATTTAAACCGTTTAGCATATCAAAGATACGTAATTGATAGGTTGTCATTGATTAAAAATTAATGAGAATATGCTTTTTCTGAGCCTGCGAAACTGACCTAAGGGGGTATTACGGTCACGTCGTATTTCTGGACGTTTTTTGAAATTGCGTAGAAAAAAAATCGAAAATATTTTTACCATTCGTTCCTTCGCCGGATATTCATCGATGTTTCAGAAATTCACCGAAAAATTCAAAAAGTGACGGTCTAGTAAAGTGGGGGGTGCAGAAAAAATGGTGCCTCTATTGGACACGATGCCAAACCTTCTAGTCACCTTGAGAACAACGATACAAAAGATTCTTATCAAGTAAGGATGTCGTTATAGTCCCTACCTCGGGAGAAAAAAAGCGCCCGCTTTGAAAAACCCACTTTTTTCGAAGTTTCGAGTTTTTTAAAAATAGTAAGCAGCCAAATTTTGAAATGAATCTGGTAGGGATAATAGAGAGTTGTACAGAGAAGCTTTATGCCAAATTTCAAGTAAATCAGTTCGTTAGAACTCGAGATATCGCGTCAACCGTGTTGAAAAAAGTAGTTTCGAGAAAAACGCGTTCAAAGTTTCAATACGCGGATACGTGAAATTTTCATAATTCCTTTGGAGGATGTACGCGAAAACAGAAGGACAATTTTCTCACCATTCTACCCTGGAATAGCCCCTCAATGGCCTCTAATGCTCGGCGCGTCGAGGAGGGATGAAAGTGTAAAAAATCGTACGATCCAACGGGATCGGATAAAATATTTCTTTGGAGGGGAATAAATTGTAGAGAGATTTCAAAGTCAACGCTCGATAAAAATAAGAAAAGCTCACTTTCGCCTTATTCGGTTTCGCCTGAAACGATCGTCGAGGCACGTTTACGTCAAAGATTAATTTCCAGAGCGTTGAAGTTTGCACGATCCGTGTACGGGAAGGTAGGTAGGTATTTGGCGAGCAACCATCGGGTCGCATGGTCACGTCCCAGAATTATACCGATCCAATTTAATTTCTAAGAAGCCCTTTGGATCCCGCGCCGAACCGTTTATACGCTGCTCCAATCCAGCCACGTGCCAGAAAGACGCTTACGTGAATTCGCGGATCACGAGCTTTTCCCAATTATCGAGCTTTCGCCCGCGACAGCTAAATAAGTCTCGTCCCTTCGGCTTTTGCCCGTTAATATTCGACGTCTTACTCGCGAGCGAGCGAGAGAGAGAGAGAGAGAGAGAGAGAGCGGGAAGAGCGGGGAATATTTGCGAAATTGGGTTGAAAATTTTCCGAGGAAATTGTTTATCCGCGAGAGAAAACTTTTCGCCGGTGCATCGTCGTTCAGGGTTAGCGAGCGAAAGATATCGGCGCGCTCTGCGGTTTTCACGGGGTAAAGTTCTCGGCGCGAGCTCAAAAGGCCATCGCGACGAAGTGCGCGCCGCGTATATCATCCTCGTAGAAAATTCATATTTTCTTGGAAAACTTCTGTGTATCGAGGGAGAAGAGGAAATTGGCAATCGAGAAGGCGAGAGAAATACCTCGGCTTCTGTCTCCGCGAGGATCCGAGGCGAATCGTTTTGCGGAAAGCTTCGAGATTTCGCTGTTACACGAATCGCGTCCGCGCGAGATATACCTGCGCCGAACCGACGTTCCCGGGTAATTATAGCGCCAGATTTTTATCTCGACTAGGAACCGTCCGACGTACAGTTTTCGCTTAATTCCCGCCAAAGCGAAAATTTCGTTAGCTCTCGGAATTTCTTTTCGCGAGCTCGCGACCTCGTCTCAACCCTTTCAAGGTCACATTATTTCGAGAAGTATTTTTTTGTAAATAGTACTGTACCCAGATTTGTGAAACTAGAGATGGTGAAATGAGAAATAAACGTAAACTTCCCGGCCAAAACATGATTTCCTCTTCGTCCATGAACTAGCAAATCGAATCATTAAATGCGAGGAACTATACGTAACTCCGAAGATATTGCACCCAGTGAAGTTGCGAGAAAACAAGGCGTTATCAAGAAAAATGTTTCCAACAAAACACGCGTATTTCTATCTGGAAAATACGAATATGCGATAAAAAATAGAGATTTTCATTTGGAAAATCAAAGTTGACCTTGAAGGTCGTGCTCGAGGATAAATTCAAGGTCAGCGTTAAGGTGCCAGGAAAAAATCCTCCAACTTTCGGTCGTTTTCCCTGCAAACGTGTTTTTTCCAAGTTATTCAGAGATTTGCATACTATTTCCTCACGCTGTACAGTACATTGGAAAATTATGTTTCGATGAACTTATCAAGAGTAGTTGAGAAATCAAATATCTTTAACGTGTCGCGTCGACTACTCGAATATTCAAGAATCCAACAAATGTATAACCTTGTAGATATAAAAAAAAAAAAACAATGCGCTGCTATCCGAGGAATCTTTGGATATCGATCAAAAAAATTAGTTGAAAAGTATAGAAATAACCCATGTGTTTTGAACCAATGATTGCTATCATAATTTATCAATATTACAGTATTATTCTTTTCTTATTATAGCTAATATTATTCAGCGAAATTAGCTTCTCGTCACCCGTTGAAAAACATGTAGCAAACCTGTTTATTTTCATTTTCTGTTCGCTACTTTGTTTACACTTCTTTCAAGCACGATCACCGAGATGGACCTATTATTTAAGTTATTCGGAACACTTGTTAAAAATATTCGAGCAAATCAGTGAAAATATTATATTTTTATAAATATGTAACTGCTTTTTGTTTGTTATAATATGTATATTCTATTTGAAAAATTACTCTGAACAATATTTGGATATTATTTTTGTTCAATTAATTGGGTATTAATGAGGTTGGGTTGTTTTGGGTAAATAAATTAAAAAAAAAAAAAAAAACCCCAACCTGGCGACCCTGGCAAAACCTTGCCTGATTGGCTTGGTCATCGGTTTCCGGCCTATGGCTTTGAATCCTGATTTTTCCGATGTCAGCGACTCATAAAACATATACACAGGTAATAATATTACACTGTCATCGCTCAAAATTTGTCGCGACAAAGTCGGTTCTTGCGATTCTAATTGTGTGTAACTAATTTTTGCGCAAAAATAAATTGAAGAATCAAGTAAAAATGGTTGTATGAAAAATATTGAGATGGGAACGAGAACAAGTGGGTGAAAGGGTTAAATACTTTAACGAACGTTCGACCAAATTCAATTTTTTCTTTTCGTTTTTTCCTCTCTCTCTCTCTCTCGGAAGAATAATTTTCGCGGAGGCGTGGAATTCGGCGGAAACAATCGCGTTTCTAGCCGGTCGGTTTCGCATCGGTTTCGCGGGCGAATCGCAGATGCGGAACGTAGTTTTGGGCGTAGTTTGATTAAAATTGCGAGATTAATGCGCCGTTCCGCTCTCTATCATTTCACGTGCCGAGCGTGTTCGGTCGACGGTCAGCTGTTCGTTCGTCATTTTTTTTACCCGGAATTCGCGCGCGAATGACACGCTATCGCCACCTGGCCCCTAGTTTCCGGTCCCCAGTTTCCTGTCGTCGGGCCGCGGCCCCGCGATCCCCTGGGCTCCCCGGCCAGATGACGTGACTACTCCGTTCCCGACGCGTGGGCTCCCTCGGCGAGCTCGTACCCGGCATTCTTCGTCGCACTGCCACCGAGCCTAGACCAATTACAGGGTGCAATTGACGTTTGAACTCCGACAACGGCTCGGATCATCTCCCCGTCCTCTCGCTTTCTCTTTCCCTTTCTCTCTCGCTCGCTCGCCGCACGCACGATTGCCCTATCAGTTTCGTACACCATTAGAAGCCGCATCGCCCCGGTGTTTTCGCCAGAGATCCTTGGATCACGAGTAATTCGCGAAATTTCATCTACTTATACCTCGTTGCGTCGTGATGGGGGAAAAAAAATGAGTTTCGCGCCTTTCGTCTTCCAAGTTACTCGCGACGCCGACTCAAACGCGTTCGACACATTTTGCGAACATTTTTCCCAAATTAGCCAAACAATTTTCCCACATTCTGCACACTTTTTACAACATTCCCAAAACTTTGTACAACATTTTGCAAACATTTTTGACACATATTGAAAAACTTCGCCGCATCGCGGGCGATTATTTCTATAATATTTGGAAAATTCGAGATTTTCAGATACATATTCGCTACCGCGTGGAGAAATCTACAATTTTTTTGCGAGGAGAAAGATTGGCAGTATTTTTTTTTTTACATTCGTCGAAATCTGAAAGAGAGAGGAAGATGCGAGACGGTTTTCCGTGGTCATCGAAGCGTTCGTTGCCGGATTCTTTTCGTCCCGGAATCGGGAAGCAGCCGCAGCGAGAGCTTCGCACCGAAAGCTCCGAATCAAGATGTTGCAGATCGCAGCGAGCATCAACGAGAAGGAGAGGGAGAGAGATGGAACCGAGAACGTATACACCGAGTGTTTTCCGTTGGTCGCTCCGCGTGAAAAAAAAAACCCCGTTAGCTTTCCCGCGCGTTAATCTCTCCGAGAGCGAATTCAATCGCGTCGTTCGACCGGAATGGAATTATGCCTCGGGGTAAAGTTAGACGCGTCGGGGTCGCGTTATCCGACAACAAATTGAGCGAAAGAGACAAATATCATTATCATTCGTCGCGCCACCGGGAAATCGTCGCGCGAGAGTCGACGAAAGGCGCGAACAGGCGAACAAAATATCGATATAACGGGATGTGATCGGGGCCGTTGGTCCGTTATTGCACCGGATTCGCCCAACGGCTTCCTCCTCGATCCTCCGCGAGCCCCGGGGCCAACAAGAACCTCGAGACGGCTTCCGACCGGGAGAAACGGGATGAGGGATGAAGCTATAGCCTCCTAATATAACGTGCCATATACCTATTCTCCCGTTATATTGTCCCCAGATACAGGAATTCCTCGAGGCATCGAGTAACCGATTAGCTTCGATATTTCTTACCCCCCGGGCACCACCGTGTCGTCGTTTCTAATTTCACAAACTTCCCTACGCCTTATCTATTCCCAAACACACACTCCCGAGCCTCCCTTCCTGCTCCCCCGTCATTTTCCCCGTTTCCACAAATTTCCTCTCCCTCTTCGGTATTTCTTCGCGATCCCCTCGAAATTCTAGGGGCAAGCGGATGCCAATTACACCTATGTGCACCGCAATCGTTCCTGCCGCTTCATTTCTCTCGAGCCGTCGATCTACTCGTCGCGGGTCGCAAATAAACGCTAGACTCGAATTAATTAATCAACGAACTCGTCGAGCGATCGGAATAGAGAGTATATTTGACGGATGGCAGAGACGAGAATATACTCGCGAGTCGTGTATTTTCCAGGGGCGAGTTTACGAATTTACGAATTTACGAATTATTCGTACCGAATCGAAAACTATTATCCGAGTTTAGATTCGAACTGGCGAGAAATTCATGTGTTTACGTGCATTCAGAACACCACGACTGTATTCTTCGAGCAACAACAAACAAACAAACAAACAAGCAACAATGGAATAAAGAGAATAGATAGAATAGAAAATAAAGAAAATGTTGCGCGATCGTCAACTATATTTAACAAACTCGATTTTGTAAATTGGCAGGCTTGGAATTATTCGATTCGATTCGATTCGATTTGATTCGATTCTCGCACTGGTATCTTCCAGACGCGGGAATCATCGACGAATCCGTGTTCCGCGTATTCGTACTCGGAGCACTACTCCGTTAGTCTCCATCCAGCTGGCGTCGATGCGAGATAAAGCTCGCCTGATAAGCTGATTCTAATGGAATTAATCTAATATTAATTAACACGATTCCCCGTTGCGTGTTGCAGTATGGCGAACCAATCTAATCCAATTAAGGTTCCTCGTCTTTGCGGATTCCTCGGTAAAATAGATCGCGCGGATATATCGCGGATATCATCCGTCTCTAGCGCGCGTCGTGTATCCGTCTCCGGAGCTACTTTGGCAAGATTCTCCAACGCGTTTGATCGCAAATTTCCAATCGCTGCTCGATCCGGCTCGATCCGGCTCGATTGTTATGCTCGAGCCGGAGCACGGTTCCCAAAATGTCGAGAGATAACAAAGGTAGGCGAGAAATGTTTACCGCGATTTCGAGTAACAAGTAATACTAAAACTAGTTGAACTAAGTTTACATATTTACGTTGAAGAAAAATGAGTTATTTATATTTTTATAAAAATCATTTTTCCAATCAATTGATAATTATTAACGATCATTTAACGGACGATCGAAAACGGAAGCTCCGTTTAAAAATGAGTAAATAAATAGAATTGTGCAACGCGTTGTTTTCGATAATTAATAAAAATCAATTGTCAGCTAATTAACGAATAATCAATTGACCAGAATTATTCTGGTCGCAGCTCCCAAAATTTGTCGCAAACCGTTTTGCAGAGATTCGTTGAAACCAAGAGAATCGAACGCGGAGCGAAAGTGAAAACTCACTTTCGCGACGCGTGAAAAGAGTCGGTGATGGAGGTGGGATTTTTCGCGAGATAAACCGAGAAACAACGGGCAAGTATTAGTTTTCGATGCGAAATCGACGAGTGACGAGTTTCGCTGCTTTCAATTACGTCAACGAGATTCGTTCGGTCGGCGTGTAACGCGGGCGGCGCATCGACGCGAGCGTTTGATTACCGCGCGCCTGCAATTTTTCTAAGCCAGCTCGGGTGAAAATCCCGTGGCGCGCGGCGCTCTTGTTGTCGCTTCTCATTACCGATGCCGGTGAAAAAAAGGTATGGAATTACATTTCACGGGGTTAACGAATCGATAAAAAAGCCAATCGCGTCAACTCTTCGTAATCGTGACGAGATAACAGCCCTCGAGCGATATGCAAACGAATCGGATCGACCGGAATAACTTAAAAAATCCCGTTCGATCGACTCGACGCGAAACGCGAGAGCAAACGATCGGAAAAGAAATTATTTCCGATCACCGCGAGTAAATCGCATCCGTTTTTTTGTCGTTTTTTTTTTTTTTTTTTTTTTAACTTCACGCGAATACGTATAGGGTGTCCGATTTTTAGCAGAAGGGAAAATTCACGATTTTAACGGGTTTTTTTCGTGACTTTTCGTATCTCGGCGATGCTCTTTGTTCTGCTCTTTCGAACAAACGCGCGTCGGGGGCCAGTAAAAAGTATCGGTTATACAGGGTGGTCCATTTTAATCGCCCGGGCGAATATCTCGAAAAGTAAAGAAGACACGAGAAAAAGTTACGTACGAAACTTGAAGGGCTCCGCGGGGGACAGAGATGACGATGATACGCGTCGACTTCCGGATTTTGCAATTTCCGAAATTTCGCTCGGAACTTCGGATTTTAGGTAAGGAACAACGGTTTTGCCTTGAGACTAACTCGAAGACGACAGCTGCTCGTCTCAATTTATGTTGTTGTTTTAATTTTTTGTCGATCAAATCGAAAAAGGTCTTTGCAGGTCTGCAACGCCGTACCTACTCGCGTTGTGCGAAATAAAGCAACACAAAAACTAGGCAATCGCAACCAGCGACGCGGAGATGTTGAAAAAATGCCCGTGTACCGGTAATTTTCCGTGACTTTTTACGGTCGGAGTGTATTTTCATGAATTTTCAGGTGGGTAGACACCCGTGTTGTGATAATATTGAGAATCGATGGAAGTCTACCGGCGCGCGCCCTCCGCCCCCGATCTCGCGGGTTCTGTATATCGCGAATTACCTACCCCAGCCTTAACAATGCCGAGGTGATATAGAGTCGATGGAATGCTGAAGGAATTGCTGACGGAAACGGTGAGTTATTACTCCAGTCGTAAACTCATAAGCGCTCGAGGATCGAAGGAGACGACTTCGTGGATAATATTACTCGAAGACCCGACTACCCGACTAGTCTACCGACTGACAACGAGAGATACGTCCTTCGCTCGTAATTGAGAAATGCATCGTTGCGGTATTCCCGATATTGAAAAAGAGAGCGGTGCGCGGTGCGCAGTTGCGTGCGATTACTGGAAAAGTCCGAAAATTGTATGGACGAATCGACGACTCATTTTTTTTCTCGCTCTATTCTCAACGTATAAAAAAATCTTCTTACCGAGGATGAGCTCCGAATTGAAATTCTGAGTACTCGCTGGATGATTTTGAAATTGAGCTGAATTTTTCCAAATTTAAAAAAAAAATTATCTATAACGATAAGACAGATGTTTCAAACTTCCTTACGTTTAATTGGATTTATCTCGGAAACTATTAGCTCTACGGTTTGGGCTCCGTGAATCTTTTCGGTAGGAAATTAAATTCTAAACAGAAAAGTATGGATACAATCTTGCTGTAAATTCAACGGTTGACGAGAAAAAACGGAAAAACCATAAAATTTGGTAAAAAATCGAGTTTGAAATTTTTTATCGCTAACACGGGTCACAGAACGTAGATCAGCTACGAGCACTTTTGAAGAGCGAAGATACTTCTACGGTTTCGGCCCATGACCAATCGAGTAACGCGAAACGCCGCGCGGTTATAGATAATTGAAGGGGAAAAAATTAATATTTACGTGTGAATTAAATGGGAAAATTTGGGAGATTGAACTTTTTTCTACGTTTAGAGTGATATTCGGTCAATGGAGCGAGAAAAAAGGAGTCGTCTGCAACGAAGCATACGTACGCGCGCTCGAAAGTCGTAGGCGAGCCGATCGCCGCGTATGCCCGTCAAATGTTTCTCTTCGCGAAGCAAGATGCGACGAAAGGCGAGAGAGAGAGGAGAGGTGCCTCGTGAATACCTTGCAATCAAACGACTTTTGTAAAAGCGAGTGCGCGGACAGCGTGTAAGCGAGGCTCTTTGTCTCTCTCTCCCCCCCCCCCCTCTCTCTCTCTCTCTCTCTCTCTCTCTCTCTCCCCCCCCCCCCCCCCTCTCTCTCTCTCTCTCTCTCTCTCTCTCTCTCTCTCTCTCTCTCTTCTCTCTCTCTCTCTCTCTCTCTCTCTCTCTCTCTCTCTCTCTCTCTCTCTCTCTCTCTCTCTCTCTCCCCCCCTCTCTCTCTCTCTCTCTCGTTCGCTCGGCGTACGTCGTCCCCGGCGGAAAACGAGAAGACGAGAACGTATCCGATCGAAATCCTCCGCCGCCTCCTCCTCCTTCTCCTCCGGTGGGGTCGACTCGCCGCCGAGGGGTCTTCGCCGAAGACTCGACGTCCGCAACAACGCAATGTGTGGTCCCCGCGTTATGACCCCTATGGCACGCCGCGTCGTCACAGCCTCGACACGTATACGCGACGTTTCGTGATCGCGCTCGCTTCATTATTTTCCGGGGGTCGTATCATGTTTTATAGCCAATAACTCGACCGACGCCAGTCTTGTATTTTACGAGAACGAATTCTCCCAATATTTTGGCACCGCGGAGAAAAACCGTTCTCCATCGTCCCTCGTCAAAGTCGCGAACGACAAGGATACAACGATTAAACGCGTATCGAGCTTTTTTCCACGTTCCTCCATCCCTCCTTCCTCCCTCGCAAGCTCGCAGTAGTGCGCGCTAGGGTGATTTTTCGCGACTATTTTTTCTTCGCCCCCCCCCCCCCCCCTGGAATTTCGTTGGATATGTTGGATGAAAAAAATCCGCTGATGTACTTTCGAGTACTTTCTCCGAGCGCGAACGAATTTTCCACGTAAAATACACGTGAATCAAGATTTTCTGAAAATTCCTGTAACTCGGCCGCATTCTATGCTACCGCGTCGTACTTGGTCTCGATTTACTCCGAATCAAACGATCTACAAAAGTGCCCGGTGCGGCGAATGCGTAACTCGTACCGGTGAGAGTTGGTACAGGTCGCTGAAGTTGATTTTCACCCAAAATTAACGTTACCTCCGAAGCATTCAACTTTACAACTGCAATTTTCTTGGAAATTGAATTTTTTACAAAAAATGTTTTGCGGGCGTAATTTCTTGGATCTATATTTTCTGAGATATCGAACGATAATTTCGGATACCATCAATTTCGAAAGCTGGCCCACCAATGCCAGTTTGATTCCCAATCAAACTAAAATGGTATGGACAATAAACATAACTTTGTTCGTTTTAGACGTACAATTTCAGATTGTTATCACCGGATATCGGAATTTTTTCGACATTTCCCACAAGACCACGTGTAATTTTATTACTCAATTTCTTCACCAACGAGCTTCCTCGACAGTCCCAAGGGCAGATTTTTCAATTTTTTTTACATAAAATGCATCGAATCCGCGCGGATTCGGAACATTTTTATCCTCGACGCAAATTTTTGTCCCGAATCTAGTGGAAATTTTTTTAATGCGCCTCGTCGGCAAAGAGTCCGGCCTTCCCTCTGTTCGGCGGCTCGCCGCGTTCCCCCCGTTCTCCGCGCAGGAACCGAAGCAAGAGAAAGACCCGACGGGACGCGGTTCTCTCAGATTCCGTTCGCGGTCGCCGTTTTCCTAATGCAACTCGCAGCTTCGGTTGTTTAACGATCGCGGGGGTCAGAGGGACGAGAACAACAGGCAGTAGTATAAATCCGCGCTGGGCTCGGCATCGCCACGGCTAAGTGGCGAAGGAGGAGTCGCGATGTATGTGCCCTTCGCGAAGCCAAAAACCATCCCAACTCGGCACACGCAGCGTAATCGCTCGGTTCTCCCTCCTTTTTCCCCGTACCGTGCTTTCGCGCTCTGGTAATTGCCGCTGGATGCCACGGCGAAAAGCTTTCTTCCGCAAGCTCGCGCGCGCGCCTCGTCCCGTCGGCCTCGCGAATCGGAACTCTCTCGGACGATCTCGATTTTCTGTTCCGCCGCCATCGATATCCGCGATTATTCGTCATCATCTTCGTAACAATCGGAGTAAAAAAATAAATTATCATCTCCGTTAATAATCACTTTGGTAATCATCGAACGAAAAAATTAATTACCATCTCCGTTAATCGTTATATCGATAATAATAATAAATGTAAAACAGTACTACCTCGATAATCATCAAATATTCGCGATTCATGCGCGTCACTTCCGGTCACGTAGTAACGAAAAAGGAAATCGCGTTGTTTATCGAGGAGGAATTGCCGGTTTCTTTAGTTCGGAAATCTCGCGAAAGTCGATCGAGATCGCGAAAGAATTCAAACTAATAAGACGCCGCGATATTAAAAGAATAACCCAAGTCGAATTATATCCGGCAACGAATCCTGAGAATCGACGCACGTGCTCGAACATTCGATCTTATAAGAAAAGTTGCTCCATCGTTCTCTCGCGTTTTCATCGTTCCCGTATCCCCGCGCATCCGATCTTCCGCGGCGGGGAAAAGTTTTTCCGTTCGTTTGGCCCTTTTTCTGGTCTCTCTTTTCTCCCTCTCGTTTCCTATTTTTCGCGACAAGTGGGAAAATTGATCGTAGATTTTTGTCCTCCCTCGGTGGCGGATGCGGTGAAAAATCGGGAGTAACGAGAAGCGATGCTCTTACCTTTTCGAAGGTCGTCGTCCGGACGCGTACCTACGCTTCCTCGAGGAAAATTTGCCCAATATCTGGAGTCGCGCGTCGGCGAGCGGTCTGTCAATATCGCCAAGTTTTTCCGAAGGACGCGGCCAACTCTTCCCGAAAGAAAAACAGTTTTATCAAGCTCGAGCAGCCGGTGAACTTGGTCGGAGATAAAAAGGGAGGAAAAAACACCGCGGACCAAAAAAAGAATCCGAAAGCGGGGAAGAGAAAAAAAAGACCGCAGATCCGGTGAACTTTAACCATTTAATATACCCCCTGTCCTGCTATCGGACGTATCCGCTTCGTCAATTTTTTTTCCCATTGCCAAACCACCGGAAACTCGAATAGTTCGACTTATTTCTTAATATACTTAATAATTACATTTTTTCATACCGAATCTAAAATTCAGTAGACTTGCCGTGAAGTTAGCTACTAAAACGTAATTCTTGCCAAAGTAGGTTAACCGTTTTCCACTTATTAACTCTTTTTGAAAAATACATTTTGCAAAGAAACTTCGTTTTATAGATTTTCATCGAAAATTCAGATTTTTTTTCAATCAAGTATTTGATACTAAGGAAAGACATTCTAGGGATTTATAATTGGTACACACGTAATTGAAAAAAAACCTAGCCAGATTTGGCTTCGTTCCAAAAATCATACATATTTCGGTAGCTGGAAACGAGCTAGTTTCTAACAACAACAAAACGTAGGAAATTCGAATATTAATCGGAAATCAATGCTTCGATTTGAAAGATACAACGCGAAATTTATTTTCAGCATTTGAAGCGTAAAAAATGCCACTCGTCCACGTGCCAACTTTGCGTCGTCTCCACTCGAAGATGGACCGACAGATATCGAAACGCGTCGGTGCGTCGTTTCGAATCGCTTTCAAGTTTTTTTAAAAGGGGGAAGCGGGCTGCGTTCATTTTTCCTCTCCGCGATATAGAAGAGGGGTCACTTTGCGAACGACGATATCGTCCGTGGTTGCCACGACGCAGGGTTAAGAACGAAACGAGTTATTTGAAAAAGGGGTCAAATTATTCGAATAGTTCGAATATTCGATTCGAGCACTATTCTCACGCCCCTAAGAGGGGTCGAAGAAAGAAAACGAAGGGGGGTGAAATAAGACTGCGATTTCGTTCCAGTACCTCGAACATGAATTTGGAGGGGGGGGGGGGGGGGGGGGAAACGAAAAGTAATTTCTTAACGTCGTTTCCCAGTTCCTTCGCCGAGCGCGTTCGAGATCAGCCGAAAGTGCACCCGGCGATGGGTGGCTTCATATTCAGTGATAAGTGCCGCGACGGGACGCAGTCGCAAAAAGCGGCGCCTCTCGCTCGTCAGCAGGAAGTCGGATCGGTCAGATATATTATTAACGCGGGCTCGAGGCCGCGTCATCCCCCCGCCGTAATCGTGCGCGTAATAACGATTAATAAACGCGCGTGGAGAATCGACGATCGAGGAACCTCCGCGTTCCTCCCGGGAACGCCGACGACCCATGCCCTCCGACGTATCAATCATTCCGTTCGGTCTTCGGCTCCGTGCCGAGGAGCAGTTAGGCAGCGCGCCGTTCGAACGATCGTAGAAGCAATTAAATCAAATACTTCGCGGAGGCCTTTCATCGTTTATTCATTCCTCTAATTACCATCCGAAGCCTCTCCGCTGTCGGCCAAGCGTGCGATCAGATGCCAGATGCAGCCGATTTCCGATCCAGATGCGCGCCGATTATCGCGCGCCAACGTCTCGCTATTTTGCCGACGATGCGCTCCCGATCCGACCGATCATCGTCGCGGCAAAGATCCTCCTCGTGACCAGAGTTGCGCGAAAGTAGCGCGTTGCCCGTTACTTTGAACGACGTGCTTCGGATAAGTTTTCCGTTACAAATGACTTTTTTTCATTCGTCATTTCAAACGTGATCCACTTATCAATCGCACGTTACTTTTTTTCATTCGTAATGGAACACTCGTTCGTCGCACGTTACTTTCGTAACGCGCGATGACTAGAGAGCGTGGCGAATAAAACATCGCCACGTATTCGTTCGCTTACAATTACCACTATCACTGCAACTCGATCTACAGAAATCTGAAATTCGGTATACCTTTTGCCAAGCACCGCGAGTTGCTGACGTCAGGAGCGTAGAAACCGCTTATCGTGCCGTGTTTTCCACGAAATATGGAGGATATCTTCCCTTAATCTAGGTATACGACTTCCACCCTTTGTAATAATTACGCGACGAGCATCGCTGTTCTCGTAGAAAAATCGCTCTCTCGCAGATTGGTCGTTACTAAATCCTGTGATTGCGAGTCCCAGCTTACTAAATCTCGAACGCGGGAATAGTCCAAGTTCGTATCTCCTCGGATCGACTGCGAATCTCTATTTGCCAGACGCCACGGACGTCGAACGTTTTCGGGCCTACTTTCCAAGTCACCGCAAGGCCCAGCGTCGAAATATTTTCAACTACGAATTCGAGCATTATTCCACTGAATCACGCGACCTCGTATCTAAGATTATACGCGATTTGCATTTATCTAAAATATAAGTGCTTAAAAAAATACGTTCAAGAGTTAGCGAAAACGTATTGGGTTGCGAAAATGAATTGAACGTTTAAAGTGAAAACTTTACTCCGTTGGAAGGGAATTAATTCAACGATCGATGGAAACGCCAGTGCGTTGCGGAATTTAACGCGTTATTTACGACCCAGGATCAAAGATGTCGTAGTCCCGCGAGACAATATTTCGAAGCGACGTCGAGGAAGAAGTTGACGCGGAGGTTGAGCATTTTGAATGGAATCGTCCAGCATGAGGAAAGGACGCCGAGCGAGGGAGAGAGGGAGAGAGAGAGAGAGAGAGAGGGGGGGGGGCTCGGAGGGATGAAACAAATCGATGCTTCGGAGTAATCGATGGCGGAGAAACTTTGGCGGCCTGACAACTGTGTCGCGCGAGACGAGGCAGAAGATTCGTGGCGTTCGCGGTCGTTCGTTCTCTTTCGAAATCGCGGCTCCGCTCTGCGTCAGCTCCGTCGGTTCGGGGATGCTGCGAAGCGCGGAATCGTTTCGGGCTTTCTCGTTACACGCGTCGTACAGACGAGCCGTACAAAGAAGAGAACCGGCTGAATTTTCCATCGAGCTAGCGCTTTCGCTCCGCAGACCTGATTGCTTCCGTCCTCGTCCATGCTCAAAGACACTTGTTGCTGATGCCAGCCCAATCCCATCCCTTATGCATGCTTCGCCACGAATTGATTATTCCAGGCTCGTGGAATGGAACGAAGCTGCTCGGATAAAAATCACGAGAATAATCGATTTTCCATTTATTCATTTATTCATTTATGCGTTTAATCATTTATTCATTGCTTCTTTTCTATTTGGGACCCCCCACAAAAACCGTTCTAGAAGCGTCGTAAATTATAGAATGACCTTTCCCCGAGCATAATGTCGGTCACATTGAAATATAGAACAGGGATTAAAAAAAAATTCAATTTTTCCTCGTTTTCGCGCTGAGTCAATTGATGAATTTTCTCGGTACTTATTATTATTATTATTTTAGTGGCGGGCCCCAAATAGAAAAGAAGCTATCCATTTATTGGGCTAAAATGAATTCACCTCGGGATATCAGCGACGGGGAATGTTTTCTATGCAATTTTTATAATTCATTAACGCTACTGGTGATTTTCTTCTTCGTGTCGTTT
Source organism: Arge pagana (assembly GCA_963969455.1). Taxonomy (NCBI): domain Eukaryota; kingdom Metazoa; phylum Arthropoda; class Insecta; order Hymenoptera; family Argidae; genus Arge; species Arge pagana. The sequence goes on along the minus strand of OZ018315.1, from coordinate 7,689,510 downwards.
GCAGCGTGAAATTTCTGAAATGGAGGGAGAGGGGGAGAAGAGGAGAAAAAGTTACGAGGTGATAGAAAAATCGTGTGGGAAAATTTGGTCCGCCGGCGAATTACGGGAACGATCGTGAAATTTATCGCGCGTAGAATCCGGCCGGAAAAACGAGGAAAACGTGTTTCCCGACAGCGCGAGCGGGATGTTTCGTCATAACCACCGGCATAATCATCTTCGTGATCGTCATTATCGTCGTCATCGTACCAATCGTAGTACACCTACCTCCACGCGTAACGACGTTACGTTACGTTATCGACGCCCGGGCAGGGAAGTACCTCGTGGTAATGCCTATGGAACAGCCGCGAGCGGAACATCGAACGGACATAGACATACGAGCCAAGTGCCGCGTGTCCTGTAATCAAGGAGTGAACTCGCCAATCAGTTGGCTCGTAATTGGTTAATTTGATGATTGATTAATCATCGGTTACCAGCTGCCACGGGCGGGGTTCGCGAGGGAAAGACAAAACCGAGCGATAAGGTACCTGCTCGCCTCCGAGAGAAGCGAGAGTAGTGCTTAAAAGCTCCTCGCGCCGTTCCGCCGATACCTCTCATTTTTTTCCCTCGACTTTATTCTCCCCGGCGAAATTGCGTCTGCGAGGGAAAAAAAAGATCGAGAACGATCGAAAAATCGGGCGAATTCGAACGACGCCGTTGATATTTCGACGAGCTTTTTCCGGAGCTTTTTCCCATTCGTTGGGAAACAATTGTCCACAAAAATGACTATTTTTCCAGCAGAATCCGATCGCTGTCGATAAACGAAGGTGAAACCGACGCGTAATCGCTGGCGCGACGCCCGGTATATTTTTGCAGACAACTTTATTGACGCGACGCGTGAATGTTTAATGGGTTTTCAATAAAACCACGGGACGCCACAATTTGCGACGTGATTCGCGAAACCGCATCGACTCTACGCCACGCTTTTTCCACGACCGATGCGACACGTTTCGCGCGAATTTCGCGCGATCGACGACCCGCGCGGCACGTACGTACCTACGCGCGACGCGTTTGATGCGTTTCCGAATTCTTCGATTTTTGAATCGCGGAGTCGTCGGGTGAAAAAAAAGACGGATCGGATCTTCGGGTTGGAGCGAGAGCGAACTGAGATCATTGCTCCGTCTAAATACGTCTTCTTGGTGATTCGACGGCCGAGAGGCGTTGCATAGCTCGTGGCTGTCGTAATTAGCTCGTTAAGCTCGTTAAAAGTGGAGCTTCCATGTTTAACCTTCGACCGTGGTGAACCCCTTATTTTCCACTAACGAAGACACGCTTTCGACCACGTGCTGCTGCCCGTCCGACGAAATCAATTTCTCATTACTCGAGCTCGTTCACTTTTAGGCATCAACGCCGCACAGTGGGAACCAAATTCATTTTCCGTCGAAAAACCCACCCAGCCCTCAATTTTCCACCGATTTTCATCATTCACATCTTAAAATACGCGTCGTCGATTTCACTTTGCAACGAGCACTGCGCCTTTTTTCAATCATTCCTACAGCGAGTGGAAGGGCTCTAGTCAAACTATCGTGCAGTACTCTATGAATCAATCGATTTTTTCATTCTTTTCCACATTTTTTGCTAATGTATCGCTCTAATCGTTGCCATATCTGCGTACAGGATGGATAATTTCATAACTGAAAGGTAACTTAATTGATTTCGTGGGAAAAAATTCATTTCTATCAAGATCATCATTTGTGCGTTCTCAAGGTCATCTATGGTTTTTCAAATGAGAGGATGTATTTTTTTTTTTGTTAAAATTTTGTAGCTGATATTTATAAACAAATCCAAGGACCTATGGAGTTTTTGCCAAGATACACGTGTAAAAACGAAAAATCGTGATGCTATTGACAGTGAGATCAGGCACTGATAAAAAAAGCGTGAACGCCACGAAAATTGAATATCTTGGATTTTATTTGAGTAGTATTGCCAAGAAAATATGTGTAAAAGTGAATTGTACTTAGAAATCCTCTTCTCTCAAGATAAATGATTCTAATTTGGAGAAAAGCACGAGCTTAGAATAAGAAAGTAAAGCTCTAATCATGAGAAACTCTAACGAGAGAATATTATCTCGAGTCTAGACGTCTGAGCATTCGCGGGAAGAAAATCCACGGTCCAATAGCTGCGAGTTAATAATTTTCTTGAGATAAACAAATACAATAGCGGACGAGAGAAGGAAAGAGCTTATCCTAATGGGCCAGGTTTTCTCGCAACAAGAAAATATCATATTATTTAAGCATATTCTATTCTTCCGAGAAGAAATTCTAGACTCTTCTCAGAAGAAAATCGTACGAAAGGCTAACGATAATAATAATAATAATGATAACATTTTATTGAACCCGTAATATTCTCATTATTGCGCGCCTCTCCATAAGTATACCTATCATTTTCACTTATTAACATTGTTATTCGCTTGAGAAAGGTCTTGGGGACTCGATATAGATACCCTCGTTTATTGTTATTGCTGAAATGGAATAGTCGCCACGTATCTTCGGTATTTTCGTTTTTCTACCTTAGCTATACCTTAATAATTTTTTTTCTTCTATTTTTCAACATAAAATAACTTGTTTTTCACGAAGAAAATATTTGCTTAAATCAAATAAACATTTCCTCAGACCGAGACCCGATTCTCCCGAGAGAAGTTCATATTGAAAGGTGTCTTATTCGCGCAAATAAAAATTTGCTCGAACGAAGAGAATATTTTCGCTACGAAAGATATTCTTTATTCTCGGAGCAACAAAATATTCCTCCAGCACTATACAAGTACGAGCCAAGTCAAAACTTGGGATTAACACATTTTTGTTTTAGTGCGAGAAACGAAGTAATTGGAATTTTGGGCAGAAATTTTGTTCCAACAAATATTCGAAGTGACCGAGAAAACCTCGGATTAACGATTCGTACGCGTCTATTCTGTTGAAAAATCACTTCAAGGTCACGATATTAAAAGTCGTTGGATTCGTCTAAATATCGGCTGCAAAGTCTTGATATAAGAAAGAAATATGTTCCTATTTGAAAAACCACCGATGACCTTGAAGCGCGAAGCTATAGTCTTGACGCAACGGATTGGCGATCAAGGTACCTTGTAACCGGGCAACGGAGATATTTGGGGTGGTCACGTTGGATTGTCCACCCCGTGTATATGCAAATTACACTCAGAGATTACCAAACGGTTTGGAAGACAATGGAAATCTTAATCGATCCGTAGAGTACCGCACGAGTCAATTTCATTAGTTTATCCGTGTGAAAATTGTTTGGAGAAAAAGGCGCAGCGGTAAAATTGACGACGAACATTTTGAGAGAAAAATGATAAAGATCGGTGAAAAATTGAGGATGGCGCAGCTTTTTGGACGAAAAATGAGATTGGTTCCCGCTGTACGGCGTCGTTACCGCGAAGCGAGCGGAGGGACGATGCGGATGGATTTTCGCGCGGACGACGGATAATTCGGCGTATCGCGGGGCGAGGAACGAAGAGATGTCGGAACAAGCTCGGCGTCGGAAGAAGCGGGGTAGGAAAGAGGAGAGCGTGAATTTCGTAGCAAGGGCAACTATCTCTGAGCGGTGGGGTCGCGCGATGACGTCTGCGATGCCGGGTGGACGAACACGCGACAATTGCCTTCTCTCGTTGTCACGTACTAATCCCATGGTCGATGGAAGGTAAACCAATTGGTATTTGATGCGGCGTTGAATTGGTCTTTACGCGGTACTTTCACGCAGCTTATAACGTCGTTGGCTTCGGGAACGAAGAGGAGGCGGCGGCGGCGGCGGCGGCGTCGTCGGCAGCGGCGGCGTTGTCCTCCTCCTCCCACTACGTGACCAAAGAGACGAAAATGGTCTGAATTCTCGCCCGACGCCGCGTTATTGGGAGAAATAATTTGGCGACGACGCGAATTCGAGTTATTAATTAATAATTTAAATTTTCTTTCCATTTTATTTCATCAGACCCGGAGGACTGCGATCGCGTCGACCAAAAACCACCCCTTTCTTTACCCTCACTCTGCTACTGCCAACTCATTCGATTTCAATTTTTACGACGATACGTTCAAACAATTTGACGCGTATTGTTAGGATATGAACACGTATGTTGGGGGGAAAAATGGAGGGTGATATTACTATTGCTTTTTCTGGAGGATGGCGATCGAATGGCGGTTCGCATGCTCATCGGCGATGCGAAAGAGAGAGAAGAAATAACGAGAGGCCGTTTGTTTTTGGAAGTTGGAAAAAAGTTGCGAGGCGGGGGAGTCTCTCGAACGGTTATACATCTCGTCTTGATGAAAGGCCAATCAGCGCGCGGCATTCAGCGCATTTCTGATTCAACTCGAGCGACGGACGCGTAGTTCAGCATCGCTGATGAATGGTCGTTGCCGCATGGACGACGGCGGTGGGTACACGCGCGAGCCAATATATATTCCAGGGGAGAGCCGGTTATTCGAGGGAAAATACGGTTTCGCGCGACTCGCTGGCGAAAGCTCTCGACCACCAACAACGGGACGAGGAAGACGTTTGCTACATTTTCCTGCGGCTTACCGATCGACCGGCTCGATTATTGCCGTAAGTAGGTACATGCTCGAGTTTGCGTTTTTACGATTGCGATAAAACTATACGATCGATCGAGACGAACGAAAGTTTCTCACCTTCAGAATAAAATTCCCTTCCAGTTGACCCCAAAAAATTATTCAGAGACATCGTTTCAACACATTTTTTTGGCAAGTCGACGAGGTGTTTTTTTTTTTTAAACGTGTTTTCTTTTCAACTTGCGAAAGTTCTCGGTGTTTCCACGTCTGAGTTTGTATTTGGGAGTTTTTTGGGCCACTGATAACGAATGTGCAGCAAAAATTAGCAAATTCAAGATGGTGGATCCAATATGGTGGATCCAATATGGCGGGCCAAAAATGCAAAGAGTGGTTTGACGAGAGTGAAAGTTGGTATTCGGCGGTTTTCCGGGTCACTGATAGCGAATGTGGATGCGAAATTTGAAAAATCAAAATGGCGGATTCAATCCAAAATGGCGGGTCCAATTTTGAATTTTAGCATTTCGTGTGCAGATTCGCTATCGGTGACCCCGAAAACTCCCGAATACGAACTTGCACTCTCGTCGAACGACTTATCGCATTTTTGGCACGCCATATTGGATCCGCCATGTTGAATTGGCTAATTTTTACTGCAGATTCGTTGTCAGCGACGCGAGAAATTCTCGAATGCCAAGCTTCGAGCCGATTGCACGCGAAGAAGAACGTGTGCTCGATAATTCGACACGAGGCGAATTTAATGTTCGTCCGCCCGTCTAAATTAATCGTCGACGACTGTCAGAATTTCCTATATCGATCATTCGACGTCGCGTAACACCGGCGAGGTGATTTCTACCGATAAAGGTGAATTGTTAATTTGCGCTGCCCTCGAACTCGTCAGTTCGAACATCGAATTATCGCGATCAACGATCTTTCGCGATACCATTTTTCAAACCCCCGGCGCGCGCTCGCCACCCCGAACGAAGATAATCGAGTTATTAATTCGAGGGGAATGAATTTCACGTTTCGGGGACACCGATTCCAGGAATTTCCTCGGACGAGGCGGAGGGAATTTTTCTCTCCGCGGAATCGCGGGGGTTTCACGAACGTAAGGGGGATTTTTCGTCCCCTTTATTTGCGCGCGGCTTGACCGCGGTCCGTCGCGCCGAGAATGACAACGACGTCTCGTTTCCCGATGCGCGGAGTCGAAGAAAGTGAAAAATGACGAGGGCTGTTTATTCGGCAGAGTTTTTCCTCTGATTGCCGTCTCCCAAATCGACGATCCACGTCCGAAATTCCGCCGAGTCAACACGGGCGGAGACCACGAAAAATGACCGTCTGCAAAATGCGAGCGAATCTGTGCGTCGAGAACGCGAATTCGGAACCGTTACAATTTTCGGCTCGAATCCACGAGGGCAGACGAGAATTTTCGCTCGTCAATTGTTCGCCTGTGGAAAGCGTGGGAATTTTTTTTAACAACAACGACGATTTGCAGCAGGCGATAAAAATTCGCGTCGGAATTGGAAAAAGAAGATTTTCGGGGTGATCGTCGATTGATGTGATAAATATCGGAGAAACGCGTTCGTTACTCTTAATATTCCTCTCGCGTTTGTCCATTACGCTGCAGCAGACGGTAATAAACTAATAAACGTCAGCTACCATTTGCCGCGTGATTTATAGACAGCGATATTAGCTCGGTAATCGCGAAAATGAGCCGCGATGTCGTTGGAAACGAGACAATTTCCGCGGGACTAGGCGAATATTATCGCACCGACTATTGTATTCGGGAATCGAGCGACTTTTTTCACTCCGTCCATATTACTCGATTCGAATTCGTCCATTACCATCTACTCCTGACATGTCTTTTTATTCGTTTATCCGTCCATTTATCTATTTACCTATTTATGTATTCATTTATTTATTCACCGGATACCACCAAAAAACAAATACACAGCCACTAGTATTGGTAGGTTGAAAGTAGCGAGGGTAATAGTATCCCGTTCGTGAGCCCGGTGCCATAAAAACTTCATATCACGTGGTAGACTACCACTAATTCATTTATATAATTTGGAAACCACCATTTTTTTTAGTACCAGATTTTTTAACACTTTTTGGAATACTCTTTTTAAAGTGTCCTTGATGCAATGCAAAACTTTCAGTTCGATAGATTCATAGGGAATTGTACAGCAAAATAGCCTTATAAAAGTGACGCTTTTTGCCCACTGCGAACTTAATTTTGGGTAACCGTAATTTTTTTTTTTTTTTAGCACTGACAATATCGTTTGATTTTGACAACGCATAATTTTATTACGTACGAAATTCGTCTTACGTCGTCCCACAAAAATTATAATTACAATTGAATTATATTCCTTGAATTTTGTATACGATGATCGAGCTTTAAAAAAAAGGTGTCGACCCGAAGCTTTTTTTTTAAGTTCACTTTTTTCGAAGCTTTTTCTGGTCGTCAAAATTCGCTCGCCTCGTGTCCGAAGAAACGCGAGAAGCTGGAAGGAAGCCCGCGCGAGACTCGTCGAAATTTCGAGCTTTTCGAGCGATTCGGATCATCTTTGAACAAGGATCATCGGAACAGCGGCTAAACCAATCTCGAAACCGCCAAGATCTTCCGCGAACGAAGGCTGGTCGACACGGTTCTAATAATATAGTATAAGAGACGAAGAGGACCGATCAAAGCACCCTCGTCAAAGCTTTTATCCGACGAAGACTTCCTTCCTGCTCCTAGTCTCGGACAGATCCGTATTAGAGAAGCCGCGATCGAGGAGGCCGCGGCTTCCTTCCGTTGTATTCGAAGGATTCTCTCTCCGCGATTTTCGTGCTCGCTGATAAGCTGCTTGGATAAAAATCAAGCAAACCTCCTCGAAATATCGTGCCATTTCGCCGCTACCCTCGACGTTTTTGTCTTCGGCTCTCCCGCCATTTTCGGGAACCTCGGAAAAGAGAGAGAAACGGGTTTCACGCTCGGTACGCGCGTTCTCGTTCGGTCGTTTACCGACCGGCTCGTTCGCGCCGCCAGTCACGTTTCAATTCCGTGTGCCGTACGATTTGTGTGATCCTGATATTACTATTTAGTCACGAGCGTCCCGGTGACACTTCAAAGCGGCGGGAGTCATTAGCTCTTACCGAGCAAATGGATAGGCGCATTCAGCGCCGATGCGCGCAACCAGCGCCGATTTTTCACATTTCCATTTTCATACTCCCGCGAGTCGGCGCCGTTGGGAGGGAGAAGAGGCGCATCGGGATGTCCAATTTCGATCGGAATGGAAATTTCACCATCTTTCGTATCCCAGCAATTTCGTATCCCTCTTTATCCTGCCCTTCGAAACAAACTTGTCGCGTGTCAGCAAAAACTATCGGTTAAGATTTCCCATGACTCTTCAGGTCGACGGACAGAGTCAACACTGCCAAGCTTCGCGGTCGCACGATTATTTCACGGACTCGATCCGGTGACCTTGACACGTTTGTTTTTTAGATTTTTTACAGCGAACTGGAGAAAATCGTCGGGCAGAGGAGGTTTATTTTCGTAGTAAAGAATAGGTCGCGTCCGTCTACACGAACGGAGTGCAAAAAATTTCGCGAATGTCTGAGAGAGAGAGAGAGAGAGAGCGAGAGAGAGAGAGAGAGCGAGAGAGAGAGAGAGCGGTGAATAGAACCCAGCCGCGATCGTTGTCCCTCGAGACGGTCAATATTTTATTTCGTCGCCTCGGACAACTCGTCGACGGATCTGATCTATTCTCACGTCCGAATCTCGATATTTCTCGAACGTGATACTCGTTTCCCGCCTGGTAAAATTTCCCTGGCAACACCGAACGTTCGACGAATCATCGTATCCGGCTGGGAGAACATTACGAGAATTTTTGTGACACCGAGTCAACGATTGACGAAAAAGGCACCGAAATATTGTTCCATCCCATCGGAATTTTTTACCCTGACGACGCGAATTACTCGCAACTGGGTAGCCAAATTTTCCATCAGAAAAATAATACATCAGTTCGCTAAAATTAATTTCTCGAGGAACATATTTTTCATTTAAAAAAAAAAAAAAATGTAACGGACGAAGAAAGCTATTCGCACCGAGGAAATAAAGTCAACGGTCGGAGGAAATTTTTCGCGCGCGACCTAATCGATAGCTCGACGCGGGAAAGAGTAAAGAGTAAAAGTGGTGGGCGAGCTACGTCGTCGTGTACGGAAAACTCTGCATATAAATCAAAAAAGTGTCGATGCGGCGTGATATACGAACTTTTTAAGACCGCTCGACGTTATTGGAATTTACCGGGTCTAAAACTGACGCGCTCCGACTTTCCCAGGATCACCTTTCTTCCCGCTCGTTCCCCGTCGATTCGCGTCAGGAGGGAAAGATGCGAGCAAGCTGGGCGGGCGGTGGGGAAAAAACGCAGTTTTCAGTCGCGTTTTCGAAAACGTATCGGTAGGTTTTCGTTGCAAGAAAACCGTATCTACCGAGACCGAGTTTCTCCCGTGATCCGAAAACGAGAGGAGTAGCCGAGGAAAATGGGTACCAGCCGAAGATTTCCTCGCGGGTTTGTTCGGCGAAGAACTTTAATTGCTTGTCAAAGTATCTTCTTCGGATGGAACGAGCGAGTAGCGGGAATACGAGAACAGGGATGATCATTAATGCGAATCTTTCGTCCTCGATGAAACTTTACCTACTCCGCTCGCCTAGTTCTCGAAGGCGATCAACCTTCCCGTTTATCTCTCGACCAGGACACTGCAACGGCGGTGGAATCGAATCCCGAGATAAAAAGTACGAGCCATACAATCCATTGGAATAACCCTGTCAGTCACGAATCTTCTATTTCCAACAACATTTGCTGCACACATTTCCGAAAACTTTACCAAATTCCCACATTTTGATCGGCCACGTTGAATCCGCCATTTCGTATTTTCCAAATTCGACACCGGATTCGTACTCGACGACCACACACACGGTACTGGCTGTTATTTGGCCTTGGCACGAGTTCGTTCCGAAAAGTCCGCCATTCTTGGATACAAGGTTGTTACAAACATGGATTATTTTAAACAGTTACGCGGTATTATTATTTTCTCCCCGCTTATCCGATTCCTGGGAAGGCAGGGATGGAGAAGTCGAGACACCGGTGTCCCGCAGCGGCTGACAGCGAGAGGAATAACGAGGCGCATCCTCGGACATATCTGGCAAGGAACGAAGAGGATGCGAGATGGGAGGAGAACTGGTCTTCGGGAAGGTGCACCGGTGGAAGGGCTCGATTTTCCGCAAACGTCGAGTTTTATATACTTAGAGACGCACCGAGAGGCGAGGAATAAGAGGAAGCTTCGTACAATAAATATGGAACGATCGTTCGGTTCGCTCGGACACGTTATTGCCGGTCGTTTCGGTCCTCCGCGCGATATCTTCGTCGCGTTGGAAATACCGCGAGGAGTAGAAATACGCGGAGTGGTGGTAGTTCGCTGCAACCGAAACCGGCGGAGGCGGAGGTGGAGTGCTTTCCGGTGCTCCGGGGTCCGGGGCTCCTCTTCGCGCCAGTCGGCAATCTCCTCCGCGTCATAAAGGGTGGTTGGGATAATTACACCTACGAGTGAAAGTGGATAGCAGTTGAAACCAGCGCGAATTATCCGCGATTATCCCATCTACTCGCGGCAGGCAGCAGCGTCGTCGACGTACCGTCTACGCGCGCTTACGTATACCAACAACGGGCAAAAAAGGGAGCCTCGACGAAGGCGGAATCGTTGGTCCGTATAACGCGTAGAAAAGTTTCCTGGGAAGCAAGTATACGTGGCTGTCCGAGTGGGAAGTGAAATTTTTTCCTCCGCAAATGGGATCGCAATATCTGCCAGAACTTGGCGTTCATGGAGGAAACACGTTTGCCAACCCCCTCTAACGATAGATCGAGTACCCTCCCCGTTCGCGGTTGGACTTTTGTAGCGGCGAAAAGTCATCGATCGTGCGAAGAGAAGGAACGAGGGGAAAAAACGGTGCGATACGCGAATCGAAAACGGTGTTCGATGAAGCGGGATCGCGCAACCAAAAGCTTGGAATATTCTCGTTCAGAAACGTTTCGTATAGATCGTATAAAAATTGAAATAAAACCAACAATCGCGATGATAAATTGGTCGTTACAAATCGATACAAAATTGTGCCAATTTCGGGTGATACGACGTTGAAACAAGCTGTGTATATATATATATATCCTATAGGCCTGCGATTTCCAAACGGATCGATCTATCGGAACGAGCGTGTACGAAATGGTTTTCATATTTGTCACCTTCCACGCCGCGACCTCCTCGAGTCGAGGAGCGGGACGAGGCGTGACGCGAGTCGAGAAAGACGGGGGTGAAAGGGCGCGGCGGAAGGAGGCAGAGAACGCGAAAGGATACGTGGAAGCACGAAACGCCCGATATAACGTATGTGCCTGAGATTACGACGCTTTAGCCCGGGGCTCGACAGTCGAGTATTTCATTCGCTGAAAGCTCGGAACCCGCTTAACAAGTCGTCCCCGAAAGCGTTACCGTCGTCTCCCTCGTCGCCCCGTTCCACCCCCTCATTTTCGATGTCTCTTTCACCAACGCGACGACCGCCCCCTCCCGATTCGTACACGGCGAGTCGCGCGGCACTTCGTCACCCGGTTCGAAACAAGTTTGGCTAACCCTCCGCGCGACGCGCTCTTCGGCAGACGCGTCTCTCGATTGCGCGCGAGACTTTTTCGTCCCAGCATTGGTGAGTTTCGGAGATCGTGGAAATTCTATTTAATGCCGGATGAACGTTCGAGGCGCGAAATCGATGTTGGAAAACTCTGATATTTCTTCGTTCATCCGGCGAACCGGAAGCGGAATTTTTCGACTCCCGAGCAAGATGCGAATCCAAACGATCGTACAATTATAACAAACGTGCCTACGTTCGAGCTTCGGGCGAACCAAAACTGCAGTCTGGATTCCGGAACTTTTATTCCAATCTGTTTTCCTCCGCTTGACAATTATTCCGCGACGTCTGCCTAGAAAAATTCGAATGGAAGGTCCCATAGTTTTTGTTTCAGATAAAAACAATTCGGACAAAAGTTACTCGTTTTCTGGCGAGGAATTTTATTCCGTCAAAAAAATATGGGGTTTCGTTGGAAAAAATAAAGTTGAGGTTGATTTGACCTTGAATCCGTCGACCAAGGTCAACTATAACTACGGAATATCGCTTCCCCTTCTAGGTCCTACAACTTTTGCTCGAAGCTTTTCTCTCTACCTGGCAGTGGCTCCGAGATAGTCGCCTAGAACGAGCAAAATGTCGCACCCTGTATACAATTATATGATTATAAATATATATATATACATATATATATATATATATACGCGATTATAATTATCGGCGCGGTTAATTTGGCGAGCTCGAACGGTACCTACGGAGTATTTTATTTATAAACCCGTGCCGCGCGAATTTCCTAAAAGCAAACATAATTTCGGCGCGGACATTTTTTTTGCGGGATGCTCGAACGTTTGAAGGCTGATGGGAACGCGTATAAATGTTTAATATGATTGGAAGTACGTCGAAGCGTCGCGCTGAGAGATCAAAGCGTACGGGATCCCTCGTGCAGCGTGCAATATGAGGAAATATCGTTGGATTCGCAGGTACCTCAAAAATTTGCAAATTCGACGACGAACAATTTGCCGGCCGCCGATATTTGCAGCCTCGACGCGATGTACGCGCGTACGATGACGGCAGTGTCGCCGGCGTTTAAAATTGTTCCCCGCTCCCCGAGAGTAGCTGCGAAACCTTAGAACCAAAAATGTGGAAAACGCACGGTAGATTTTTTACTATCGTGTGAATTTTGTGCGTGGTCCGCGATTCCGGCAGGAAATCGATGACTTTGTATTTATGATATAAATTTTGTAAAAAAAAATATTTTTCGACTCGTAATTTTCACGGACTATTTACGAAAATAAAGCACGTATCAGAATATCCACAACGATAAGCAAATGGTGCTAACAATTATACAAGGTTTTTGCTAATTCTTCGAACAAAATTTTATGAATCGTAAAAATAAAACCTCTAAGCATTTTCTCCCGCAAAAAAAAAAACGGGGCCATTTTTTTTACTCCCATCGGGTTCGGAAAAGTTGGTCGGGAGGGTCCTTCGCTACAGATACGACGATACGGAACGCGAGATAGAAGCGGGCGCGCGCGCAAGCACGTGTCTCGTATAGGTGGGCGAGCATAAAAGAAAGAGCGTAGAAGGTAGTTCGAGCAGCAGTTACGACTCCACCTCGCGATAACAATAATAACGATTCAAGCGCCGGTGAAATTGCGAGCAGCGCGTTATTAGACCTGCGGAGATATTTACATGCCCGCAATAATGTCGTTCGCGAGGCGCGATATTGCCGAACGGTTGTTTATTAAGGTGAGAAGGAAATGAAGCGACAACGGGGATGATTTTTTCATCTTTCCGCCCCGAATAAAACTTCTTCGCCCTGTTTTTACGACGCCAGATATACACGTCCGTGCGCTCCGTCGCCTTTTCTCTTCGATCGTTCGAGAAAAACTTCCCGATCCGACGATTTATCTACCGCGAAGGTAAAAACGCCACCACCGATCAAATCCCTGTGCGATTTTCGCCAAAAAATATTTTTTCGTCAACTCAATTCCAACGACCGCTTCGAGGTAATTTTTGTACACGGAGCAGTTTTTACGAGCTTTGAGATACCGTAAAGATAAGGGTGACCGACCTAAATCAAGAGAAATGAATTGTCAAAGTCGAGCTGTTATGCATCGGTATTGTAGGTCGGTATCGAGCGTTTACATATGTTTCCACGTAAAATGTTAAAAAGAAATGACAGTTGCTGAGAAAAAAAAACAATTATATCGTACAATGATTGTTGCTGAATCTATAGCTATAAAGAAAAGTACTGGTTACCAGAATAATAATAAAGACATTTAATCGAAAACACGAATTATTGTTAACCCCAAGCATTCTGTATGCAACGTGGAAAATGGCATAGGGGAGACCGGGGCAAGACGGCCCACCTAAGCCGATTATTATTCTTTGTGGCTTTTAACCATCAAGTCGATTTACTCTCGTCCAACTTTAACTCAATTCACCAAATTTTTGGTGAAGCTCCTGAAATTATTTTTTTTTGGGCAAAACGGCCCCCTCCGAAAAAAAATGAAAAACATTTTTTTTTTAATTGTAAAAAAATTTCCCGCGTTATAAATGTTTATATTTTTCTCTTTAACAACTGTATTTACTTTTATATTACTAGAAATAACTTTTTTTGATATAATACGAGTAATTTGTTCACTTCTGTAGAAAAAAATTGAGTGTTTTAATTTTTTTCCAAACATATTACCAAATACTGTGCAACTGGATTTTAATTTAAAAATTTTAAAAATTGTTGGTCAATTTTTGAGGTGTGCCTTCTTGCCCCAGGGGGGCCGTCTTGCCCCGGTCTCCCCTACACGTTTCTCATTGATAGTGTCGATTCTTTCAACGAAGAAATACGAGTACAAACATTGCTTATTTCGAAACAAAAATTCTTTCCACGTGGAAAGTTTTTATCTTTGCTAATAGGTATTGAGATTGTTTTGTGTATCAATTCATGTAAAAAAAAGAACTACTTAAAGTAACTCTCTCGATATATTCGAGTATTCTCGAACACATTTACTCTACAATTACGTGGAATATTTTTGATTGGATGAAAATTGACAGTTTAGCATTGAAAAACAGGACTATTTTAGAGGCAAGAAAGCAAACTGTTTTCAACATGACTACGCCATTTTGTTAGATTTTGATATTTTTCGAAAATCTCAAGTTATTGTACGGGAAATACGATATTTATACCTGTTTGGGTTTCGACTACTCAATCGGACGGGATCGTATCAACGGTGGGGGAACTTTTTTCTTACGCTTGGGTCTCAATATTTTTCTATCAACAAATTATGTAATATAGGTCAAATAAAGCTAAATATATTCTCAATTCTCCGAAACATCCAATTGAGTACTTTTCTTCCAGCGTTCGCACTGGTAGGTATAGCCCTTTACTTACGTAATGGTTGTTCGTGTTGCCGAGTGCGAATCCAAAATCGGCACAACCTTACGAGATCACAGTCCGGATCACCGCAAGATCAGGCCAACGCAATTCATTTCAAGGCCACCAATAAAAAGACGCGATTCCGATCATTTCTAACATTGGGTGTACGCTTGCTCTCTTTTGATTCCACCTTGAAACGATATTGAACTAGCCCCATAAGATTATACCGACCGTGAAATCGTACTCAGCAACACGAAAAACCATTAACCCTTAGCTACGACTCTGAGATTTGAGAGACGCCGGTCTTTTCGAGTAAAAATCACCGTCCTTTGCTTTTTTTCAGCAGATTACAGGTTTTCTCACAGTTACATTCCATTTATGGTTATGCAACTAATTTTTCTCACTAAAGCAGTTCCAGAAGATGTTACCGCCAAATTTTCAAATCTGCATTCATGATAGATTTGTTTTACGACAAGTTTTCCGGTTGGGGTCCGACAGACCCCACCGTGGCAGCCGTGTTACGTGGCACCAGGGAAGCGTGGCAGCTGAGGGTTAAAGTGATCATCGAAATTGATTCCATCTATTTCTCAGCTTTCACGCAACTTGACCTGTAATAATTATAAGCTCGTTGTCAACCTACACCCTGGCTGGAAGAGCGATAGGGCTGGTTCCGTTTGCGGCGGAATCGTTTGGTTATTCGTTGCAAATTATAAAAATAAAAAACAAAATTGTTTTTTGACTAAAATTTCGGGTGGCCGGAAACCGACCTATTGGCCATCCCAAACTCTGCGATCCCAGAAAAATGCGATGATTCTCGAAAGTAGCTAAAAATTCTCCACCGACGATGGACACGCAAGAATCGCGTCAGTTCTCGTGATTCACCGTTCGAATTATCATACGTGATATACCGGAGCGAAAGTTCAGCGAGCAATTCCCATTACGCGGGGCAGCGGTCCAGAAACCAATATGTTAGTTAGAAATCCGGATATCGCTTCTTCTCTCTTCCTCTCTCTCTCTCTCTCTCTCTCTCTTCGTCTGCCCCTTCGTCCTCGACGTCGCCGTTAGCCCCGTTCCATCGGCCAGACTCCGTGCGCGTTGCTCTACCCTCGAATCTCGATCCACGCGCGGCGTCTTCCGAGTGTGGAAGCTCCTTTCCACGGACACGGAGATCCGTTTCCGGGATGCCGCAAAAACGGGCGGAAACACCACGAGCGTCATTAACGTGCCTTGCCTTCTCCCGACACTCGAAAGGGGTGGCCCCTGGACCCGTTCCTCGTACAAGCGTATCAGCCTTTTCTCTCAACGCTGCCCGTTCATGCCGCGCGCGGCAGTGTAATGAAAAAGATACCGCGAAGTGGTCCTGAAACGTACCTCCAGTCCAGACCTGCTCGTACCTAGTCCGCCGAGCTGCTGCTCTCGTGCCACTCTTCGTCCACCCTGCCTCCTCTTCCTCTGGGTTCAGCCTATCAGACTCGCGAGTCCTTTACGGAGTCGTCGAGTTCATCGTGTTTCCGGCACAATATTAGGAGCAGGGTTGGCGAATTTTCCACGAAAAAAAAATAATACATCGATTCGATAAATTAATTTTTCTAACGGACAACGAAACTTGTCCTCCATCAAACAAAATCCGATGCATTATTTACATCCCTGATTTCGAGTAGGTATACTCGGCATTTTCGCGAGCCATCTTCGAGCTTTTGGTAAGAGGACGAGAGCTTCTCGTCGGACAAATTCCTCATTTTCAGGACACTGATGCTGGTTTTTCTCCGGCAAGCAAAAAGCTCGTCTCGAGCCTGTTGAGTGTTTTTCGAATGTTTGCGCGCTTAAGTAATTATTACCAGCTTTCACGTAACGACCTTAATGCTAGGAATGTAACGATGAAAATAAAGATGAGAATTCGGGATGTTCGTAGGTGGAAATCGAACGAATCTCGAAGCACAGCTGTGCGCGATGATCTTTATTGGCAAGTGAATCTATGAGGAGAGCAACGGCACGGACGAATTTGGATCGATCGTTTGTGAGTATAAAATGGAGGGCTGTCCGGAACAACGTCCCTATGCTCGTCGGCCAGCCGCGTCATGGAACCGGGGTCATTCACGCTTTCCCGACTGCAGCTGGCCACCGGTCACTACGACTCACCCTCCGTACGTCTCTCTCTCGGGCGCGCCCGCTCATTCTCCTTCTCTTTCTCTTTCTCGTTCGCTCTATCCTCGGGCGATATTAAAATCAACGACTGGAAGACAAAAGTTAGCGGCAGGCTGGTATCGGTGGAGAGAACCGGGAGGTGGGGGAGGAGGGTACACGGTACGCCGAGTACAATGGAATGGTTATAGAAAGGAGCAATGGAGATGGTGCGCAGTGGTGCGCGGCGAAGGTGGCGGAGGACCATACCAGGCTATAACGACCATCAGCCCCGGCAATGGAATAACGGCGCCACAAAGATCCGTTGCCGGTATCTACGCCGTTGGAGAGAGAGAAGTAAGTATGCACGCCGTGCACCGTACAAAGTATGAGTAATACCGTTGTGTGTAGAGAGTAACACGCGAATGCGTCCGCGCGCAAGCGCGCACACTCGCTGACGTGCATGGAGTCGAGTGGGAATGGAGAACGCGAAAGAACGGTTCGACCGGAAGCTGGCGAACATTTGGGCACCCATACGATTTGTTCATATTGATGGGGATCGAAGGAGTCGATTGGGACCACCGGTCCATTGAGGCCCCGTGTCGCTGCGTTTTTGTGCAACAGCGCATCAAAAATGTAGTTAAAAAGAGTGTACTAAATCGTTTGTTCGTGTCTGCCGTTGAGGTTAATGTTCGTAATCGTTCTGAAAACGCAGGAAACCGAAGAGCAGATGACTCCGTGGAACCACTAGAAAGTGGGCAGACTCACCGGTTCGGAGCGGCACAATTCTGTGAAATCCGTAAATTGAGGGAAAGCATGCTGATTTTTTTATTGGTTTTTTTATTATTGGTACTTGAGTAATTTTTATTGATTAAGGCAATGTCGTGAGAAAGTGTAAAAAAGGCGTATTAATTCAACTCCTCCTCGTCACCGAAAATGGCGATCAGGCGTTTGAAAAAAATGCGGTACGAGAAGATACGATTTTGTTGTCTAAAACTTCATTTTTTTCAGAAAGAACATTTGATTTCGCGAATTTTGTCAGCGTGTTAAAAACTTCCTAGTCACTTCTGGTACTTGAAAACTACTTTAGCATTGGTCAAACTATATCTATACATTTTTTTGAGAGAAAGTGTTCGGTAGTTCCGAAGTTGTAGGCAAGAAAAAACTGGACAGGGACAGACTGACCCAGAGTGTAGGAGATGCTCAGAAAAATAGGCGCGTACTCGAAGGGATAAGAATCGACCAAACGTGCCTGAGAGGGAAAGAAAGAGTATCGTGCAGATCCATAATACAAAAATGGTCGGAATTACGAAGACGTACCATTCTCACTCACCTATATCCAATAAAATAAAAACAAAGTAGATACGCAGTTATTTTGTACGTCCATGAGGACAGTAGGCAAACGTGGGACCCATTTTTTAGAAATATGCCCCGATAATGTTTTACAACAAAAACATATTAAGATGGTCCGTAGACCATCTTAAATGTCCTTCGTTTTCAGAGTGATTCTGAGCCCCGCCCTTGGGAGCAGGCGCGAACAAACGATTTGGTACCCATTTTACTGGACAATTTTGAAGCACCGTGAATTGACACGCAGCGCTGTCATAACGGCAGACGCGCACCTCGAGGTTTCTCATGATACGATTATCAATATTCATAAAGTCTGCCACGGGAACAGATCATACAGACACTCTGCTCGCCAGCTCCCAGTCGCGGCAACGCGACTGCGTGCTTCGAACGAAGCAGCAACTACCGAATAAGAATCACTCAGCTATGAAATCTCTGACAGCAGAAGAGATCCGGAGTGGAAGCTGGAAGCGCGCCTGGGCGATGAACTTGCGCGGTCTGGGTCGCTGGAAATATTGGAAAATGTGGCAAGACCGCGGACCTGCGACTTGACAGTGAAATTGATGGGAGTAGTGTTTCGTGAATTCCAGGCAATTTGATTGTCCTGTTGGCGTTTCATCCTAGCTCCTGAATCGAAGCGCTGGGAGAGGCCTCTCCCATCACGATAGCATCGGAACGGAATCCACCGTCGCGATTGTTGCTGCTGTTGCTGCCAGCCACTTCTACGATCGCTACGATCGCGACTATCGCTGCTATCACCGCGCGCAGCCAGAAGGCCAGAGAGTCAGCAACGCAATCAGGCGCGCGCGCGCGCGCGGAGTACGAGAGCGGACCGCATACGCCCATTTAATTAATAGTTGGTCGGGCGTCGGGGTTGTTGGTTGCTTACAGAATTTTACTCGCGTGATTTTAGCCCCGGTTAATTAGAAAATGATGTACTCGATGAAGTTTGTTCGCGCGGCGGCAGCGTTCTTGCAATTACGTTCCACAGATCCGACGCAGAGCGTGAGTCGAGCTTTTCTGTCGGACGGAATTATCAATCTACGGGGAGGAAGTGGCGTTTTCTGGGACACGGTTTCAGGATCCCACCCCCAGCCCCTCGAATACGCGGTTTTCTCTTCGCCTTTTCCTAGGGGGGGAAAAGCTGAGAGGAACATTTGGAAAATGTGACCTCTGGCCGAGGACGATCGATGAGAGAAATCCTAAAGGAGATAATAATAAAGAAGAGAAGATGACTCCTATGCTCCGCGCGTCACCAATATTCTCGAGGGTCGAAGCGGCGATGTTACGCGGCTCTGGGTGTACGGCGAAGAAGCCGCCGCACTTCGCGGAGCAACGTCAACTAAACTTCCGTATTCCACAGATTTGTGGGTTGTACTGCTGCCGCTGCTACTGCTGCTACACTGCTACTGCTACTGCTACTGCTACTGCTCGGCATCGGTTAACTCCGATGGGGGGGGGGGGGGGGACTCCCCGCAGTATCGTAAGCGGTAACGAAATGCCAGAAAATAGTTTCCCGCGTGCAAAGTTTCAGGAAAGTTTCCAACCCTTCCCCAACCCAGGCGCGACCCTCGACCCTCCAACCAAGACGAGTCCCGACTCCGCTTCACCTACGAGCCGTGTATCGTTGTGGCGCCTGCATGAATATACAATATCATTATCTCGTGCATACGCTTTATAAACGTCACGCTAAATTAATTTCTCGATGCAGCCGTGGTAAAATGAATTTTTCAAGCCATCTCTCCGCGTAACCGGCGCCCATGACGCGATTAAGAATACCACAAAAGTATAAGTTTTAAAAAAAAATTAATAAATAAGCGCCAAATCCATTTTACCCGAATGATTCGAGGGAAAAAATTGCCAAACTGAATGTTCGAACTTTAGAGGACGGAAAATCCGGTACACCGGCTTCAAAAATTGCTCGTATGGGCGAAAAAAACGATCTTTGATGTTTGAATCACGCTGTTCGCGGTGATACGAATATAAGAATACGTGAACATTTGGGAAATTCAAGATGGCGGGTCCAATATGGTGGATAACCATAGTAAGAAATTACAGTTTTTCGAAACTTTTCAGCGACTGTTTGGAAAAATGTACGCGTACGTATAAATTTATGTTTTTGAAAACACTGCTTACGAATATGAAATCGGATTCTGAATAATCAAGATGGCAGATCTTTTTGTAAATCTTTTTGTACGAATTCACCCCGCAGTTTTTTCGACCGAAGGAACATAATTTCGATGGTTCGTTGTTTGAACTGAAGGAAAATGTAATAATAGCGCGAAATGTGGAGTCTGTAATCGGTGTATAATTAAATTTCGAACGCACCGCGACGGGACCCGCTGAAGTATGGTTATTATCATTTAGGAAAGCGAATTGATCGATCGCCTCGCCTAAAGACGCCCGACTCGCGGCGACCCGTTGTTTTTCGACGCAAACGAACGTTTTGCCCTGTCAAATTTCTGGGGAACGAATCGAGCCGGACAAACGCGAATCTGTAAGTTCAGAGAAGAGAAGAGAGTACGAGAGTCCAAGAATATCTCGCGATTGACTCGTCTCCTCGTTTACGTGGGAGAGAGAATCTGGGACGAAGTTTACATTAAAGGCGAAAGCTCGCTCCATCCGCCGTTCGCCATCCGAGCTGCCGGCAACTTCCGATAAATCGAGCTAGTTCGATATTTCTTTGGGATCTCGTTCGATATTTTCCCACAAATTTCGACCCCCAGCGCTATGTTTGTCCGGTCGATTTCCGTCCGCGTCGTGAGATATCTTCGTGAATTCCCGTTCCAAGCTCCCCCGGGACTCTGGAGCGTTTTATAGATTGTATTTTCGACTTTAAGCGCTGGTTGGCTTTGTTTTTTTTTCTCGTTTCCTTTTTTTTCTCCACTTTTTTCCACTTTTTTTTACCTCTCGCTCTCGAAGAGTTCTCCGCTTTTTTCACATCGAGGCAAATCAATTAGCTTCGTTAATTACGATTGCCGCTCTAGGAACGCTTCTACACCTGTAATCAACTGCGGTCAATCGATTTCCTCCACCACGGCGACCATCGCCTCGTAAGTGAATATTATATCTAATAGAAGCAATTTTTCCTCCCGCAGGTGTTAAAATTACAATCCTTTCACGGTGAATCGCGACTCGGGACCGACCGCTCGGAATAACAAATTTTCTGTAATTAGAGAGGTATCGTTTGCTCGTAATTATTACCTTTCCATCCTACTTGATCACAGCTCTCACGGACAACATCCGTGAACGACGAAATTCGAAATAGCGCGGAGAGGTAAAACTGGAAACTGTTTTACCGCGAGCGCACTTTTCTCTCTCTTCTTCAACACCCAGGGTGTCTGTGAATTCCATGATTTCCCGTATCCTACCGATGCTCTTCATTCTGCTCGGAATTTACAAATAGAATATCCTCGTCGCCGACGGCGACACGTTGTGGCGACCTTGACTCTCACCTTGAACGTCGTTTACAAGGTCGTTTCAAGGTCAACTTTGTTCCTTCGAATAACAACGCCCATTTTTGACACCGGATTCGAAAAGATCGGGAAAGTCGGCGTTCGGATGACCCATCATGCACGGGGTCCGGCACACCCCCAGGGTCGTACGAAGGTCACCTTCTTGTTCCATGCGGAAGCGCAAAACGTGCAACTACGTGGAATAAAGGTACGCGTATTTGGACGTTTTAAACGACCTTGGAAACACCCGGTAGATCGGACGGTGCTCGATGTCAAGTTTGTTTTGCGTTGGGTCAAGTTGAGGCGGGCCGGAGACCGGGTACGTCTATGCGAGACTTGCTGGATATTACCTGCGCCGGGACCATAAATTGCGCGGAACACTTGGCTTTTAATTGATTCAACGGTTATTAATAATCGGTAAACTTCTATTTTAGCGCGAAGTCGTGACTAGTCGACACGCCTTCCCGCCGCCTTATCGTCGTAAGCTTGAGGTGAACTTATTTATTTTCGGAAACGTGTCAGCTCGTTACCGTCGCGTGGCTATTGGAAGGTCCGTTTTTTTATTGCGATTGTCAGGATGATAAAAGCGAAAGAGAGCCGAAAATTGGGTATAAAATAAATCATACGTAGGTAAAAATAAGATATTAATTAGATAGGCAGATTACATTTTTACCGACGGATTCGGTGGAATTTTGGAGAAAAATTCGTTATCGTTATTATTTTTGGGCAAGAGTCCTGGGAAAGGGTCGCGGACGATCGGCGAAGCGTTGTCGGGGAATTTTGGAAATGTGACGAAAGGCTTGGAGATTTCGAACACGATTCGCGAATTTGAGGGAGGAACGGGATTACGAAGACTTTCGACAATTAGGTCTCGAACTCGGCGCCGCGGACGCTTTTCACGAGCTAAACAGGATCTCGTTTGCATTTAAATGAAACTTGCTCCCCGCGCGTCTTCCGAGTCCCCGGGGATCAGCTCCGCGACTCGGATGGACGCGATCGCTAGTTTTTGTCAACCGAATATTCGACGAGTACGCGCGCCGATCTACGAATCCGTCGAATATACATTCGATATTTGATATTCGCTCGCGGTAAAGTGGATTTCTGTTAATTTAATCGAGGCTGATGCTCGCAGCAGCCCCAGCTATCAGCGAATCTGTTCGCGCCGCCAGTCTCGTTTTTCCCTCGATCGTCGGTCAACGCGAATTAAATAATAACAACAACACCCGATGCAAATTTCCGCCAACGATCCAAAAAGCCATTAGACATTCGACATTTTGCGACAAGGTGACGAATTTCCAAAGCGACAATTTTTTTGATAGCGCTTTCGCTATTTATTATCGATTATTCGAAAAATTAGTAATTTTACAATTTTAATTTTTTCTCAACTAATCGTCATTTTTATAACTGCTAATAATTATTTTTACGTACCTACATTCGTCATCGTTGCTGAAAACATTATTTATCGTGCAAATATTTACTGTTCAATGTGAAAGATATCGTTTATTAATTTTTTTAATATTCGATATCCAACAAGAAATTAGATACTAATTTTTCTACTACTTCGTATTTAGCGAAAGAAGATGTTTAAATATTCATATATCTGATATTTAACCAAGAAAAACGAGTACTAATTATTTAATTATTTAAAAATAGGTTTGACATTTTTTTATCACAAATTAGAATGATAGATAGTGATAAATGAATTCAATATTTCCGCTCTAATAACTATCATTCAACTCTTTTAAAACTAATATTCTTCAACTACATACTTTGAAAATACTATTGTGAATAATAATCCAATTGCCCAATTGATTATTAACATTATAATTATTAATTACCGAAGCTTAGAAAATTTAGTCACATTATTGTTCAAATTCTTGGACATTTAAACGATCCCAAACAAGTAATAAATGTTGATAAACTGATGTTTCGATTAGTATTTTTCCAAAAACAAAAAATCTGCAAAAAAAACAAGAAAAAACATTTTTTTTAAACCACAAAAAACTGTTATTAAAAACACACAAACGCAAACTACCGCATCGATTTTCCGATGCGATTTCGAGGTTTCGTGCTTTTTCGTCCCCCCCCCCCCCCCCCCCCGACGACAAAGAGAAAACAGGAAAAGTTTTTTTTGTATCCCACTGAAAACCCGTCGATTGACCGAAGTTTTCGAATTTCCCATCGTTCGCAAAGTTCGTCGCGGGATGCAGGTTCGCGTAGAGTTGCAGGCGGATCCGCGCGGGTGGTGAAAAATCAAGCATCGCGGGATACACTCTTTGACCGATGAAGCGTTAAGCTCCGAGGTTCGACCTTTGAGCTCCGAGCTTTTTACCATCGAACAGTGGCGAGCGCGGGGAAATAGAGAGCGATGATTTCGTTCGCGCAGCCGTTCATCGAGCGTTGCAGCGGCAGTCCCGAGTCGCTTGGCCGTGTAATTGCTCCATCTTTTGCGCCGACGAATATTAAATTTGCAATTACCGTCGTTAGCCGATCGTCGAGCGTTCATAGATTTCCGAAACGCGTCAACGGGGCAACCTAAGGGGACGACGCGCACACTTTTCGCACCCCGAATCCGAACCCTTTACCGAGCATCGCCGCGCGTTTATGAATAATAATGATATTACCAGCTGTTGCGCGAGCCGGTGACCTACGCGCGGACCCTTCGACGATAAATATTGAACCTCCTAATTTCGAATACGCGAACGACGAAACTTCGTTCGTTCGGTCGTACCTTTTTCGCTCGCTCGCTCTCTCTCTCTCTCTCTCTCTCTCTCTCTCTTTCGAACCCTCTTTAAATTCCATGCATTTGTAAAATTGCACAACAAATTTCATCGCTACCCACGTCGACGAACGATTGATTTTCACTTTGATACGCCCCGGGCGATTCCCTTTCCTCGAATATTACACCCTTCGTTTTACGCCGCCAACGACCCCGCGCACACGATTTACAAGCCTATAACTCGCATCCCGCGCCCAAACAACGAATATCACTCGTAAACGCGATTTTCATTTCATTCCCTTTCCTCTCCTTTTTCCAACCTTTTCCTCTGCTCTTCTCCTTTTTTTTTTTGCCGTACCTCCGTCGCATCTTCTTTCTCGGACTGTCTAGTTGTCACCAATGCTCTTTATTCGCCATCCCACCAAAATTAGCAAGGATACGGTCAATTTGCCAGAAATACGGAGAAAATCACTTTTGTCGATATTTTTCAAATCGACGTTGACGGTGGAAATTTTTTTATTAACAGGTGTTGAAAGAATCTTGTAGAAAATGTATTCCAGTTTCCGAAACTATCCGTCAATTTTCTGTACGATCATTGGTCGCCGAGATATCCTGGGTTAAGGACAAAAAGGTCCTTTTTCACTCGAAATCGGATATCTCCGCGAGGTATTGGCGTAGAGGAAATCTCCAAAAGTCAAATCGAAGCTGGATGAACAGGCTATCCGGTCCGTATCACGGCTAAGCTGGTAAAAAAAAATTCCAAGCCCGTGGACCAAAAAAAAGATCGGAGAAAATTGTTGAAATTTTTCTTTCGCGATATTTCTTGGGATTACCCGTAAGCGAGGATTCCGAAAAATATTCGACCAAACAATCTGAAAACTAGGATCCCGGAGCTTTGAAACGCTTCTTTGAGATTCCCCGTGCGACCATTTTTCACCGAAATACAGCCTCTTAACCATAACCGAAAAATAAGGAATTTACTATTTTTCGTTGGACGGAAAATTAAGCTCCTTCGGAGAAAACTTCCCGTTCGAAAGCACGGCTCGATACATTTGCTCCTCTTATCCCCGCCGCAAGACCACGCGGTTCCGAGTGGTGGCGCAAAAATCAACACGAGGACCGGCGCGTGTCTCGTCGTGTTTTCCCGCCGCCCTTTCGAGAGCTTGCACTCGCTCGGCTCGGGCGAAAAAGTGGGTACGAAAATGAGCCGATTAATGCGCGCCTTGTTATCGTTAGCGCGAATTATCAACGCGGTGGCAGGACATTGAATTTCATTAAATTCACTTACCCCGTATGCAAAGCGCACGGCTGAAATTTTGCGACCCACGCGTTCGCCGAATCGTCGAGGTGAGACAACAACCATCCGCTGAAAGAAGAAAACAGAAAACGGTAAAGCTTCGTTCGCGTTAAAAATTATGTTTTCATTTTTGTACCAAACTTCATTCGCCGGAGTTGATCGAACGTTGCGACGAACATTTTGGACACTTTGGTCTTTGCAGTAAACTCCGAGGTTAGATTTTTGAAAAACTAGTGGTGGATAAGACAAGAAACTGCAAGTCTTTGCAAAACATGGAACTTTAGACGTGCTCGAGAAAAAAAGAATTACATATAATCACGCACAATTAGGGGAGACCGGGGCCAGACGGTCTTAAAATTACCCGACCACGGAGTACAAATTGTTTCGATCTATCTTTAACAAATTTATAATCAGTTTGCGATTCATCAACGAAAAACCGGGGCACAATGGACCCCCTTCGAAAAAATGATTTTTTGTTCAAATAACTTTGGGCTCTCCACTGTTATAAAGATGAAGAAACTGAGAACTATAAACGCAAACGAGTTTCGTCTTATTTTCAAGCTAAGTAAACAAGATACTTATATCTTTCAAAACGTTGCAAGTACACGAAATACTGTATTTTGTTCTTAAATCGCTTAAAAACACGGAATTATAAATGAATTTGGGAAGAATAAATGTTTTAGCACGCTTTTGAGGTAGTCCGTAGTGCCCCGGTCTCTGCGCATATTTTAAAAGCCAGGCCCGATATAATTATACATAATTTATATATGATTGTACATAAAATTGCCGAAAAATCTATATAATTAAATATAATCTTTTTTCCTCGGATGGTTTAACGTTGTACCGAATAATACACGATTCATAACTTAAATAACTCGTATAATCGAAAGCTCAAAATGGGCTGGTCGTTGCCCTCTGATTGCGAGCCCACAGATCGTAAACACATCAATATGCGTCCTGATTTTGAAGTAAGCATGGAAATCGTCGATGCCACGAGGAAACGTCGAGTTGTGATACACAATCATATACTGTGGCAAGACGTTCTCGTTTATAATAGTCGAATGTGATTGCGCAGAGGCGGTGTAACAAAGACAACTGTTCGTTCCTTTTTCAGAGTTTGTCACGAGCAGCTACGTATTAGCATAGATAGAAGCTGAATCAAAACTAATTAGAAGCACTCGCGCGTTTTCCCTTAAACCGAATATCCAACCAAATTGCATACAATTGTAATACGCGAAAAGTGTGATTTCGTTGTTTACGTCGCTATATTTTTCCAGACCGTTCGAATTCGTTGGAATCGGAACGTGATTCGCGATGATATTTCGATTATCGCGTTGCAACGACGAGGCGATGGCAAATACCTACCCCACGTTCGTGGTGACGACGAACGTTAACGAAACGTTATTTATTTACAACGCGCAAAATATTTACTGCAAACGAGCGTGTTCAAATATCGCAGAGCGAATATCGCCTTGTTTAATAACGGAAACGAGCTTTTCGGATAGGCAGGCCGGGAGGGTCGCGACGAGAGTCATTTACAGAATGATTTTCGTGATCCGGTGAGAAAACATCGTTGCTGCTCCGCGTCGTACGCATCTCTCCGTCGCGTGATAATTCCAACGGGAAATATTTGTCGAGCGTTTCCCCGAGGACGAGAAGGAGGAGGAGAAGAAGACAGTTTTGCCTGATCGATCGCGAGAAGACTCGGAGCGCGTTGCTCGCAGCTTCTTCTCGGGACGGATGATTCCGCGGCTCGAGCTTTTTCCGAGCTTTACGCGCGCTTACGATTTACAGCCGCGTATCGCGTGTTCGCTCGGGTTATTCGGTTATTGCGAGCAGATATTCGCCCCTTTCGCTATTAGCGTCTAGGCAAACGCTTCCATAAAAAGGAACCTTCGCGCGTCGGGGCGCACCGAAAATTTCTGAGAGACGTCGCCGCGATGAAATTCTTGATTCCATCTCGATCGACGTACTCGAATCTCGATAAATCCGCGAGGAGGGATCGGAAGCGAAGGAAAAATTCGACGCGGCGAAGTTATTTCCGTAGGATGCCGGAACCTCTCTCCCGCGCGTCGGCGACGCAATATCGGGCGCATGGATAAGCGGCGGAAGCGACCCTTCGCCTCTTTTTAAGAAGCGACGGAACACGGACAACGCTTTCCGTACCAGCGGGAACTAAAACGTGGAAAATACATTTCAAACGTACAGCAAAGTGCTCGACGTTGCGATAAGAATTCATTTTTCTTTCAATACGACCGAGAAGAAAAGATTACATACAATTACGTCGAAAAAAATGTACAAAATTTGTATACAATTATGCAGATTTTTTTGCCAATTTTACACATAATTTTTTTAGCTCGTGAGCCTCGAATGAGAATCAAGTGAGTTCATCGAGAGAGAAAAAAACGAGGGTGCTCGCTACGTTCTTATGACAGCTTATGACGAGCCCTACGAACAGCCACCCGAGAAAAAAAGACTATATATAATTATAGATAAAAAATTGGCCCGATATAATTATATATAGTTCTATATATAGATTTTTCCGTCGATTTTATACACAATTACGTATAAATTATACATAAATTATGTAGGTATAATTATATCGGCCAATTTTGTTTATATGTAATCTTTTTTTCTGGGACTGCGATAAAATCGGACCGATTGATATCAAGCATCCCACGATTTTTTTTACATCAAAATTAATTTTTCCTCAATCACTTTGAAAAAACGTAATTATGAATTCTTTTGATTTGGAAACTCAACATTTATTTTGTACTTTTTAGCTCACGTGGCTAGAAAAGCGTGTTTTTTGGTAGCCTCCTAAACTCTAGATTTTATTTTTCATTATCTACGCCAAAAAAAAAAATTGTTGCGACGAAAAATAATGTTATCTGTCGATATAAGTTATCTGTATTTATACAATTTATAAATTGTAAACAATTGTTTCATCCCGATGATTGTGGTCAGGATATCGGATCAAAGTTGTGAAATTATTGTAGATATGCTCATCGGTTTTTACTGGGTGTGCAACATTTCAAGTTATCGTAACGTTTGGAAGTGCCCAAGAAAAAAATATTATATATAATTATATACAAAATATTGGCCCGATGTGATTATGTACCATTTACAGATAATTCATCTATAAATACATATAATTCTGCATAAAATGTACAAAAAATCGTACGTAATTTTCTTACCTATATTATATACAAATTATACATGATTTTTTTATATACAGCGATATACAATCCTGTGTTTCTCGGGTGGATGAAAATTAATCGGACATATTTCGATGAAATCGTGTTAAAGGAGGAACGGAGTTCTCTTCGATCTCCCCTGCGTTGCTCGTTCCGTGCAAAAACGTAACTAGCTGCCTCGCGGCTCGCGGCATGTTCTTGCATTTACATGCGGCGGAGCGCAAAACGTTCGGTGTTTGCGAACGAACTGTAAACGTTGAATGGTTTTCGCGCACCACCGTCTTTCCGTGGAACAAGCGATTTCCACCTCCGTAGTTGGATCCCGATGATGATAACTCGCGATTTTCCCTCACGAATAACACTTTCGACCGGCGACGTTTTTTTTCTCTCCAGTTCTCAACGTTTATAACAAATGTTTCAAAATGTCTAGACCCTTTCTCCCATGCTTTACCGAATTTATCCGAATTTTTATCAAGCTAGATGTTAAAAAATGGGTTTAAAATAATTTGAACACTTTTAAAAATCAATTCTATATGGATTCGAAATTGTACAAAAATGTGGTACGAGAATTGGTGGGAAATTTCGTTTTTTTTTCTCCAACTTTCCATCAATTTCAAAGGTACCATCCTGCCCCGAGGACGCGGCACTCGCCCATTGGGAAGAAGAGAAAACTGGTCGCACGGCTGATGAAAGCTTCGTTGGGATGCGGATTAATCGAATTCAGGTGCGAAGACGAAATTACGAAGGCGTCACTTTCGGGATAGAGAGAAACCCTCCTGGAACCTAACGAAATATCGCCAGGGGTTCGTCATCGGCACGTTCTAAGTACGTACACCAGGGTGGTTAAAAAAAAGTGTCAATTCCTTTCCCCTTCTTACCCTCCCAAAAATTCTTATTCGACGAGGAAAAAATCCTCACCAAAGAAGGGCACCGTAGCTCGACTCGAAGAAGTCCCTATTTTCATTTTAGTTCACTATTTTTTTAACACGAGAAGTTTCAAAACGAATATCTACGACGTCAAGACTTCAATGCTCGTCGCTCGACGATTCCTCGTCGAGTCGCTCGATCGCGATCGCTCAAAGTTCGTTAGGCAGCATTTTCCTCCCGATTCGTCATCACTTTGATCGTTATCGTAAGGGTAAAAACAAAGAAAAACGTGCTTCTTCCAGGTGACGCGGCTCCAAAGTTTTCGTCTCCGTCCGACAACGATTTTTCCAAGTGCGCCGTCGCGAGGGGAGAAAAATCGAGGACCGATCGCAATACTTATTGATCGTTGTAGAATCTCGCGCGTTTTCTTCCGCGTCGTCGGAGTTTTCGGCGAAAAACGTAAATAGACGTTTCATTACTTTTCCTCGCTTTTCTTTGCGACGCCGGGCGAAGCTGTTAATCCGTTTCCATCGATTCGATCGGCGATCGCCTCGGGGACGAGCCGACAGAACCGCCTCGCGAGTCCTCCCGTCTTTCCTCCGATGCTGCAGCGGAGCACGCGGTTCTCTACGAAACCCAAGATCCACGGGTCGTTAGCGTTAATGAATAAGTAAGGTTAATTTGCGAATGGGTTTCACACTCCGTGCCTAACCTCCTCCCTTCCCCTTTCCACCCTCCGCCCTCCACCCTCCACCCTCCACCCTCCACCCTCGTCCTTCGGTCCTCTCCTCGCTCGCCGTTCGCGCCCGAGGGTATCCATTTCATTATCGAGGCTCAAGCTTTGTCTCTCGTCCTCTTCCCATCGGACCGCGTCGTTCCCGCTCGACGCAAGTTTCTTCCCGCTTTCCGCGAACAGTTCTGCACGAGTCGCACTATCGCGTATGCGGTAGAAATGTGCGCGTGTACGCGAAGAGAGAAAAAATAGTAATATCCGCGATGTAACACAGGAATCATCGCTAGGTTACGTGGCAACCAGGGATACCACGCGAATGGGAGTTATTTCTATTTTATACATTTCAGTTTTTACATTTTATGCAATCATTTCCCAGTAAGTAAGCTTATGCCCAGTTTATTTAGGAAGGATCCATGGAAATAATTCAATTACAAAAATTGCTAACCATCGAATGCTATTTTGGTGCAGTTCCGAAAAGTGCAAACCCCCGATTCAGTTGAATTGGGCAAAACTTCTTTTTAGCTCAAAAATGAAAACCCTGCAAGGATTTTTGGCGACGAAGTCCCATTCACTCCCCACTCTCCCTCAAAGTTTTTCCTGCTTTATTACTGTATCTCGGAAAGAATTGATTTTGGGACAAAATGTTCCGGTTAAAAAATGAAGCTCTTAAAAAGCTCTATAAGAAAGTTGATATACTTTTTTAACGTAAATGGGAAATTTCAGCTGGTATCTTGACAAATTTATCCTCCATCCGAGTGTGGCGTGGTGTGGCATGGCGTAGCGTGGTGTGGTGTGCTGTGGTGTGGAGTGATGTGGCATGGCGTGGTGTGGAGTGGTGTGGTATGCAAAAAAAATGTAAATACCACGTTTTTAAAACGGTCTAAAAAGTATAAAATAATTTTTCATGGCCCTCCAATTTGAAGGGAGGATTGTTAGCGGCCACGGATATATTTGTAATAGTCGGAGAGATACACGTGGCGCGCAGCCAGTAAACAATACGAGTAGACAATCCGTATGAATTCACAGCTAATTTCAGTGAATTGGAAATGAGATTCGCTGCAATTTATTTACTCCTTTTTAACTATCATGGATTGCCCGCGCTCCACGCTTGTCTCCCCAAGCATTACAAACATATCCGTAGCCATTAACGATCCTTCCTCAGAATTGCAGAGCCATGGAAATTTATTTCATACTTTTCAGTCCGTTTTAAAAACGTGGTATTTAAAAAAAAAAATATCATTTCGATTTGTAATTCGCATTTACCCAGCCCAGATTTGTCCTCGAAACGTACGAACCGTGAAAATATCACGAATCGAGGCGATTCCGATGAGGAATAAGGATACAAAGTTCGTTTGAATTCTCCGCATCGCGATCTCGTTAGCGTTTCAACGATCTTACAAAGTATTCGATTTCCCCGACGACTTTCGGAAACGTATTTAGAATCGAAGAGGTTTCAAAAATCTGCTGCGTTTCCGCTTAATAACAACGCTCTTTCTCCGTCGCGGGGGCAGATCGAAAATCACATTGGCGAACGAGAATGTCAAGTAGGTAGAGAAACAGCTGAGCTCACCACCTCATTTCGCGATTTCGCTGCTCCTCGTTGCGTATCTTTCCGGCGAATTTGCTTTCCGATGTCAAGAGTCGCGAGTTCTGAAACGCAGTTATGAAAATTCGGATTAGAAATGAACATGCCGAGATAAAGAAAGAAATACACCGGGGAAAAAATAAAAAGACGTTTTAGAAAAATACGTTTCCGAGTCGAATACGAATAATTTAGGAATTGCATGTCAGAGTACCGAACCGTTTATTTGGTTTTTGTTTTTTTTTTTTTTGCTTTCCGGCGCAACAGTTCTCGTAGTCGCAACGATTGGCGAGGTGTAAAAGGAAACGGAAACGAGTCGTATATATCATCGTAACAAGGTCGCAGCCGTGATATTCTTCGGGGACGAAATTACTTCCCATTTTAGTAATCAAGTTTGAATGGCGAACGACACGAGCGTTTGCAAATTAGCGGTTCATTTTCGGTTGATTCGGTCGACGATAAACGCCCACCTACGTTTAGGCCGCAGCTCGCCGGTGCGTTGATACCAGTGCCCGGCCGAAGCCAAAACCGAAAAAAAAGAGATAGGCTTACAAGTTCAAAATCCGAAATGAATATAAAAAACGCTCAAAATTGAAATTGCACCGTTATAAAAAAATATCAACACTTTTTTCACACGTATTTGTTTATTTATTCATTTATTTATCTATCTACTTATCTAATTATTTATCTATTCGTCTATTCATCTATTCATCTATTTATCTATTTATTAATTTATTTATCTATTTATTTATATATTTATTCGAGCAACGCCATTTCGGAAAATCAGATACTGTTATTTGTATTTTGCGATGATTAAAGAGAAGAAGACAATTCGAAATTAACAGCCATAATTAATTTGGAATGTTTTAGCTCGAAAATTGATTAATAATCTTTTTCTTCCAAAATTACAAATACAACTATGTAAAATTGATTGAACGACGTGTGTACAAAAATGCTTTGTGATATTGACATCGAAATCGAAATTCGAATCGAATATTCGAACCATTTGAATAATTCGAACATTTCGAATAGTTTGAATTGGCCAATTTTTTCCAAACAACTAATTTCGTTGTTAAATAATTAATTTCGTTTGAAATCTGAAATGTCGATGAGAATCAATGAGACGAATTTTCTTTGCAAAATTCATTTTTTAAAAAGAATTTTCAATCGTCAATAAGTTTAAAAAAATGGTTAGAAACAACATTTCGTTCTACTCAACTTACTTTGGCGAGAATTGCGCTTTAGCAGCTAACTTTACAGCAGTCTACTGAATTTTAGATTCGGTATGAACAAATTTAATTGAAACGTGCAAAAAATTCTCAGTTGCTGTAAATCATTGAAAATAACTGCAAAGACAGAAAGATTACAATTTAATAAATAATAAAAACTAAATTTGTCCCCAAAAAAAAAAACAGAAACAGTTCCCACTTGATTTTTTTCCATACAAGTTAAGAAGAAACTTGACCTAATGCAATTAATATTTAAAGCATAAAATTGCGTTTTTTTATTATTCTACAAATATTTTTCAAAAATTTAATAATTCGAATCGTTCGAATTATTCGATTTGAAATTCGAATCCAATCGTTCGTGTTTCGTGTTTTCGAGAGGGAGGGAGGGAGAGGGCGAGGCGGTGATTGGCAGGTGGAAAGGAGGCAGGGTGAGGAGGCCGCCGCTTTTCGTGTCAAAGCATACCGACACTCGCGATCGCGTACACCGCATCCTTGTTAACTTTATAATTACATGTCTCAGGTCTTTGAGACTCGAATTGTTCGGAAGTTCCCGTCGTAGGGAATTCATTGGACGGAAAGGGGATGCGAGATAGAAGCGAGGCCGGAGATTTTCCATCCGGAAAACGTTCCTGCCGCTGACATTCTTCGCGCCATTTCATTGTTTCTTATTCGACATTTTCGTACAGTTTTTTCGAATCGCTCGTACCTCGAATTTTATGGGCACGCCTCTCGTCGTTACCCCGGCGAAACGCGAGGACCCGTCAAACAAAGATGGATAGATTGCTTTGAAGCGTCCGAGACAAACTGCCGCGAGACACGAAAGGCTTGAATAGTTTTCGGCATAGTAGACTCGTTTTTTCTCTGTTTTTGTTTGCAACGCAATTGCTGCTATTCGAAAATACGGTAGATAGATAGATGAAAAATCGCCGTAACGCCGAGCTTGCAGCGGACAACTGACCAAAAAGCTCCGTTCCCTTCGTAGCGAGTCTCAAAAAAAAAAAAAAAAAATACCTAGTGGGAAATAAAATTTCAATTTACAACGATTAGACCAAATTTCACGAATCGATTTATTTTACACGAGAGAAAAAAAGTATAAATAGTATATTTGCTTTTCCTTCGTTGGATCTACGAATTTTACGGTACAAATTGGTTCCGGAAATTATTATGCCAGACCGAATGGATTATTTCCACCGGTATGCTCGGTTGTTATCTCTTATTCCTCCAGCAACGTGAGAAATATTCAATCAATAGATACGTGGGAAATTATTTAATTCAACCACTATCGTACCCAATAGCAAGCTGACAGAATACTCAGCGTAAACGCGCATTAACATATGAGTGGTACCACAGATTCCGAGCATAGCTAAAATTCGAAGAAAAAAAAAATGTCCAACTATTCGAATAATCCGAATCGTCGAATCGCCGAGCTTTTCCGGCCGACAACCTTCGAAAATGTCTCCTGCAACCACGTTTCTTCGAGCTCGTTTGAATTCTCGGACGCGAGGCGTATCTCCTGTCGAGAATGAAGAGCTCATCGCTGTCGAGAAGAGTCAAATCGTAGGAACGCTGAGGAACGGAGTTGGAGAAACGGGAATTTTTCGTAACCGGTAAACGTCCATCCATTGGCCGTGACGTCGTAGCGAGGAACGCGTTATATTGGCTCAGCCAGCCTTGGAAATTGTCTTCCCGCGGGTCGAGTATTTCATTTCAATGTCTCGCGTGAAGAAAACAAGTCACGCGCCCCCGAGTGTCACGCCGGCGGAACGAAGAAGCGGGCGCGAGATGCCAAGTATATATTTTCCCGGAGCCATCGATAACGTTGACGTTATCATCATCGTTATTATTATTCTCGTTGTTCGCATATTCCGGAGGAGGGGGGGGACTTAAATCGCACTTTTTTCCCGTCCTAATAAGCTGATTCGTCCAAATCGTTAAGCTCGTTACACCTACAGTCAGTTCAAATTCGATTGAACTAGAAACAATATCGTACGTATAAAAAAGTTTCAGCTTTTCGGAAGAAAAGTATCCGAAACGCTTCGTCTTCGGACTCAGCTTCCTGAAGTAACGAAGACAATCATATATATATATATATATATATATAACGCAAATTTGAATCAAATTTATGACACGTACAAACTGCAAAACGTGCAAGCGGATGACGAAAAACGCGCTCGAGCACTGGCGGTTTGCGCAAATGTATACGTTGCGACAACGATGTATTTTACGAGCCAATGTTCGGATAACCGAGCGATCGAATGAAATAATTCAGGGTTCGTTCGAATGCGATTGGGATGACCGATAATTTTTTAAAAAATTCGACGTTTCGGACAATCTACATCCTTCTGCCGATTGCAGTATAATTCGATACCAACCGTCTCTCAACGATGCTTTGTTCATATTTTTTAAATTTCACCCAACGTCCCAAAGTGCACCGAAGGTAGGCCCATCGCGTATTTTTTTCGAAAGATTCAAAATGCCATGAAAACTAGACCACCCTGGGGATTTCGATAAATACTTATTATTAAAGCGAGTAAAGCTTTTACTTACCAAGTTACGAAAAAAAAAATCTAATCTTCTTCGGATAGATCGTGTCGGATTTTTTCCTACAGTGCAGATTCGCGCACGAAAAATTGTTACGTTCGTGCGATTTTTGTTAAGAAAATACCAGGGACAATAAATTATTATCCTCGAACTGTTTTATCTATTTAATATTCGTTCGTACACGTTATCATCATTATCATCGCTATTTTCAGTATTATTATTATTGTTGTTGATTTTGTTATTGTCATTATTATTATTATTATTCGTAGGGCATACGCGAGCGGGGAGCTGAGAAAATAGCGGCGTATATAGGTACGACTAATGGAATCGTTTAAGCGAATGGACGTTGCGTTTCTCTCCGTCTGTCTGTTTGGAAGCGGAAGAAAAAAAATGTCAAACAATTATCGCGGAGTCGAGGCTCGTGCCTTCGCTACAACTTTGCAGGGACGAAGGACAGGCGAAAGGGAGAAGGATAAGGGAGAGAGAGAGAGAGAGAGAGAAAGAGAGAGAGAGAGAGAGAGAGAGAGAGAGAGAGAGAGAGCGAGAGAGAGAGAGAGAGAGAGGGTACTCGGGGAAAAATTGCTTTAAACGAGAAAAATGCGAGAGTGACGGGGCTACGCGAAGAGGGTGGAGGACGAAAGTGGAAGATCGGTGAGAGCGCAGGAGGAAGAAAAACGACGGAGAGAACCGGATGACCGACCGTGTACGCGAACGCGGGGCATTTCATTTCACGCCGAAACGAACCCTCGCCCAAACATCGCGCGGATTTTCGCGAATATTTATCCCTCGCGTTGCTCCAGCAGGTAATTTTCGCTGCTCGCGAGATCATTTCTTCTCGCGGCCAATTTCGAAAACGAGCGGGAGAAACGACGTCGCGCGAGGGACGAACGCTTCGGCGAACGGGGTCAAGTTTCGCGGCGTTTTCAAACTTCGTTCGGCTAAATACGTGTAATAATTTCAATGACGGAGAAAATTAAAAAAAATAACCAAAATACAATAAAAATAGAAACAAATAAAAACGTGAGAAAATATGCAAAAAAACGGGGAAAAATCAAAGCGGGAGAACGAAAAAAGAGGAGAAAACTACTTGGCGTGAAAAGGAGGTGCGCGAAGGCAAAAGGAAAAGTAACAAGGTCTAGGGCTCTGTTCGTAATTTTTCAACCCGCTCTCCTCGGGGCTCGATTCTTCGCCAACCCCGTCCTCTACCTCTCTCTCAAACTCTCGCCTCGCCTCGCCTCGCCTCGCCTCGCCGCGCCTCTCTCCTCCACGAATAATTTCTCAAGCGTGCCCGCGCGCCCGCGTTTCCGGCCGCCGCCGCGCGGGGGATCCGTAGGTATACCGTGTAACGGGCTTCCATATTACACACTTTGCACGCCATTTTATAAGGGGCAGAACGTCGGTTAAATTAATTCTTATATAAATCAGACTGCCGCCGCGCGCCACCCTCGTCCACCGGCCCCCGACGCCCGCCCCGCCGAGCGCTCGCGATTTCCACCGAGTTCCGAACAGACAGATTGGCTGGCGAAAGTCGTTATTGATTAGCCACCCCCTTCTGTTAATTTGCATAGTTGGGAAACGCTAAAATCCTCCCCGACGACGGACCCGATCGAAAACCAAACGAATATCACAAACGCGAACCCGGCTTCCTCTCCGTCCTTTGGCAGAGCCCTCCCCTCCCGACGAACCTCCTCTCCGACGATAATCGTCGTTCACGCGTAAGACAAATATTCCATTCGTTCGCATTTCCGTCCATTTCCACCCCGTTTTTTCCATTTTACGACACGATCGGACAAACGTACCTGTCTCGTAACTTCGTCGCGTGAAGCGCGCGATTGCCCCGCGCTCTATACGATTCAGTGCTAATTTTACCCGATACGAGCTTTTTTCCATCCCTTACCTAGTCTATATCCTCGGGATCGTATCGCGGAGATTAAGCGAAGGTGGAAGAAATCTGGTCGAGAATTTGGCAAAAAGTGAGAACACCGTACGAGGTGGACGTGTCTCCAACTACTCCTCGGGAGGCGAAAGCTCGCGCGAATATTTCGGACACTTTTGGCGAGAGACGTACGTCTCGCTAGGAAAAGAAGCGGAAAAGTCGCACACCTTTTATCATCGCCTCGTTCATCTTTCGCGACGCGAAGATCCGTTCCCCGTTCCCCGCTTTGTTGTCGGGTACAAAGGCTTTGGCGCGAAACAACTATTCCCCGAGGGGGACCGGAGCGACACTTCTCATCCTTCGTTCCTGTTTGCATTTCAGACCTCGCCCCCGGTCAACGACTCGCCAAAGATCAATTCGATTCGGAAACCATTCGGCCGACGATCAAACAAACGTTTGTCTCACCGAGATCCGGTCAACGATCAAGGACTTCCGATGCCGCCTCGGCGTTACCCCGCGTTAACCCGTACGTCTTCAACGTAAATAGACCACTTCATCTCGATAGTCCGCGAACCTCTGTGTTCGCCGTTCGGATCCAACGTCCGCGAGCCTGCCTCGAGACGCGAACCCTCCGCTAATCTGGATTTCGGCCGGACCCCGACATCTGCCTACGACAACGCGGTGTGTCGCCGCTCGGGACGTCGCGACGACGAGTTGATCCGATTAGGGAAGTCGCGTCGCGCCGAAATTTGCGAAAAATCGATGCGCGTACCTAAATAGCTATACATCTATATCGGGTTTATCTCGGAAACTATCGACTCTACGGTTCGAGCTCCGGGAGACTTTTTCGTAGAGAATCGAATTCCCGACAAAAAAGTACCGATACGATCTTGCGGTAAATCCAAGGGTTTACGAGAAAAACCTAAAAAAACCAGGAAATTCGATGAAAAATCGAGTTCGAGATTTTTTATCGGGGACCCGGTTCACGGGACTCGAATCAGCTGTGGACACTTTTAAAGAGCGAAGATTCCTCTACGATTTCCGCCCGTGAC
Source organism: Arge pagana (assembly GCA_963969455.1). Lineage (NCBI taxonomy): Eukaryota > Metazoa > Arthropoda > Insecta > Hymenoptera > Argidae > Arge > Arge pagana. The sequence continues at coordinate 7,650,937 of OZ018315.1, read as the reverse complement.
CAGTAGAATGACGTGAAATGTCGCGCGGTTATATATCATCGAAGACAACGAAATTTGAGCTTTGCGTGTCAATCAAACGGGAACATTTCAAATTCGTTTAGCGAGTTTTCAGGATTAAAGGTGAGAGCTTCGCGTATCCAGTCGTGGCGGATTTACTTGCCGAAATCGCGTCGGTAGAGAGCCGTCGACGCGACCCGATGAAACGTAGAACGTTGCGCTGCTATACCGTCGAACACGCGTGCAACGAGGAACGCGACGCGACGGGACAGTTTATCGGTGCACAAAGGAGGCTGGAATTAGGACGAGGCAGAGATTTTGGTCCAAACGAACCGTGATCGATGAGACCGCGGTCGGTAGCGGCGATGGCTCTCGATCGGAATAGCTTGCTCGAATGTCGGTACAAATTACAAGATAATGGAGGGCACGAGTGCTGGGACGAGCAAGAAATCGAAATCTCTTCGAAAAAGCGAATACCGAGGACCGGTCATTATTCAAATGAATAACGCTCCCCATCGACTGGAACAATCTTAATAATAATTGTAATAATAATCATAATAATAATGGTATTATTAAACGACGTAACGGTAGCTGATGAAAGTGCATGAGCACACCCGCTCCGGAACATATCGAGTTGCGTACCCCAAGGCTCACACGACCTGTTCGTTGATCGAATTCTCTAATTTTCTCTTGGGCATCGACGACGCGAAAGAATTTATCGAAATAGATGAGCGTGGTGGCCCTTCGATATCAGTGCTAGAACTTCGAAAAGACTCGAGTAGGATCCATAAGTCGTTCGCTGACAATGGTCTCAGCGTCAACTTGACTAAGAGCTCTGTTATGCGATTTTCCAAATCCAATAGGTATATACCTGCCAAGTCAAAGGATTTCATCCGAAAGTGAAAGATCGCACGCTTGACAACGTAACTATCGTGAAAGATTTGGGAATTTATCGTCGGCCGATTTATAGCAGCCAATAGGAAAGTTAATTATTTAAAGTATAGACGCAGAAGATTCACCGATACTCGATGCATAATTAACTCTCGAGTCAAATCCATACTAACGCACGGTTCTGAGGTATGGACACCAAGCAAGAGACAAGACATTTCTAAGCTTGAGAAAGTACAAAGAAATTCTTAAAATTCCTAACTCGTAGATTTCAAAAATCGATGCGAATCATTGATCACGACTACGCTGAAATCAGAAATAGAAGTAAACTTCCCACTCGCGAAACTCCTAGAACAAAACACGATCTCTTCTCCAAACTATGAAATGTGACGAGCTACGTAGCACATCGTGTTCCAATGAGTTTACCAAGGGTAGTCAACAAATCAAATATCATCACTGTATCAACGTGCAAGATTACTTTCCTCGTCCTTTCGTTCCTATTGATGCTAATATCATTAGCTAAGCTCGCTTCTTATCACTTGTAGAAAAACAAGTAAAAAGCTGTCAACTTTTAATTTCTGTTCACCGCTTTGCTTACTGTTCCATCACTTCTTTGTGGAGTTTATCCGAACAAATCTCTGGAAATATGATAATTTTTATAAATATGTATCAGCTTCTTGGTCGTCGTCGCTAACGCCTTGGCACTGGTACACGTATGTTTCGATTGACGAATTGCCTTGTGCAACGTTCTCGAGAAATTTTCTTTTCTTTTGTATTAATTGGGCATTGTCTCGTTATAGATAAACAAATGAAAAATAATTATAGGGATGAAACCTATCGTTTGGAATTTCGTGAAAAATTCGGCAGGCGGTATCGAGGTAGGGGCAGATCAATAGCAGTAGCCAATTGTACGGTTTTTCCAAATCGATCGGGACGGAATTTGTCATCTTTTTTTTTTCGATAATACAACGGAATATTGACGGAGGTTCGGTAAAGGCGAGGTTAGAAGCGAGATCGGTACACGCGTAACGTCCGAGAGGGGCTAGAAGGATACGTGGGAAGAAGTATAACCGGTGAGATTTAGATAGAGAAAGTGCGCGTGTCCGAGGGCGAGGGCAGCGGAGATGGAGATAGAGGGAGGGAGAGACGAAGATACGATACGAGAAGGTTCTCCGGTCCTCCGGTCCTCCAGTCGAGGCCGGGACGTCGATATTGCCTATTTGATTTCGCGATGATACCGAAAAGATTTCTCGACGTTTCGACGTACAATGAACAGAATCGGGTGATAAATCGCACTCGGATATTCGTTTTCCGTGTCCCGGATCGGACATATATGCTAAAGTCAATATTTCTCCCGGCCTCTATACCCACCACCGCGAGCATTGAAAACTCATCGTAACAAATGATCGTACGTACAGTTTTCCGATGCGACCGGGCGGAATTACGGGGGAAAACGGGTAACAAAAAACGAGTCGAAAAATTATCGGGTAGTTTTTTGTTGTTGTTCCTCGTATGCGGATCTCGCGTTTCGCGGTATCGATCGGCGAGCGGAGAGGAAAGAAAGGTTGGGAATGATCGTCGGCGATGAAATAATTAAAGCTCGCAATATCAACAGATCCGTGGATGCAGCGGTAGCCGAGGACATCTATTCAGTCTCGTCCACTCGAATAATTGATGGCTGCCACTGTTTTATACCGTTCACGTCGAGTTACATTTCCCGAAATTGCTAGGCTGATTGCGCGTGTACCGCGGAGCGCTCGACGGACCTGGTCGCGCGGGTGGTGGTGGTGGCGGCGGCGGCGGCGGTGGTGGTACCAGCAGAAATGATACCTCCGCGAGCGTACGATGTACCCCTGTTTCATATTCGTTCGCATACCTAACATCCGAAACGTAACAACGAAGCTGCGATAAGAATTTATACGAACTACGTGACCTGCATCGAGCCGCGCGCACGGTGTACTACTACGGCGGAGAGGAATTCCCGCTATTGACTGGGAAGCATTGAAATTCAAAGCCGAGCCGATAACACGCGAGTAATTGTCGGTATTTTCCGATCCGAGGAGGGGGATGGGAATATTATTGTAAGTGCGACGGAAGCTTCCGCGGCAGCCGATCTCGAGCCGCGCGGTAAACATCGCTCGCATCGCCGCCACGGGGCACGCGCGCGCGTTTTAAACGGCGCCGCGGCGCAAGAAGCTCGCACCGGAGGAAAGGGTTCGCGGAGGATCGGGGATTCGCTTGGCCCTCGCGTTACCGTTCGTTGCCTGGTCGTGTTTGCATCTCGTTACCAGACTATTTGTTTTTGATTTGATACCGGCGCGGAGCCACGTCCCGGTATAGTGCAAATAGGGGAGGAGAGACGCGAGTCCAACTATGATAGCCGACTGGATGGCGAGCTGTCCGCTCTTGCTCTCGCAATAACGCGAGGCGATACACCGAATCGCGTATGTACACGACGAACTAAACTCGTATATCCAACGAGCTACAACGTATGCAGCAGCGGTAGCCCGGAATACCATATACACATACGCATATGTAAATATGTATATATATATATATATATATGTACATAGGGCAAGGGCGGGGGGGGGGGGGGGGGCAAAACGGTGTACCTACGGAAACAACAAGGTTTCGCGAACCTAGATATGCTGAATCTTCCTTTTTTTCACCTACGATCAACGCAAATAAGACCAATTTTCAATTATCAGTGAAACAATTTTCTTTCGCTCCTCCGCGGGCAAAATGGGGTAGTGATTTTTTTTCTTCAGTAAAATTCAATCTATGAAATACATTTTTTAAACTCTTGATAGTGCACGATGATGGTAGAGGGTATTTTTGACCGTTTACCAAATTTTTCGGAAAATAATTTTGTTTGCAAGATTTACCGCGCCAATCGATTTTCCCCTCGAAACCAAGAAGATCAGAATCAATTTAGATGATCTCCACGGGAATATAGAGGGTGTCCGGGTTTTGTCCGGGAAACCTGTTGAAATTCGAGCTCTTAATATTAATATTGAGACGCGGCACGTTGCGAATTCCTATTTCCCATTTAATTAATATGGTAAACAAAAGTTTTTCGTGTTTAGAATTTTGTATCGCGACAATGGCATCTTATACAAATTCGTTCGAGACAATTTTTGTAGAGAATTGAACGCTCTACAAAAAAGTTTTCTTACAAACTTTTGATCAGCACAGCCATTCAAACGATATTCGAGTTCAAAATTTGCACTATAATAAATGATTAGATATTTATACTCACTGCCAACATTTTGATCAAACATTTTTTTATCCAGAATAAAGAACTCGCGAGTATTTTATTCGCACTTTTTCGTACATACTACGAGTAGCATTAGAACCAGTTTTCCGACAATATTCATCAATCACAAATCATAAAATAAATTTAACGGTCTACGAAAAATCAATTGATATTTTTCCATCAGAATCAATAATTTTCCGAAAAAAAATGTGAATTTTCCAAACAAAAGAAACTTTTTTCCGTGTTATTCAAATGGAAAATAGGAAAATGGATCGACGGAAACCTCGATAGATTTAAGGAATATTTTTTTTTTTTTTTTTTTTTACACTATAAAATTGGTTCGTTCGTTGGCTATCGATGCATTCGATTAACAAATATGATGGAACGGCACGCGAGTGGAGAGATATTTTTGCAGGTGATTGGATTCCCTGCACTTCGTCGAGTAACTTTTGTTCGAGGTTGTTATATAACGCGTCTCATCGCTCGTTGCTGCCTCGATTTTTGTTCTCTCCGTTTTCAGAACTTGACTCACGCGGTGAGGTCACGTGTATTATCGAGGCAGGCAGCGGGAGAGAGAGAGAGAGGAAGAGAGACGAAGTGGCAAGTTGGAACGAGGAAAGTTCAATTTCGAAATCCCTTCGAGAAAATCGAAGATTTCGACGAAGCAGACGTATTACAGTTAAAATCCCACCATTCGTTTTCATCAACTTCAAGAGCGTTCTACGGCGAGCTCTCTAATTTTCTCGCTCTCCGGAATTATTATCCAAGATTATACGTGGCCACAAAATTAAATAGTTAGATTATAAAGACGCAGATCGTACAATTTGTCGGTGCTCGGGCTTCGTGGCACGACGAGTAGTATCTACGCGAATGGGAGAGAATTCGATACCGCTGCTTGCAAAATAATCAGTCAAACTCGTTATTCTCTCTCGAGACATAGTTGAGGGGAAAAAATTGACACGCCGACGCGGTGCTCGAGAAAAGCAACCGCGAGCTTCGTTAAAACGAAGGGCGAGAGATAGTCGGACATGCGGAATCACGCAGGGTCTATTACTTCACCGCGAATAGCCGGGGTCACACTCCACGCCGAATCGGACGGTTTAGGCGAAAATTATTTCCGATTTCCTCAATTTTGTCATATTTTCTTGTACTCCTCGAAACAGCCTTCCGGTTAAATTTTGACATTTTTTCGATCGCCCGTTCTCAAGACGTGAAATTTCGGGTTTTTGCCCGTAACTTTTTCAATACTGGACCAAATGAATTGAATTCTTAGCGTGGTCGAGAAAAAGTTTCGGATCCAGCAGATTTCTCGACGTTGCCAACATCTGGAAGTCTCCTCGGCGAGCAAACTGCTGGTTGCCATCGAAATGGTCAATTTTATGACTCCTTACCGCGAAGAGACGCGATCTAAAAGTGTACATTTTACGGCTACAGGTTGCTGTCGGAATTCGATCGTATCATTTTTGCCTCGTTGCACAGCGACCGATTTTGGATTTGGTGAGTTTTAGCCTCGCTGACGATGCAATTCCCAATCATTCCCAATCGTACTCGTCGAGAGTGTTGTTCGTCGAATCGCGGGGAAACGTCAGCGAAGGTCGGAAACGATTTAAATCATTTTCTTTCAATAACCGATAATTCTGGCAGCAAAAATAGAGGTGTCGATTTTTTTTGTTTGATTTCCGGCGAACTCGACGGTTCCTTCGAAGTTGAGTAGCCTAAACTCGTGCCGCGATACGACGTATCCGTTTCACTCCCCGTCGCGCGATTGTTCACGTCCATTTTGCACTGGCAAGACGACCCGCGACAAAAAAAATGTCGGCGAGGTTTTCATCGCGATTTTTTCCCCAGAATCGATCGCTGTACGTTTCTTTTTTTTAAATTCGTCGTTTCTTTGTAACTCGTTTAAACAATTTTTGTTTTTCGATTCAGCGGGGAAAAAACGGGTATAATCATTTTTCAACTTGTTTTCCGAATCCAACAGTTAATTCAGCGCTGTCTGCAACCTGCGATCGGTACGTGCGTCGAGGTCGTGCCAGCCTCCGACGATTTCTGACGTTTCACCGCGATTCGCCGAACCAAAATCGGAAAGGAGCGAGACTCTGAACGAGTACGATTGCTGGCAAGTATTGTAAAGCCTGAATGGTTCGATTCGGTCGAGAATCGCGTCGTCAGCGGGGCTAAAAATGACCGAATCCAAAATCGGCCACTGCGACGTTTCACTTTCCTCGCCTAAGAATATTCGCCCCTCGCGTTGTTTAATTTCAATTCTATCGGTGAAATTGTCGAAAAAAAATGATCAGAAGCGGTAAAAATGTCGAGAGGCGTATTTTTCACAGCGTCGTCCATTTTTACCGTTCGAAGTCGTCTTCACCCGGCGCAAAATGGCCCATATCTCTGTACTCCCCTTTACGTGTACGCGTCTCCGAACTCTCCGCGAGGTTTATCGATTGCGTTGCAGTCGAACCGTGGGTAATAGCTCGGAAATATCGAGCCCGAGTACCGATGACCGAGCTCGTCTGATCGCTTCTTCTCCTCGGGCGAATCTAGCCACGCCGCAGTCGACCTCCAATTTTCGCGAAATCGCAACATTTCCCTCCTCGTTACCCCGTTACGGGGCGGTTTGACGCTCATTTTTGGGGATTTTTTCGGTGTAGGGGGAATCAATTGGAATTCAATCGAATTTCGACATCGTTGCATTCACCTTTCGAACAGTTTTTCCGCATTTTTTCGAATAATTCTAGCCAAAAATAACAAAGTTACGCTGCGTAGCCATTTCGATTTTCATCTGATGCCAAAATGTTCATCTTCATTTCGCGTTAATTACTTATTTTTTAAGAATACGAACCTCGATGCGGGTAAAAATAATGAAAATTTAAAATGGTGCGGGCGTAGAGACGAGTTACTTCGATTTTCACAATTTTCTCTCTCTACCTATGCAAAGAAAAATACCCGTGAAATGATGGTATCATCTCGCAAGTTGGTTCGTATAATTCGTAATTTTATGAAAAATCGTACTATCGACTTTCATAACGATCGGCTCTATGCTCTTTGAGCATACAGTAATCCTTCTTCTTTCTCGTTGCCTTCGTTCTAGCTAACCATTTATGGAATAAGAAAAAAAAGGATTTTTTGAACCCCCTGATGTGGTTCCAACTCAAATATCATGAAATTCAACTCTGACCAGAAAAAGTCATGGAAAATGAACAATCTACCTGCAATTTTTTGATATCTCCGCGATGCTCGTTGCGATTGCCTATGTTTAGGTGAATTTAGGTGGCGATTAGGTTTTTTTGGCGAGTTGGGTTTCTTCTTCGCAAATATAAAACGGGTGTTTTTTTTTTTTTTTTTTAATCTGCGATTCGCCTCGAAAGCTCTCGTCTCGCGGAACGGATTTATTATAGACTTGAAAAGAATAAATGTAATCGTTGGTCCGTTTCAACGTGGACTAATTTTGAGATACGTGGAAATTGATAGTCGAGTGGATTTTTCTTCATTTTACGCCAAATTTCACGGCATCGAGGCGTCTTTCTCGTTGGGAACGTGTTTTTAGAATTGGAAGTTCAACTACTGGGCGGTTCGTCGATGTAGGAAATCAACCGGCGACGTGTAAGATGGACGTCCGCGTTATCGGTTTCCCGGTGGCGATGAAAACGGACAGAGAGAGGGAGAGAGAAAGAAAAAAGGGGATCGAGGAAAGCCATGAATTGTGGGCGAGGCGAAGCGAATAACAAGTATTCGAGTATTTGATAGGAGGTAATTGGCGTCGTATAAAGATCGAAGTAGAGTTGGATGGTCCGTTAGCAGCGTAACGTGATGTAAGGACGGCCGGCACTCTCGTTATTATACTTTACCCAAGGGAGGCTTTTTTTCCGGGAACGAAAGGCGAATCGAATCGAAAACGGTCAACATTCCCGGCGTAATTTCGTATAATTCCGCCTAATTGAAAATACGAAGGATACATACGCGAAAGAAAAAGAAAAGGAGATATCGATGACCTTGAACTCGCTGTTGGAAAAGGGAATTAAAATCCGTCGTACGATGCTTTTGTTACAGGAAATACGAAGTTTCTCGGGAACAGGAATTTGGGCAAAAATCGAATGCTAATATCCTGGAAGAATTATTAAAAAATATTAAAGATCGCGACGGTTATGATTTTTGCCGCGAAACGAGGCACCGTTTCTCGGATCTTCGTCTCGCGAATTTTTTACGACGCTCGAATTTAATTTTATATCAAATTTCAAATTCAAGCTCGTTCTAGAGATTCTAAAGTACCTCCAGGAATTTTCCCGTAGTAAAATTGCCAACGGAATCGATCTAGCGTTTCTAGGTTGGTCGGGATCAGGGTGACCCCGTGCAAGTAACGCGAAAGTTTCGAGAGGCGTAGGTGACTGGGGTTCGTTTCTCGCGGTGGATGATGGATTTCCCTCGAATTGTGCTCGCCACGCGTGTTTTACAGCTGTGATTTTCGATCGGCGCGTTTCGGAGATCTGGTCGTACGAAGAGTCGCGCGATTCGAGTGGGTTGCAGACGCGATGTAGCCGGCGTCAATATTTGTTCGGTATGAATTTAGAAATGTTGATCTTCTCGGACGTAGGCGGATTATGCATGCGTCGACGAACGGCGAGCGAAGCCGTTCGTGGGGTTTCGAATGCTTGTCTTTAATATGCGGCTACCAGACCCTTTTTAGGAAATGAAAGTAATCCTCGAGGCGTTATTAATAATGGACTCTCGAACGTGACACTCGGGTGATTTGGGAACGAGCGGGGTGTCGAAGAGAGGCAAACAGAAAATCGCCTCGTTCGTTTTACGACCGCGAAGCTTTCCCGCACCTTTATTCGTTTCCGCGATTGTCGAGAAAGCGAGCGAGAGAGAGAGAGAGAGAGAGAGAGAGAGAGAGAGAGAGAGAGAGAGAGAGAGAGAGAGAGAGAGAGCGGAAATTTTCGGAGATCCAACGCGTCTGCTGCTCCAACGTGTACCGACGCACGGTAGGTAGCCGATTTTGTATTCGGTCACTTTTAGCCCCGCTGACGACGCGATTCTCGACCGAATCGAACCATTCAGGCTTTACAATACTTGCCAGCAATCGTACTCGTCCAGAGTCTCGCTCCTTTCCGATTTTGGTTCCGCGAATCGGCGGTGAAACGTCAGAAATCGTCGGAGGCTGGCACGACCTCGACGCACGTACCGATCGCAGGTTGCAGACAGCGCTGAATTAACTGTTGGATTCGGAAAACAAGTTGAAAAATGATTATACCCGTTTTTTCCCCGCTGAATCGAAAAACAAAAATTGTTTAAACGAGTTACAAAGAAACGACGAATTTAAAAAAAAGAAACGTACAGCGATCGATTCTGGGGAAAAAATCGCGATGAAAGCCTCACCGACATTTTTTTTGTCGCGGGTCGTCTTGCCAGTGCAAAATGGACGTGAACAACCGCGCGACGGGGAGTGAAACGGATACGTCGTATCGCGGCACGAGTTTAGGCTACTCAACTTCGAAGGAACCGTCGAGTTCGCCGGAAATTCAACAAAAAAAATCGACACCTCTATTTTTGCTGCCAGAATTATCGGTTATTGAAAGAAAATGATTTAAATCGTTTCCGACCTTCGCTGACGTTTCCCCGCGATTCGACGAACAACACTCTCGACGAGTACGATTACCCGCGAGTATTTTAAAAGCGGGAGGTCCGTGAAGTGACCGAATGAAAAATCGTCCGGTAAAAATATTTCGTCGCGGGGGAAAATGAGGCGAGATGAGAAATCGGGCGACAAATTATTAATTAGTTACTTCGTTTAATTGACGCTGCGGTTTTTTTTTCCTCATTTTCTTTCCCGTCGCGGTTCTCGTTATTTCGCCGCACGCGGTGAAACGCGGATTGGCGGGACGACGCCGGGGAACGCGGGGCGAAAGAGAAAACAACGGGACGACCGAAGAATAATTTCCTGGAAAATGAGATTACGACTGGTAACTCGCGACGCGGCGTGGAGGGTGGCGAACGAGGGTATTTTGCACCCCAGGGTCCCTCGGCCGGGCGACCGGCGACGAGAGGATCCTGCTGCCTCTAATAAAGCCGTAACGCCCAATCGACGTCGACTCGAGATTCCCGAAAAGCCTCGCCAGATAATTCCGAGTAATTATTATTTTTATTTTTATTCCTACGGAGATTCCGCGACGCGGAGGAACGGGATCGAGAGGGGGAGTCCTGAAAGAAGGAAATAACGAGAAGACATTCCATCCCTCGTTCCCCGGTTATATCTACCGTTACGGGTTCTCGTAATCCTGCCTCCGTCGAGGACGCGCATCCCAGAGGACCGAGACTATGGTTGGATAAATCAGTGGAAAGAACAAATAGAAAAACAGACGAGATAAAAGGTTCTTACACATTTTTTCTTCCCCTCGCCGTTCGTTTTTTTTTTCTCCTTCTCTTTTTCTCGTGATTTTCTTCCGTTTTTTCGACGGTCCCGATAGAAAAAGTGTTCCTCGTGATTTCGTCGTTGTAAAAAACGTGGACGTCTCCGCTGTTGGTTTGTTGATTATTTATTTGATTTATCCGGTGCAGAAAAGGATCAATTATTTTACGCTATTAATTATTATTGAATATTTTGTATCAACATTCGTTATTAATTCTTCTATGATAACAAAAGGAGTCCGAGAAATTTTGGTCGCGTGTTAATTATTTATTCGATCGATCCAAATATTTTATATCATTCATTATTATTAAATATTTTGTACTATCAATTTAAATGCAATTTATATACCATTATTCTATATTAATAATAATCAGTAATTATATTCTACTGATAATTATTACTGATTATTTTCTTGTCTAATTAATCTACCGCTAGACTGGATCAGTTTGGCTGAAAAATCAACGTCCTCCTCTGGTTGTTTCGATACAATGCTCATTCAAATTTGTCGGTACAAAATGAAGGCGACAAAAATTCATACATTTTCGCCTTTTTTATCCTCAAATCCGATTTTTGCCAAAAAATGTCGTGGATCGTCTACAGCTCGAACGTAGTTTCCGAACCGAATTTCCGCAGAATCGCTCGGGCTGTAAAATGATAAAACGTAGTTGTTTTCTTTTTGGCTTCGCTTTTTTCCTCCTGAAAAACGACGTCGTAGGTACACCCATCGAGTAATCTTTACGAGGCAACGCAAAACTCTTGCCGCTGCGCGGCTACGTAACTCTCCGGGGGGAAAAATGCGAAAAAAAGTGGTTCGCGAACGAAAAAAAATATCGGGGACCAAAAAAAATGGTATCATCTACCGTTCAGATTTTCTCAACAAGATATCGCATCGTTGTCTCAAATGTTTACCGCTGCTTGTTTACAGTCTCTAAGAAACGCGCCCTCGTATTTTCACAGGCTTCCGCGACCCGAAGCCGGTGGACCTTTTTATCTACCGGTATTCGTTTGCGAATCAAAAGTCGCGATTTCCAACGCGATAAATAAATTTCGTTTTAATTTTAAATTTCGTTGAACTTTTTTTTTTTAATTTTTTCACTACTTTTTCTAAAATTATAAAATTTTGCAATTTTTAGAGTTTTTATGGGAGAGACTGGAAGGAGGACGCATGGAAATTTGAAAAAAATTCAATTTCCGTTTCGAACAAGCATTACGAGCTCCACATTTCTTCAATAACGAAGCTTTGCGCGCCTCGGGGTGGTCGTTGATATAGTCATTTTGGACTCCGACCCACCCTCCTCATTTGATGGGGAAAAAAAACAGAAATGTTGAGCCCAATTTAAACCCTCTATCTCGATGAGAAGGGCTAACTCCAGGGATTTATGAGAATCTCTTGTATGCCTTCGACTGTTGCTAAAATATTTCAATAAATAAATTGACCGAAACCTGGGATATAACAGTATTCTCATCAAGTTTATCGAGTTATGTAATTATCTGCCCTAGGTAAATGATAATCTTGGCAGGAATTGGTGAAATTAGGATAAATGTATCTCGCTGAGAATCAATTACCGGTATATATCTTCAAAACGCGAGGAGACTTTTTTGTAGCTCCCGTTTCGCTCTATAAAAGAGATTATTATCAACATTTCTCTATCTCTCGTTATTGACGAGATATTCGCGAATAACATGACCTAAGCGAAATGCACCAATTTATCAAAGAAATGTTAGCCATCCTGAGTAGTTAAAGTGTCGCCTATTTTTTTTCTTCTCCATATAGTAGCACGTATAATCGGAAGACCTGAGTTGTTTTTGGATTTGTATAGGATTTAGAAAGTGTCAAAATAATTAATTAACGAAAAATCAATGTCAAATCAATACAAAAAGGTAAACCTCTAATTGAGAAAGAGGGTTCGAATTGGGATTCAAATGTTTGTTCCCATCAAATGAGGGGGAGATGGATCGATTTTCAAAACCAGTGAATCAACGAAATTATCTTGTACTCTAGAAATATACTTGTAAGAATACCGAAAAGTTGGCTATGGCGAGTTTCTTTTTCCGTGTTGAAAAAAATTGCCGAAAAACAGCGTTTTTCAGGCTTTAAAAAGCACGGCCTCTGTAACACGTAGTCGCTTGGAAATACATATTTATAACTCCACGTCTCGTTTCTTGTCGAGTCCACTTAGCTTCTCCGACACGCGACAAATTTAAAATTCGGACGAAACGTCGACCACTTTCTCGCGCGACGATGCTCGTCAGCGTTCTAAAATTCGTACCAATCACGTTTTTCTACACAATTTCGCGCTCGAATTCGCCTGCTCCTCGGCAAAAAAGATCAAAGGACGCCGGAGCTAACGTTAATTTTCTATTCGAAAAAATTACCCGCTTGGTTCCTTCGTTTTCGGATTTGGTGCCCCGAAAAAAAGGAGAAAGGAAAAAAAATGGGCTCCTCGTTAACGCGTTCCGCGGCGGGATTTTCCTGCGATAAACAAAAACGTACAATTTTCTTTCCCCTTTATTTTATTTCTTCGTCGAAATTTCTTAGAGCCCAATTTTGTTGCCCGGCAAAATCTGGAGAAATATTTTTATTTTTTTCTCCTCTCGCTGCGAACACAACAGAAATTATTGCACGAGTTTCGAAAAATCGTTGAAAAAAAATTTAATGAAAAAAAGTAAAATTCAATTTCAAAATAGAGAATAATGGCCAAAATATAGGCAATCGCAACGAGCATCGCGGAGATCTTGAAAAAAATGCGGGTAGGTAGACTGGTAATTTTCCACGACTTTTTCCGGTCAGAGTGTAATTTCATGGCAGTTGAGAATTTTCACGAATTTCCGTAACAATTAACGAGCCTTCGAGTAGTGGAAAATAAGAAAGGTGAAAAATAGCAGCACCGTTTCAGAAATTCGGCCGGGACACGGAGTTTTCCGAAGAATGCTTCTCTCGCGAATCACGTGGATGAGTAAGCTCGTTCGCGAGACTTTCCCATTGTGCGGAACGAGATGAAAACACGAGGAGAGAGTTTTCGGGGATGAAAAACAAGATGGAGAAAAACCGGGCTCTCGTACCGTAACCGAAATGAAAACGTGGGCAAAAAAACGTTCGTTCAGCCCTTGGCTATTCGTAGCGCTGTCAGATGTCGCGTTTCCGCGGTGTGGGGAAATTAGAAATCACGGGTCCCGTGATCCAGCTGCTTCGCGTTGCTTCGTGGTCGGCAAAAATCATCCTACTCGGCCTAGAATTCGGCTGGATCCAAACTAGAGAAAAAGTGGGATATTGTTCGACAAATTCCAAAATCTGTCCGTAAAGAAAACCGGGGTAAAAATAGCTTTGGCCAAAAACGAATAAAATTAAGAATTTCGCTAACCGATGCTGATAAACTAATTTTTACAGCAACACTTTTTTTCAGCTCAACGTTTTTTTTAGTACAACGTTTTTTTTAGCTCGACGTTTTTTTAAGTTCAAAATTTTTTTTTAGCTCAACGTTTATTTTTTTAGCTCAACGTTTTTTTTTTAGCTCAGTTTTTTTTTAGTTCAACTTTTTTTTTAATTCAACGTATTTTTTTTTAGATCGGCGTTTTTTTTAATATTCGTAAGAGTAAAATAGTCTTGATAATGAGATTCGTAGTTTTTGCGAGAAATGAGAAGAACTGCTATTTTTTATTCACTCCTCTGGCTGAATGATAAACGTTTTTGCATCGTTTCGATCTTATCGAGTGAAATTTTTGTGTGAATTTTTGAAGATATAAATGTGAACACTACGGTTCTCGGAAATTCTTTTTTGATTTGCCCCCACCCTCTCAAATGTTTCCATCGATGTAAAAAAAATCCTCACCAGCTCGCTTTTTAAATTTTAGTTTCCCATATAATTAACGCGGAAAAAAAATGTTTTTTACTAAAATTGAAATTACATTTTTCCCAAATAACCATTATATATTCCGGAAGCCGACTCTACGAGCTTTCGAAAACTCTACAATAACGTACGATCATCGTAACTAGAAGGCCAGCTACGACCATCTGGAAATTGCTGAATTTCTGACCGTAACTGGTCTTCTAATTATGATTATCATACGCTGTTGCAGAGTTTTGGAAAGCTCGAAGAGCCAGCTTCCAGAATATATGATGGTTATTCGCGAAAAAATGAACCAACTGCGAGTAATTTCAATTTCAATTTCAATTTTAACAAAATTATTCCTTCCACGTTAAACTGAAAATAAAAAAGCAACTCTCAGAGTTGAGCTGGCGAGGATTTTTTTTACATTAAACAGAAACATTTGCGAGGGTAAGAGCAAAACATTCGCGAGGGTAAGAGCAAAACATTTTTTGCAAGCACTCCAGCGAACACGCTTGACGAAGGGAAGTTGAAAATGAAAGTCTAGCGAGAGATCCGAATGAATAATTCGAACGACGGGCGGTTTCTTCGTTCGCGAACGAGCGAACCAACTTTTCGACCGAGAAGCAGCAACCCTTCATTTTTTCCACGTCGGACGCGAGGACAATGAGAATTGTCGAGGTGGCTTCAACCGACGACGTTTAAAAATTTCGATACCCGCATATTTGTCCCAGTCCCGTGCAAAAGCAGGAACGTCAAACTTTTTCAAGCACTGAAATATCGCGGACCTTTTGTTCCACCGGCTGTTGTTCGGGACTCTTCCGACTAATCGTCGTCGCTTCTCGCGTCCACGTCGCTCCGAATCGCCATCGGTGAATAGCGCGCAGCTTCGAGCCCAGAAACGGGGCCGCGGGACGTGACTTCCCCTGGTATCCAATTTATTTATTTTTCATCAGTTTCCGCGAAATTCGTCGATGACATCGAGATCTTTGGGAAATCTCGCGTCAATACGTAATACAAGTGCCGAAAGCTTCGGTTTCGAAGTCGCGCGACGCTACCGAAAAATTCCAGCTCGATGCCCCCCCCCCCCCCCCGTCGTTTCTCGAAAGCTCGGTTTTTCCCGCGTTAAAACTGCGCGCCGAAATTTGCTCCGCTATTTTTACTCGCCCAGTTGTCGAGCGTCGATGGGAAACTGGCAATTTTCGCTGCGACGAGCCGTAGCTCCCGAACCAATCGGCGCACAGCGATGCCGAGGAGGGTTCTGGAAAGCTGACAAAATGCTCTTTCGAATGCTCCCTACGTCGAGTCAACCCCGAGCTCGGGGACTCCGCGTCGAGGATCCGCGAAGCGTGGCGCGCGCGGTGGACACGGTATCGCGAGAGAACGAGAAGCTCGAGGGCCAACGAAGCACTTGCGCGCGAAAGCTCTCGCACCGGTCCCAAAAATAAGAAGAACGCGGGGGGGGGGGGGGGGGGCAGCGACCAGAGGAAAACGCGAAACAGTGGATACCCAATTCGCCAATCTCCTCCCCCGCCCCGCGCCGTTTCTCGCGCGGTAAATACATAAATGCCACTTGCCGCGTCTCGCTTCACCCGGCGTGGCGAAACACACCCAACGTTCCGCGCTGGAAAAACATTCCTCCGAGGACATAATAAAGGATTCCCGCTGTCAAATAAAAGAGGGCGGTAATCAATTCCTTTCGAAATTTCGACGCGCGCTCCTCCCTCCTCGCGACATTTCGAATTCTCGTACCCTTCGTCCGCTTCCTTCCTTCCTTCCTTCCTTCCTTCCTCCCTTCCTTCCAGATCCTCGCGACCGTCCCCTACGGTCCGTTCATTTCGTGGAATCAATTGTGTCCTGCCAATACGCCGTCCGGAGGGACACCTCGCTCTCTCCCTCTCTCTCTCTCTCGCTCCTTCCATTCTCGCGCCTCCTCCACTCCTCTCGAACTCGACGCTGTTCCACCGACACCCTCTCCGCGCTGCCTGCGAGTATCGATAATGTTTTCTCCGCATGATTTCATTTCCCATCGCTTTCCCCTCGGCTCGCCAACAGTCCGACACTCTGGCAACTGCAATAAACGTCGTCACGTTGCACGCGATCCTGTCCCACGTAGCCGTACTGTCTAAACACTTTTTCTGACCCTTCCTCTTCTTCTCATTCGTTCGCGGCGACGTACGTTCCAAAATCACCGAAAATCATATCAGCGCCCCGCTCGATACCGAGGCACGCTTTTCTTTTTCTCATTCCTAATGGAATTTGCCGAATAATTCGAATTTATATCATTAACGATGCGAAATTCTCGAATAATAATTTTCCATGAATATTCATATTATATTTACATTCGTTCGCACACGTGAATTATTCATGTATACTCGAGTATTTACAACGTTGTTAACTTATTTCATTCAGAAATAATACACACTTTTATACACGAATAGATTTTTCAAACCACACTAAACAAACAGAAAAGTAAAATAAAGAATTTTTTTCCGCAAGTATCGATTATACTTTAAAAACCGAAAATCATTTAATTGTACACGAAATTCGTAAATGACTCGAAAGTTCCAAATTAAAGTTTCGTAAATTGCTCAAAATCTCTCTCAAATATGCATTTTCCCCGAGAGGGACCGGAGCACGATGAACGATGGACCGCGTCAAAAATATATGCGAAAAACTGATTCGTCTCCAATTTAGAGTGCGTAAGCAATTTCAGAAAAAACAAAGTATTTCGTAAAAAGGATAAAACGTTGGGAAAAAAAATGAGTATTTTTTTGATTTAACTCGAAAACAACGATGAACTCGATTATGTCTATAGTTCGCAATTTCGTTGTTTTTTTTTTCATTAAATAGCGTATCTACCGAGTATTTTTTGAAAATACTTTTAAAAAAATCACCGACGAGCGAACAAGCGTTACTCATCGTTTCTCCTGGACAGGCGGTCGGCGTTTTCCCGAATATCGTTCGAAAGCTTCGTAAATATCGCTCGCATCTACCCGAACGTACGAGACGTTCGTTACAATCGAACGTCTCCCTCGACAAGGAAATTCTTTTGGTAGCGGAGAATCGAATATCGATCGCGACTGTCCGTGACTGAAATCGCCGTGATTCGTTTTTACCACGGCCTAGGTACGTACGTCCGACTCGTGCTCCGGAAAGCTCGGAAGGATTCTGATATTTTCGTAATCGATGTCGTTGTTCCCGGGACTCGCCGAGAAATCGTTTCTCTCGTTCGAAAGGTGGCGAAGGAAAGAGTGCGGAGAACGGAGAACGGAGAACGGAGAAAGCAGAAGGCGAAACTCAGCGGCGCCGATACTTACTCTCTGTCCGCCGCGCGTGCGGCGCAAGCTCCGTCGTAGCGCGGTCTTCGCCGATTATCCAAAACGAAGGACTCGCGCGCTCGCTCGCTCGCACACCGCAGCGAGGTAATTATTTATTGCCTCGTAAAAGTAACGCTTTCGAGTGTAGATAAGTAGCCACTATTAAGATGTACAGCCGTATATCTTCCGCCCGAGGATGGCATGTCGAGCGGCGACTTTTACGATCGAACCTAAAACTTTCATCATTATCATTCGAATCGCGCGAAGAGTTTCACCTCTCAACTTCAAGAGCTTCGATTATGTGCTTTTCCGACACTCCGGCGAGCTACATGCCTCGCGAACGGCTCAATCTCCTCCGCCGACTCGCCGCGTGGCTCGACGTAGGTGAGAAAAAAAGAGGAAAAAATGGGATCGCGAGCTTTTTCGGTTTTGGGGGGCATCGCTTCGCGACATTTGGCCAATTATTTTAGGAAGCTCGCGCGCGTATTTCGGAACACTGGAAAACAATTTCGGTGCCCTTTGCTACTGTCTCTACCAACGACTCGACCGCTACGATATAATTCCTCGGAGACTCGTTCTAATTCTCCTTGTCCTACCGCGCGCCCCCGCCGCGTCTCTTCGCGCGCTTCCTAAAATTGCCTCCGAGAGGCGAAAATTGAGACGAGACTCGACCGGGTCTCCGGACAACCGCCGATTTGATGGATCGCGCTGGAAAATTGACTGGGAAATCGTACCCCTTCCGGAACCGGAAGCGAACCCTTCGCGCTAGAAAAATTTCGCGCCGTCCTCGATGCTCTTTTTTTTTTTTGATCGATGGTTCGCCAATCTGCACGAGTTCCGATCGATCTCGAGGCGGGAGCGAAAAAATGATACGTGCTTTTTCGCTCATTTTTCTTTCCCAACAGACTTTGATTGTTTTTTGTTTGTTTCATTAATTTTTTTAAATTTATTCAATTTATTCAATTTATTTACTCCATCTATTTATTTCGTTGACTTCATTTTTTTTTTTTTTTTTTTTGGAAAACGCCGCGGGAATCGAGGAAGTCGCGTGAAAAGTTTCGATCGGATTCGACGCGCGTGTCGTTATGGGAGTAACGTTTCGAAGAACGTCTCGGAAATTTCATCAGCGTCGTTGACGGCGCGGAAAAAACTGCCTCGAATTTCACCGATAAGTTGAACTCCGCCGCGCGAGGTCGTTTCTCCGCGGAGAAATGAGACGAAAGATCGGACGAGCGGGGCCGAGGGGCGAAAAAGGCTGTTTACGCGCTCTTGGCGGTATATTATTAATGAGAGAACCTGTTACTCGCGCTGCATATAAATCAGAAGTCCTCCGTACGAAGCTAGGCTCGCGTTCGGCCACCCCTTTCCCCGTTTATTTATGTCTCGCCATTGCGAACCTGTAGCACGCTGTTTATGCAATAACGCGAGTAGAAATATTTACACGCTCGAGTGAATACTTTCTTTGAGAGTGGCCGAAGAAAAACTCTTTTCATACCTCCGTTCGAGGCTCTGGATGAGGATTCCCAACGTGGGACACGCGTCACCCTATTTACTTATATTACATTTGTACCGGAATACCGCGTGAACAAACGAACGAATAAACGAAACGAATAAGTTAAACAAATAAATAAATAGAAAAATACGCAAATAAATAAAAAAATAGCTATTTAATAAATTTCAAAAGCTTTTTGCTCGGAGAGAAGCAGCGTTTAAAAAACGAGGGATAAAAGTGGTCGAATTGTACGAAATATTGGACAAAGTCAGCGTAGTTGAAAAATAAGGTATTCAACGTCGTCGAAACAAACGTTGATCAATTTTAGTGGCAAATTCCCACCTTCGAGTTCGCACGAATTTGAGAAGATCAGAAGACGGGTCGTTTGCTGGTTTTCCCTATGAAAAAAAATCATCGATGGATTTATTTATTTTTAACGGGGATAACGTATTTTCATGGGGAGAATGTGGGATCCGAGTAGCGAAATGTTGGGGGAAAACCGAAGATGTTTCCGAAGGAGGCGGTGTATCGCGCCAGAAGTCGGATTTCCACTCGGGAAGGGGAGAATCATCGAACGCGAATCTTTGTCGCGTACACGTCTCGAGCCGGTGAATAAATGGCGTGGAACGTTGAAGTGGAAAGGTGGAACAACGAGTGGAGAGAGAGAGAGAGAGAGAGAGAGAAAATAGAAAAACTAAAAGACACCCTCGGAAAGTAAGTTGGATGGCTGGAATCGAGATGAAACAACGCATGGTTTATCGCGGGTAGACCCTTCGGGGTCTCCTGGGCATCGCGTGAGCCCCTCGACTCGGGTATTTGTCAAAAGAAAAAATGTACTCGTACGTCCTCTCCTCGCGTAGTTTCGGGCCAGTTTTATCTTCGCCGGGAATGACGTGGCAACGGATGATGAAATGGGGAAATAAAAATGGTAAATAAAAAGCGAATCAAAAGTTAAGTCCTCGCGACTTCCGGAAATGAAAATTCCTCCCCTCCTCGCCGTTTATCCGTGTAGGTCTTGTGGGAACGTATCGCGAGACCGCCAATCTCTCTTACCCTTTGCGGGGAGAAACGAGCGAAGAAACAAAAAAAGGGGAGAACGAAAAAAAAGAGTATCATACATCTCGCGAGGCAAGTCGATGCATAATTTATCGCGCACAGCTGTCGAAGCTTTTGTCGTCGTGTCCGCATTTCGCACCTCGTCGATCCTGCGCTCTCGCGCTTTTCCCCCGTAATCGGCGTCGTTCGGTGGCCCTTTCCCCTATTTTTATCGTTGTCGGGACGCGAAAGGATTAGATCTGCTCTCCCAAGCAAACCCCTCCGCCCCGAACTCGCGGATTTTAATGATCTTGATATTAGTCGTAGAGCGTAGAAAAATAAGCGACGCGTGTTCTTCTCTACGTGCCTCGAGGCACGTTTAAGGTATGAAATTAATCCACCCTCGAAGTTATTTTTGTCCATACATCGCTGCTTCTAATTGATATTTCGCGACAAACGCAATTGGAAAATGCTCTTTGCGATAATACGAAGTGACCAGACATTTGATGACCTAATTTCCACTTCCGGTTCCTCTGATTCCAGAGAAAATAGCAAGTTTTTGTAATCACCCCGAGAATAAAACGTTGAGTTTTCACTGGATCTCCACGTTTTGAGGCCCAAAAAATAACTTCCGACTATTTTCTGTTGGACGTCTGTATGTAAGTACGTATGTACGTGATAAAATTGTTGCCCCGACGATACCTCGAGAACGAGAGCGCGGATTTTGATCAAGTTGGGCTCAATAGACGTGGCTTTTCTCAACTTGGAGCTGATTAGATTTTGGCGATGATCGGAGGGGTAGTTTTCCCATAATTTAAATAACAAATTTCCTAAAAATATAATATAATTGTTGATATCTTCGGAGCGGACGAACGGATTGGCATCAAAAATTTGTATCCGAAGGTTTTTGGGGCCGCTGATCTCGAATATGGGATCTGATTTTCCGAATTCAGAATGACAAATCCAATAAGGTGGGCAAAAATCTGAAAATATCGCTTGATTTTTATGAAAAGTTGTACCCGCGCGGTTTCGGGGTCGCTGATCACGAATCTACGGTCAGATTTGGAAAATTCACAATGACGAATCCTATAAGGTATTGAAAAATCTAAAAATCTGAAAATTTTAAGAGTTGGAAAAAAAATAGTACACATAGGAATGTTAGGTAATTGATAAATTGTAGCGATGAATAATATTGATTCGAGCGCAAATAGCAGGAAGTTCAAAGGCTGACTCACAGTCAGCCCAAACCCGCTTGTTTATATTGGAGAAACCACGTTTTTCGCAAATATTTTCCAACTGAAAATTATGATTTTAACTCGAAAATTAAAAAAGTAGTAAACGTTTTCGTCTATAAAATAAAATAGTTGAACTGAAAAAATTATTATTTCGCGTAAGATCTATTTTAGGTAATCCTCGCTACCGATAAATACGATTCTTCGCGGAAAACGATAAAAATATTCTTTTTTGAATCGATATAAAATGAGCAAGATGTATCTTATTTTCGATATATCATAAAGATACTTAAATAGTTAGTTACAAGTTGAAATATCAATTGAGTGCAGAGATATATGGAAAAAAGACTTTTTAAAAGTGAACTTCGAGGGTGGATTTCACCCCCTCGCCGTGCTCTATTTTTTAATGCTCCGCTACGTACGTCAGGATCATTGAAATCGGCGAGTTCGGGTCGAAGGTTTTTATTTTGTTAGCTGCGTTTATTCGCCTGACTCGATCCTTTTTTTTTATCATCGGCGTGAAAAATGTTCGTCGTCGAAAAAAACAGCCGAAATTTGCGGTGCCCATTCCATTCGTCTTTATCCCCCAAGTCGAGGTTTTCGAACGAATGTTCGTCTTGTTCGACGCCGAGTCAGGAATCGGACCGGGCAATAAGTTTGGCGAGACCGTAGGAGGGATTTGCGGGGATGAGAACAGATGCCGAACCTTATTGCTCGCGAGTCTTGATGCTCGGCTATGTTTACCTCGCGAGCTTGGAGAAAAAACGGAGGGTAGATAAATCCTTGCAGACTACGAGTTTTACGTTCCCGATGATCGACTCGCCGCGAGATTAGGAAAGAAATTGTCAAAATTTGCCACGATTCCAACGAAAAACGAAGATGGTGGACTATTTCTTCCCATAAAAGAGCTTTCCAAGAGACGCGCACCGACGGGGGAATGAAATCGCGAAGCATACAAAATCCCGAGTGAATTTTTCCAGAGTCTAAGAACCAGACATGGAATTTTCTTTTATAAATTTTTCAAAAATTACGAACATCATTTTTTTTACATTTTCTTAGCAGTGATTTGTTTGTTAAAACAAAAACTACGGAAAAAGAATAGTCAGATATTTTTTGTAGTAAGCATTAAAATCAAATTAATCGAATCGATTAAAAAATGTTGACAGTAAAAATTCTTTTTTTTTCAAGTTCCGTCATATCAAAAGTTTCTCTAAGGTACGAAAAATAGATATTTTTTTTAAGTTACATTTTTTATTAATTGGATAGATCGTTTAATAGATACATTTGTAAAAAAGCATTTGCAATCGGTGAAAATTTTGTCTAGAAAACTAAAAATTATCTCAGAGTCGGAGAAATTTAATAAATTATCTTCAAATAATTTTAATTGCCGCAAACTATCCTCCTCAGAATTTACGTAGTTGCCAATATTCAAAGTCTGATAACTTTTTACCCATTGGAATTACGATAAAACCGTTTCAAAGCTTTTTCGTAGAGGATTGAATTTCGTATAGGAATACGAATTTTATTAAAATAGAAACGAAAAATTGTTTCCTCGGTTTTGTACGGAGAAAACAAAGAGAAAAAAAATTTGTTCGCTTGATATTTATATAGAAAAACAAAAAATGATTGATGTAGCGTAGAATTGAAATATCAAGCCGACCTTTGGGGAGAAGTTTTTGATACCTTAGAGAAACTTTACCACTCTAACGTACACGGTAAAAAAATTTCCCTCATATTTAACAGAACTGTTTTTTATACAAAATTAGTGTGATTTTCATTACACGGTGATAAGGTCACGCAGCTCTGTCTTAGAAGTAGGTAACGCAAACTAACGTTAGAGTAACATTTAAACAACACTGAAACGTTGAATATCGTACATTTTGGGCAACGATGGACATTTTTTTATAGCGTAGGTATGGATGGACTTGTAATTTCGGCGAATCCCGCAAATCCTACGGGTGATTTTTTTCTTCTCTTTTTCTGATCGACACTAACAACTTGTAAGTTACTTATATACGAGCGAAACGGCAAGGAGATATTCGGGGGAAATCTTATTGCCGAGAGAGACGAAAAGCTCGAATCGGTACGAATGAATTGGCATGGTATAAACGCGAGTGGAAAGACGACGTCAAAGATGAATCGTGCGTATCCTTTTCCAGGGAAGAAAGGCTTCTCCTCGAGGAGCGAGCGTATCCGTTAAGCTTCTTTTTACCGATCCGATCCAATTTCCAGCGTCCACTCGACCCTCGGACTCGAAAGTCGGCCGGATCGTTCGCAAAGCAGCTCCCCGTTCGCCGTAACGAGCAACGAATTTCTTCGCTGCTCCGTGAAAGCATCTGCCGAGGGTGGAGGGAAAAAAGGCGGGACGGCTGCGAGCTTTTTTTCCTCTTCTCTTCTCTTCTCTTCTCTTCTCTTCTCTTCTCTCCTCGTCGCGCTGCTCCTTCGCGAAGTTATGAGAAGCGCGGCGTCGCGACGCCGTTTCTCACGTGGGGGTCGTCGGCTGCCCGAGCACCACCCGCCGGGACGTCGGCGGTGCTGCGCTGCTCCTCGGCAAGCTGCACCGCCGCTCAAGGGGAAATATGCCCTTTTCCCTGCTTGAGATGGAAAAATATTCAGGAAGAAACCTTGAACACCGACAAATATCTCCTCTCTCCTCGCGTCCCAACGTTGCTGGCAATGAAGTGAGAAACTGCGCGACAAATGGTAGGACTTTGACATACACGATCTCTTGTATAATATGATATCAAGCATCGTGTCGCGACGCGAGTAGCTCGGGATAGAAGATCGATATTGTCTCGTCGTCCTCCGGTAAAATACCGAGATTGACCGAGAGGCGAGGTGACGAGTAAAATCACCGTGAAGCGAACAATCGACGCGATCATCGATCGGTCATTCGACGATTCGAACGGATTCCGTGTCTCGTTGGAAAAACGGTGTTGAGGAGAAAGTAAAACTTTTCGCAACTTCTCTGGCATTTTACAAGTAAATTCGAATACTTTCGGCGTTATGGAGTTTCAAACTCGTTTTTCGAATTTGCCTTGGAATATGGAACCTCAAAATCGAGTGAAAACCGAGACATCACAGATAGGAATTTAACTCGAGCTGAAGACATTTCATTTTCCCGCAATTTATCGCAAAAATCTTAAACTAGTCTCTTTCCACTTGCAAAACATTATTCGTACGTTGTAAGATTAACAAGCGGATTTGGGCTGACAGCCCTTGAACTTCCCGTTATTTGTGCTCGAATCAATATTATTCGTCGTTACAATTTATTAATTATCCAAAATTCTTAGGTGCAATTTTTTTTTTCTACAAACTCCTAACATTTTTAGATTTTTAGATTTCTCAATACCTTATAGGATTCGCCATTTTGAATTTTCTAAATCTGACCTTAGATTCGTGATCAGCGATCCAGATAACGTGCGAGTTCAACTTTTCATAGAAATCAAACGATATTTTCAGATTTTTGTCCACTTTATTGGATTTTCCATTCCGAATTCAGTACGTCTGACCTCATATTCGTGATCAAAGACACGAAAAACCTTCGGATACAAATTTTGATGCCAATCCGTTCGTCCGCTCCGAAGATATCAACAATTTTATTATATTTTTAGGAATTCTGTTATTTAAATTATGGGAAAACTGCCGCTCCGATCATCGCTAAAATCTAATCAGTTCCAACTTGAGGAAAGCCCCGTCCATTGATCCCAACTTGATCAAAATCCGCGCACTCGTTCTCGAGATATCGTCGGGGCAACAATTTTATCATGTACATACGTACATACAGACGTCTAACTGAAAATAGTTGGAAGTGATTTCCTGGGCCTCAAAACGTGGAGATCCAGTGAAAACTCAACTTTTCATTCTCGGGGTGATTGCAAGAACTTCCTATTATCTCTGACATGAAATCAGAGAAACCAACGTTCAGAAACAAGCGTGGAACAAAAATTTGCATTCGAATTCGATCATGCCAGCTGATTTCCAATTTAGGCGAAAGAACCTTTGAAAACAGTTTCCATGTGACTCGGTATGGTGTGCAGCAGGGAAAAAATTTGTATAGACGTGTTGAAATCTGTTGTTGCACACTTTTGGTAGTACCCACCTTTGGAATGAAGAGACTGGTATCCGAGGAAGATTTTGCACCTGGAATAGACTCGAGCATATTCTTCGCAAGAATAGCAGTGCATGTGAAGCAATGGTTATTGATACAGTGAAAAGATGTTAACGGTGCCTGAAACAAACTGAAAAATTGTTAGCATCTGAAACAGAGTAAAGGATTATTAGTACCTGATACAGAATAATGAGTTGGCAATATTTGAAATAGAGCGAAGAATTTTATGCACAATAAATATAATACTCGTGTAGAGACCACGAAAGAATCATATTATGTCACAGAAATCTCATCGGTAGCGATACTCGTGAGAAACTCTGCTGCAACTTTCAACCAGAGATGTGCAAAATGGTCTAATACAAGTATTCGAATACGAACTACAAATGCCTTTTGTGTTTTCGATTTCAAATACAAACACAAAATGATTTTTTCATTTTGTATTCGGATACTAAATGCAAAATACATATTTTTTAAATACTTTTTTCAAATAAAATGCTTTTGCAAAGCCATATTATCAGTTTTATGTATCGATATGAATATTGCTTACAATTGATATGTGCCCACGACGCAAAAACTCTAAACAGTCGATCAGAAAGGAACGTGATACATAAAACTTCACCGATACAACGCGATAACTAGTACCGATAACATAAACTTGATTCGAAACAAACCAAACGAGCACTGGTATCATTGCAACGCGACTCTAATAGTCAGTACCTAGGTGAAAGCTTGTCGCTACTCGAAAACATGGTCCAGAGATCGCACGCAAGGCTCGTGATATAATTTGACTTGCCACCCTTCAAGTGGTCAGTGCGAACAACTTTAGTTAAATTTATATGATAACTTGTAACGTTTGATCGATAATGTGGTAATAGTTGAGAAATATTGAGAAAAAAAAAGTATTTTGCATTTAGTAAATCGAAAATACGTTAAAAAAAATATTTGTAATAAAATACTAAATGCTTTTCTCTAAAAAGTATTTAAATACAAAATAGAAATAGGTATTTTGCATTTTGTAATTGCATTTCAAATGCAACTATTTCAAATATGTCGCATCTCTGCTTTCAACAAATATTCATGTACCGGAACCGGTAGCAGGAAATGGAAGAAAAGGAAGAGAAAGCCATGCATTTTTTGGTGGTACGATTGCCGGTGGTCCTCTTCCGTGATGTCTTCGGACTTGGGAAGCATCGCGTAACCCCGAGGACCACGAGAACTCAGGGCCAGCGATGTCCTGGTCCATTCGAATTGCTACGGATCGGATCGACGTGGTTTGTCGATGGAACGACTCGAAAGAAAATTGATCGGAAGAAGCGTGATATATCGATTCGTTTCACAGAGGTAGACATCGTCACGAATCTACTTACACGATGACACTTTTCCCTTAGCAATTCGACGCTGTAAAATACAATTGGAAATAAAAAGATTAGTATCTATTCGCATCTTGGCTATCCCATCTGGATCCAGCCACCACTCGAAGTTAAAACTAGAGTCGTCGTACGTCCCACAAACATACACCCCAAAAAATCGCGTTCCCAGTTCTCTCGCACGCCTTAGTGAACTGGTCCCTCCCTATCACCTATATCCCACGAAAATAGCGAACCCATTCCGCAGTCGCACTCTCATTCGCACCGTGGATTTATACTCACTGTTTCAATCCTGTAAAAGCTGTTCGGATTACAAGAAAGATTAGACATCCTACTAATTTTCTTTAAGATCTAACCGACCTGCCAAATTTATCAGATATGCTGGCTTAAAATTTCATATTCTCGATTGATCCAGTAATGTTTCAAACACTGTTAGAGATGTGAATTTCTCCAAGTAAAATGGAACAAGCAAATGAAATCTACCGAGTGGTAAGATAACAATCTTTACTTCGTTCTGCAGTAAAAGAGCTTATCTTTCGAATTTTCATATCATTCGATCAAGTATAATTGCCAGACTTGAAAGAAACGTGCATCAACTCTCAGGGACATTTCCATCTATGCGACGTTTTTACTTAGAAGAGAGAGAGCATCGAAGCTGTAGACGTTAATTGTCGACAACAATCGCATAGTTAGCAATGGTCCCATTGCGATACTCGTTGGTTGGTAACGGTAAGCACATGTAAGCTAAAATTTGAATAAGTCGTTAATCGATTTCTGCACAGCAAAGTCCATGAAAATAGAACGTGAAAGACTCTCCGTTACATCGCAACGAGTCTAACCAGCAAAAGCTAAGAAATACAGATGACAATTGAATAATGTTCACGAAGCGTTAGTTCGTGATGCAATCGTACCACGCAATAGGAAAGAGAGCGAAAGAAAGATAGATAGGCATCGAAAGGACTAACAATTCGAACCATCGTGTCGATTGTTAGAACTCCGAAGTACTGCAGCGCATGCGACTCAGCGGGGTTAATAGTGGTTTGTTGGCAGCGAGTACTGCTTTGAGGGTGACTAGCCAATCCCTGCGAACGACTCTCCGATGATACCAAAAAGCTGCACTCTCCTCTCATCATCGTCACGCGATCCGTGGTGACTAGGCTCTCGCATACTTGTACTGCTCGCATCACTATTAGCACTGCAAAAAGTTGAGGAATAAATCTTCGAATCGATCGTGGTCGTTCGATGTTGAAAAATCATTAGATAGGCCTTGCTGACTTTAACGAGTCGTAGAATATGAAAGTGACGAAACTCGAACGAGAAATTAAAAATCAAACCAGGAGCATGATGCTCAATGCTTTAAAATAGAACCAAATTTTCACTGTTCATCGACAATATAATACTACAAAGTTGACAGTTTCTAGATTTCTAGTTATTTTTTGTTATTATGCTGATCATGTAAGCAGCATGGACGACGCTCAAATTTGCAAAAAATGTAATTCTGATAAACATCATTTCTTATCCTAACAATATATTGAAATATTATTTTTCTATAGAGTGTATTATCGGATATTCCGAGTCCGTCGGCACAATCGAACTTTTCGATTGATACTTTGATTCCTGGGCAACGAGTAATCAATAGTTATACTTCTCAGTCTTCGGAGTCACAAAAATGTGGAAAAAATAACGAAAATCGCGATGATAGCCATTAAAATTCGCAGCTTACTTAACAATCAATCTAAAATTTTATCTTAATTCGGTACGACGCGGATTAATTTTTCCATCATCCCTCCATCGAGACAATTGTATCAAATACACTGTGTTCGGTACTCACCACTACTCGCAATCGCTTCTGCCCTCGTCTAGCACGAAGCACCAGCCATGAAGTCTTCCTTTTCGCATCATAACACGTTCGACTCGCATTTTTCGGATTCCGCATCGCGAACACTGTAGAATAGAAACACTTCGTTACGTAAGATTATCGCGTAATTCGCAGATTTTACATTCCTTGCTGGAGGGACGCGACATGTTTTAATGACGAGATTTGAAAAGTCGCGATTCATTTTTTTCTCGTAACAATCCCGTAACGTCGTAGATGCAGGTTCGAACCTGCAGATACGGACGCTGCACAGCCTTTGATCGTACACTCGTTATATACGTATGAGACGCAGATCGAGCGATATTCTACTTACCCGAATTCGAAGTCTCAATTGACCCTTTCTCACACGCCGCGAATCACGCCACGTAATACGATTATACCAATTAGCTACCGCCGAACGGCGACGTACGTATGTAGGCATCGAAAACAAAACACTGCCCACCGACGCGGTCGAATCGTCACGCCGATGAAAAACATCTGCTATCTCCCACAGTTTCGCTGTTACATGAAAAATCGGTACAAAGAACGCGAATAAAACCACAGAGATCAAATTTTCTTGCAAAATGGGACAAGAAACATGGAAAACGTGCAAAATACGCACGCATAAACGTCACCGACCTGTCCAATGTGAAGTACGTGCATCGGCTGATCTTAAGTTGATACCGCATTGGCTGGTTTTGAATATAGTCGCGATTCGCTTGTTACTCGTTATTACGTAGATGCCATACATGCATCGAGAAGGCAGAGACACGTTGCACAGCCAGTAATCGTACACTCTTGCTCATGAAACGGGAGTCGTGTGAAATTCTACGCGAATTCGACGTCTCATTTTCCCCTTTGACGCCGAAAATCACGGCACGTAATACTCACGCCCTTCCCAATCGCTCACTGCCGAATGACGACGTGGCATCGAAAACAAAAACACTACACTCCGACGCCGACGAATCGCAACTGCTACGCCAAATATCATTGGTATATAAGAAAACAAACACAGGGAGAACGAATGAAGTCAAAATTCTTAGGAAATACTGTACGGCGAACACGCGAGGTCCGCGTAAACGTAACAGAACGCAAATCGTAGCTGGACTCTACGAGCGTGAAGGTCAAATCATGCATCGATACCACCGTGGTCGGATATCGTAATCCCTTAATACTTCGTGACCGTCTTGTTTGTACACAAAATCGAGATTATTCACTCGAGACAGCTTTCGTTGTCGATCCAAGCCAAGCTCGTACAGCCGTTGTTCGTCGATACCTTCGTAATTCATAGTTGCGATGGATTTACGAACACTGTCTACGAACCATACGAACGACTGACCGGTAGCGAACTCAATGGTAACATAAGCAATGTAGCGCAGTACCACCCTACGGTGATTTGTCGAATCGCGCTTTCAAACGTCTTCCATGTTCGGTAAATCGCGAATTTTTGAACGAATAATTGCGTTTATTTCATATTTTACAGTACATTGTTGTCATTTTCGGTTGATTTTCTCCGCACGCTACGTACTCGCGCGTGGCGGTAAATTTGAAAGTAGTAAGATGGAAACATTTGAAAGTTTAGAAGATTTATTCGAACCTTTGCCTACGACGGTGAGTTTAAAAACCGTTTCGATTTGTCTAAGGATGTGGTAATCGGGTAATGCGGGTCTTTCGGAAGATTGGAGTGGTAAGAAATGAGATTAGAGTCTCTTTGTTGAACGTAGTAACGCGCGTATATCGCGTTATTTTACGAAGACTCGCCGTTCTCGGCTGTTTGCAAAAATGTCGCGTACACAATAGCCTAGCCGTAGTAATTAACCGCAGGCACCCAGGCTAATTAGCTTCGCAACTATATTCCACGGTAATTCGGTGAACCCGAAAGTGTAGAATAAAAATAGCCCCGACTGTCTGTACAGTTTATCACCGAGTAACTTGCTGCCACATAATTAATACGTCGCGTATTACACCGTCGCGAGTCGGTGAGCGTTTCCCATCGAAAAAGAAATTTTTTACTCGTCTCTCCTCCATGCGGCACGAATCGTTACTACGAAGGTCGAGTATCCTTTAAGAGTGATCGAACCAAAAAATGAAAGGCATTAGGAGAACGTTGGAAAAATGTGGAGGGATAGGGGGAAAAGCTTTCCACGTACCCACGCGAATAAAGTTCAGCTGATTTCGATCAGTTGCTTCGTATGTGGCTCGATTCGCGCGAGCTACGTACACCGACTCGTTTCTTTTATCCAGGACGCTGAAAAGGTTCGTTTACCGCAGAATAGCCGAGCTGAGTAGAGTGCGGTATTGAGCCATAGCAAAGCAATGAAATGAGCCATAAACCCACGTAATTGACGCGCACCGAAGCCTGCGACTAAATGCTGCGAAATGGGAGTCACGGAAAGGTGCTCGGCCCTGGTTTAAATACAAATCGACTTTATTGCAAAAACTTGCCCTCGCGTCACGCTTCCGAGTAATAAATCACGATGATCCTTTGACCGAGGACCGCGCGTGCCGCCATAATTTGACGAGACTCGTCTAAAATAGGGAAAAATATCCACACCGCGGACTTGAATCGATGAGAAATTGGGCTCCCAACTTTGAATTCGAAAAATAGAATAAATCGAGCTTTCGATTTGATCCAGGAATTCGCCGGGGCTGAAAAATGTCCATGAAAATTTAGATGCGTCTACGTATTCGTAGTCGTAGAGAAACTATTCCAATAAAGGAACTAGGTCGTTGTAAGCCAACGACAGATAGCTACATCGGCTGCCCGACCCTCGACTAATTTCTTCCCTTTCCTCGTCGTCATTTTTCCACATGAAAATATCGCCTCTCGTTTGCGAGATCGACCCGAACAAAAAAAAAAAAAAAAAAAAAAAAAATACAATTTTCCACATTCACCAACATTTCCGCGTTATCTACGATCACTTTAATTTTTGTCTCCGGGGAAACGCGATTTTTCGTTCGTCGTAGTCGAATTATCGTTCGCGCCCGGTAATTAGCGAGGCGTTGTACGATTTATTAATCGTAATGACCTTGATGCGACGGAATCTAGGCGAAATTTCAGCTCTGATTAAAATCTCGGGACGAGGCGAGGCTGTAGTAAGCGGGAAGAAGGGTAACGCCGGGGAACGAGGGAGAAGATTTCGCGGTGAAGGATCTTTGGATAATTGAATTAAATCAGAGTGATTAAGTAACGCGTATTTCACGTGTGCCTGAACCCTCTTCCTCCACGCTCCTTCTAACTTTATTGCTTTATTAGGACACCGACGCGTCGCGCAGCCACCGCATCTCCGCGACGGGTGGATCATACCTCGACGAGATTTTTCTCACCTCGTCAAAGAACGCCGCGGCGTGCCAACGTCGAAAATTGGATAAAGAAGAGCGGCAAAAAGGGATGAAATTCAATTCGTATATCCCGCGCGCTGCCATGCCTCTTTTCCAATCCTCGTTTCTCCACCAGTAATTCGCTTCGCGAACGATCGACGCGCCTCGTTTGTCGGAAAGGAAGAAATAAAAAAAACAACATAATTTTATACATTATACGTAATTACATTACATCAAATTTACAACGAAACATTTTCACTCAATTTTCTCACATCTTCCGAATTTTATATCCGATTATAATATTGTTTTGCAACCTTGGTATTATTTTTTTCATCGATATGATAAGTTTGCCGTATCGTTGTCCGTAAAGTGTTTTTTATTTTTTGCGTCAGTTTTCTTTTTTCAGCGCGCTCTGGGATCCGGATCCTTCGGAGTCGCGGAAAGAATTGTTCGCGGTGAGTAACCGACCAGATTTTTCATCATTTCCCTCGTGAGATTAGGTTTTATGCGAAGGTTAATC
The DNA here is from genome assembly GCA_963969455.1 of Arge pagana. Classification (NCBI taxonomy): domain Eukaryota; kingdom Metazoa; phylum Arthropoda; class Insecta; order Hymenoptera; family Argidae; genus Arge; species Arge pagana. The sequence goes on along the minus strand of OZ018315.1, from coordinate 7,618,307 downwards.
ATATTCTTCCATATAATGACTGCAGAGTTACCGTAAGTTCCCCCTCGAGCATATCCGTTTTTGAGCCATCCCTTCGCAGATATTTTAATCCCTGAGGGACGCGAACGAGAATGGCCGAGCTGCTGTGTCTCGTATATTCATCGTTACAGAGTACGCGAATGCTTTTTTTTCCACATTCTTCGCGGTGCCCGAGCTTTTCAGTGTCTCTTTTGTTCCGGCGAGCGGAAGTTGCTCCCGCTTCTGCCGCAATCGTTTCGAAAATTTACAATCCCACGCGACGCGTCCACCCGATTTTCAGATTATCCGATATCGACGTCTCGTTTTCTTTCTCTCTTTTTTCTTTCCATTCATTTTTATTCCCCACAGGAAATTATTATCACGCCTGATAAGTCGCGTAATACTTTTTTTTCCGTTACTCCTCGTCGTCGCAGGATCGTGCAGCGACACGAGGTTAAATCGGAGTATAAAAAGTGTATAAAAACGTTGGCGGAGATGAAAGGGGAAGAATCGATTGACGAGACGTGGGAAATCAGGTCGAAGACAATTATCGAGGGACGAGGATCCGTCTCATTAAAATCTCCCAAGCCAACGAGCTTTTCCGAAATTTGGTACAATTATCGCGCGAGTCGAACGAGCTTTCGCCGCGCGGGGGTGGCAAATTTGACGACGAATTCTTCCTCCCTCCTCGCGAGTTTTCATTTTCGCGAGCTTCGTACGTTTCTTTTCCCACGGGCATAATTTTGAAAAATCGAATGTTTGTCATCCCGGTTCTCCTCGTCGCAACGAGACCGGCTGAAAACGTGGAATTTTTCGCGGTTAACGAGTCGCTCGAGCAAACAACGAGTGATATTAATTTTTTCTATCCCTTACCGTAAAACGTCTGGCGCTAAAAATTTATGACTCGCCGTAAAACGCACCGCCTGCAGCTGTCAATGAAGGCTGATGAAATTCATAGAAGAGAAAAAAAAACGGCAGAAAAAAATATATTCACCTTGCCGGAGAAATTCTTTTTAGCTTTACGACTTCGTATGCAACGATCCGGCTCGGACGCGCCGTTTTTTTGTTTGTTTTTTTTTTTTATTCGAGGTCGGGAAAATGGTAAAAAAATTGCTGAAATTTTGCGTCCAAACGGAATGAGGGTTTGGAATAGATTTGTCAAAAATTCAGACCTCATCTCGGAATCGACGCGTCGCATCTGCTCGCTAGAAACGAGGCGATTGGCAATAGTTTCCGATGCTAACGGGATAGACGGTGTAAATAAGACGAGGGTAGTTTCCGGCTCTCTGATCCGAGCAAAATCAAGAGATCTTTCATGAAATGAAGTTTTGCAAGACCAATCCGAAGTTGAAAACGATTCGATAATGACTTTGCGGAATTGTTGATCTTGCGAGAATTTAAGTTGAATCTCGTCGGAAATAAACGAAATGGCGGAGTCGATGGATGAACGGATAACGAAAGAGAAAAAACAACAAAAAACATGGGAATCGAAACTCCATTATTTTTACTAAATAGACCCGCTCAGCCGAGACGAGTCGTTTCTACAGACGATGGCTCATCGCACGACGCGTCCGGCCACCTGATTTTTCCGGTATGTCTGAAAATTCTGAACAAAAATTATACTCTTCCACGTGTTAGATGGACTCTCTACGATTTTTTTGGACCTCCGACGCCGAAGCTACGTATTTGCCGAGAAATTTTCTAGAATTTGGCAATACAACTTTTGGTATAAAATTTATAGGTTTTTTGCGCAAAAGAAATTTGATTTAAAGGGTCTAAATGATAAAATAACAAAATTTAAAGCTAAATTATGCGGCAAATGAACATTTTTCAGTTAAACACAAGAAACGCGACGATTTTTGTTCCAACTTTTCATCGACTTCAACAGTTTTTATAATCCTTGACATTTTTAGACTTGAAAACAATTTTTTTGATTTTTATTTCATCGAACAATATTCGTAATATATTCAAATTAATATTTAATACTATACTATAAGTGGAAATTTAATACTGTAAGTGGAAAAAGTAGCCGCGCAACTGAATTTAAATTGTTTAACAAACTATCAAACGAATTCAAAGACATTACGAATGGCGACAGTAACAGGAAAGTGACAAATAAAACTAAGAAAAAAATAAAAATAAAAGATAAACTCAAAGCCTGGGTCAAAGTACCTATACCAGTCTCTTGCATATTTGGTCATCTCAAACAATTATTTGAACTACTAACATTTATAAAATTTTAAGAAACATTACGCGAGCATACACTCTCCCTTCATACAGATTAGTCTGTTACCCTCTCTTTGCTTTTTTGTCTTATTCTCATGCATGTTATTACTTTAGATTTTCTATGTTTCGTTTCCTTTTATCATATTTTATTACACTTTTTCTGTGTTGTATTTACATTTATTATTATTACCAATATATATATATATATATATATATATATATATATATATATATATATATATATATATATATATATATATATATATACATATATTTCTACCGGTTCACCTCCAGTCCTACACACAGATAATCCTATTCATCTCGGCACTTTTTCAATATGTGTACAATTTTGTACGCATAACTAGACAAATGAATACTAAATTTATATGAAATATATTATAATTATCATTGTTATTATTATTAATACGATTATTATCGTTGTTATCACAAAATCTCGCGGAAATCTCGGTCGAGATCGAGGGAATATCGAAACGATTGGCGATCGGCGTCTCGTTCGCGGGAGATGTGACAAAGTCGAAGGATCGGGTATCGGAATTGTCGGTATTCCTATGCAGTGATTCCTCGGCGCGATGTCTGTGGTACCGGCGACCCTCTGTGGAGCGCGAGGAGGCGCGGATTGGCTCGACTGACTGTTAAATATTAAATAGAGGAAAGTTTAAATTGGCTTTAGCGGGGACGTACCACTCCGATGTATAGGTACTTTCGTACGTCGTTGAGCTGGTAGGTAGGTACGGGCTATTCCACGCCAATCGGATCAAACTCGTCGGAGGCGAGGTCGGCGCAATTTTCGCCAAATTAATCGCGCGACGGATCTCTATATCACGACCCTCGAGGAGAGAATTTTCTTCGCGGGTAATCCGCGAAGAAGAGATCGAGGCGACGGGAAAATATTACCATTCTTCGGAGTCTCTCGAACATCCTGCTCTGAAAAGCTCTCAGGCAGCCGCGGCGTTCGGGTTATTGGAAAAAATGTCTGGTCTGGCTGAAAGCTCGCGCGTACGTATTTTTCTGACGATGATTCAATTTTTTTCCATTCTCATTCCCATTCACGGGCAAAATGCTCCGAATCGATAGTAAAAAGAATTATATTTTTTCCGTCGTGATGTCAGTTGGCGCGACATCCTTAGCACTCGAATGATCCCAAAACGAGATTAATTCGATAATTCGAATATTCTTCGCGACAACTTTTTAGAATTGACGAGCAAATTTTTTCTTTCCACATTTTTTGAACGAGTTTCAAATTTTATTTCATCACTCTGCCCTTTCGTACGAGTCAACGTTGAAATATACATTTTCAAATCGTAATTATTGATGCAGCGATTTTTTTTACCCAAAAAAAAAAGCTCGCTGGTGTCGGTAAAATCATATTTGCAGTTATCGCCTCGAGCCTCGAGTCAGGATAGTTCCAGTTCTTCGTGACAGGTAACGACACGAGTCGATCGTCTTTGCAAGTTTGTTGTAAAGGAAAAAAACCCACTACCCTACCAACGGAACACCTAGCATCGTCAGAAGCTTCCAGCTATCGCCACCGGATGACGCTATTCTTCGCGCCGTTTTCCCGCCAATCGGGCACAAGTCTGGAAAAAATTCGAAATAAAATGTAAAAAACGTGAAACGCATTTTTCTCGAAATGTTCAATTTTCAACCGACTCACATTCTTTCTAGCTTACAAATAATAGACAATCAAATTATTTGGCGAGGTACAGGCGATTTTGGAGATATTTTGACGTTCAATAAAAAAAAACAATTATGCGACGAGCCTCGTGAGCAAATTTGGAACGAGAACGACGGAGAGACAAAATTGGCACGGCAAGGTCGTAACATTGTCAATAACTCCAATTGCAACGGAAACTGCAGCGCCGCGGCGACGGAAATATTCGCGCGTCGTGCAAATACCGAAACGTCGACGCAAATAAGATCTCCGTCGAATATAGAAAGAGGAAGAAAAAGCGAAGAAGCTTCGCGAACGAGGAAAATTCGCGTAGGTGCTCGAGTTGCAAAAAGAAGAGAGGCAAAAAGGGGGGCAAGGAAAACGCGTTCGGGTAACGCGGGTTGCGCGGATCCAGGCGGCGGGCGGCGGGAAACCGCGGGCGTGACGTCCGCGTGGTCGGAAATAAAACGTGACGTCTTTCGCCGGCGACGTTTCGAGTTCCCGACGCGTGATAAACGTCACGTTCCGACTCCGAGATTTCCGACTCTGTATTCCGCGCAAAACTCGCTCTCGGGGAATTTTCTTCCTCTTTGATCGCGCCCAGATGTGTGGCGCGCGTGAAATCCGATTAAATATCTCTCGGTCAAACGCGAGGCCGAAAATGATTTCGGCTATAAATTGACCCGAAAAATTCGAGAAACGGGTATTTTTTTTGAACTGGAAATAAATTCGGTCGGACGGTTCAACGCACACGCATATCGTATATTTCGTAAAATATCATGTATACACGTATATAAATTCGTGGTAACTGGAATATAAAATTATTTACAAATTTCCTCGCTTCGGGGCGAAACAAGTTTCTTCGACGCTTACGAGCCACAAGGATTCTGGCATAATTGGAACATATTTCCAGCAACTTTTCCTTTTTCCACCGACAATCGCGATGCGACGGTCATCGAGTTCGTCGAGCACCGAGGTCAAGGCGTTCGAAACCGAGTTGGAGAGCCAAGAGTCCCCGAAATACAATAGCATTCAACGAACGCGATGCTATTTCGAAGACGCATTTTTGTCCACTCGCGCATTCCTTCGTCGTGAATTTTTTTATTTATTTTCATTTCATTCTCCTTCGCCTCTTCGTCTCGTTTATTTCTCGACGGTCGAGAGTAAATACTGGCGCTGGTGTTCGTCGGTAATCCGGATCGCACCTTAACGCCTCGATGATTCGGTTCGCAAATGGACGTTTACGAAGGTGCGACGAGGCTGACGCGGTACGACTTGCTCAACCCGAAGTCCCACACGCAGACAGACAATGACGATGCACCGGAACTGGGTCAATGCCGCCGCTTTCGATATCTAGATCCACCTTCCTCGGATTGTATCTGAAAATGTACACGAATGTTACTTAATATTTATTTAATCATCTATCCTTTCGTCCGTTCATTCATCCATTTATTCGCGTATTCAATCATTTATTTATTTATTCATTTGTCTATTTATCTACTTGTTCGTGATCCTACGGGTAAACTCGATAAATGGAATGAAAAACAGAATTTATTGAGAGGCTCTAAGCTTTTTGGCAAGCATGTCTTGTATTCTATCTAGCATAGTATCTATCTAGCACAGTAACATAGAATTATATATTCCATAAGGCAAGGAGGAATTTATAAATTATTGGCTAGAAAGAAAGGCGAAATCGGAATATAAATCGAAATACGATGGTGTGAACAATAGTAAATATGAGACTAGTTAATTGGACATAACTCTTATCGTGGGAAACTAGCACGTGAACGTTGGATATTTTACTTTGTTTTCTCTTTCCATCCCGATCAATTTTTATTTTCGAATTCGTTTGTCTGTTTTTTCGTCACGTTTCCAGTTTTATAAATTCCTGCGCGTTGATCCAGCGAAGCTGCCGGATGAATCGAGCTGGTAACCTAGCTCAAAAACGTTCCTGGGATCGTAGATGATCAGGTAAGCGTTTGAGCAAGATCGCGACACGGGTACCAAAATGGCGGCCGAAAATGGGTAAAAAGTACCATTTTTGGTAGCTAAAAAAGAGCGACTCGATCGACATTTGACTCGAATAATTTGAGAAATGGTTCTACGGAGTACAGAAACGCGTTGGAAAAATTCTCGATTGAATAATCGGGGTTCGATGGATACGGCGGAAAAATCGCTGGATACGTTTGCTTACATGGGCAAAAAAACGTTGTTGAACCGAGCTATTTTTACAACACGGCTGCATACTTGGATAAAACTATTTCGAGACCTTCGTGAGTCGGGAAACGAACAGCATGGGAATAAAGAAGTGCGCACAACGCGAGTGACGCGACGACAATCAGCTGGAATGTGCAAAGCGTTAAATAATTATTGCAGTGGCGTTAGAACTTCTCCGCAGATTTCGAATTGGTGGCAAAAAACGACTACGCTCGTGGAGATCAAAGTCAATCGATCCGGTGACACTCGGAGGACGAAAAAACGTCGCGCGAATCGTTTCCTGATCAATTAAGCAAGTGAAATCGAGTGTAAAGTTCCGCGAAGAAACGCCAACGTCCTTCTCGCGCGAATGTTCCCGTATCGCGCGTTCGTCAGCCGAAAATCAAGCCGAGTGCAAATATCACTCGTGGTAATAATCCCGAGTAAACAAAACGTGCTGACGCGCGATGTCTACGAAGTCGCGAGCCCCGATGCATACCAAAGACACGCGCCCGACGGTTTTACGACTCGGAATTTCGGAAGTTTATCTTATCGTTGTTTCAATTTTCGAATTCGCCTCGAATCGTCGAGATTCGAAGACACGGAGCGACGAACGGGGATTACAGAGATACGTTTCTAGAAATACGGTTCAATTACAAATACCGTATAAAAACGCAAAAATCATCCCATCGACTCGAATCCGCGAAAAAATATTTTATTCTCACGCAAACGGGAAATCGCAGAAAACGCATTAATTTTTTTTTTACCAGCCTACAGCACTTGTACATAGACATTTACAGGTAATTCAGTCGATGGCTAGCTGAATCGTATCGTATTACAGGAATAAATCAATCGTGTATTTATTTATTTGGTTTTTAATTATTTTTTTTTATGGATCAACATTCGCATCATCGTATCACATTTTTTGACGCTACGGTTTCGATAATAAATTCGGGCTCGTTGCACCGAGCGGGTAGACGTAACAATGACAACGATTCGTACACTTCGTGTATATTTCGAGTAGCTCGGGATGAAAAAATGGCTCGCAGGGTCCAGGAAAATTATAGTTGTTGTTTTTTTTCCAGAAGAGTGTGCACCTTCGGGGGAATATAGCGAGGCATCGTGGTACAATTTTGTACATAGGTACTCTTTTTACCAGAAGCGTTCCAAGCTGTTTTACAATGTTTACGAGTTAACGCGAGGAATTGAGACGCGCTTGGAACGTTAGGAGCGCGAATAGGCAATAAATTTGGGGTAATTTTTTCTGAAAAGCTTCGTTGTTTTTCGAGCTGGTAAAACGTCTACCTACCCTCCGACGAGCGGCGCGCGAAGAGGGGTGAAATTTCGGCGAAGGAAAACGCGACGATCATTGAACTTCTTTGCGGCTTGTAGGGTCGTCGAGGAATCGTTGCGATACGATTCGTCGTATCGTTCGTAGCGAGGTTACTTAACGAGCTAATAGAATGTATTCCGGAGTCTAGTCGCGTGATTTCCGATCACTGGGCGTTTTGTTTCAGCTGTTTCCGCGTCCTGAATCCTCGGAAGCCTGCCTGAATCCTCGTTGCTGCCGCAGCGGCGACCTGCTGTCTCTTCCTGACGAGGAAACCTCGGATACCGGCTTGAATCTTCGTCGCTGACTTCTCCTCCAGCGTGGTTCTCGTGTCCTGTCGTTTCAGAGGCGGCGGACTTGACGATCCCGATGGCGACGCTCGCGTCGGATCGGAAGTCTTCTCCTTCAGCTGTTTTCTCACTCGATAGCCGCGAAAACCAGCCTGAATTTTCGTAGCGGCGGTGTTTGCTTTCATCGCGTCGGAGGACACGTCAAGTGACATTTACCGATCTTCTCTGTTCGCCTCTCTCTCTCTCTCTCTCTCTCTCTCTCTCTCTCTCTCTCTGACAACGAGCGCGAGAACCGGCGACGTTCCCAACGATTCGAAAAGCGCGCACTTCGAACTCTATTTCAACTCGTTTCCCGCCAAACGGATATTTATCGACCTATTTATTTTCCGAGCTATATCTCTCGCGAGGGGTACCAAACTCGACGAACTTTCACGCAAACGTACGTATCGACGTACACCGTACGGACGGCTACGAGACCCTCGGGAAGCTCGCGATGAAACTTTCGATGAAACTGCGAACGAGAACTGAACGCGCCTGATGCACGTTGCTCGCATGTATAATCGCGGCGAGCCCCGTGCGCGTGCGCAGAGCCGCGTCGTGACGTCTTCCAGCCGACAGATGACTCCCCTCGTCGAGTGGTTCTCGCGAGCCGCGGCGCGCGGTACAGCGGTGCTGCCTACTTGCACGCGAACCGGCGCGCTTTCGGGGACAAATCGAGGCGAAAAGTGCATTTTCGCAGGACACTCGCGCGCGAGAGGCGTCTATCTCGATTTATCAACCGAACGTATCGGTTTTCTATCCGTTTGCCGACCTCTCCGCGAATATCTACTGCCGACGTCCGGGGAAATAGAACTTTCGGAAGGTAGAACCCACAGACTTCCGAGCCCTCGAACGGAATCCATATAGGAAATTCCACTCTGGCTGATTCGGAATTACCATGGACGATTTTTCGGTACAACAAATTATATCTACGACCCTCGAACGATATCTTCTCGAATACCAGTGAACAAGTCCTTCGACGTTTCCAAAATTTCGACGTTCTTCCACGAATTTTTGTATAAAAGAAAATAAAATTCGATCGTTAGGACTTTTTTCACATTCTACGTTAATTTGTTCATAATTTCTGATGTCAAAGTGAAGTCCTCGAAAAAAAGGCGCGTTGTTTCGGGGAAGCACTGACTAAAAGCTAATCAACCAAATCTACTCGTTATTTTAGACACACGTAGCCAAATACGTAACCTTTGAGACATGCAATTTTTTCATGATAAATTCATTTTTTCAAACAGCTTATCAAAAGAAAAATTCGAGTTAGAAAACATTTTTTTCACAAGTGGGCCATTTAAAAAAATATTTTCCTTTCAAATATGCATATTCATTGGAATTAACAACGAATGGGTTAAATTTCTTTTTTCGGATGACTATGGAAGGCTGTGTGCTTCTCCAAAAAACTCACCTTTTTTCGAGGACTCCATTACGAAATAAAAAATTATAGGCCATCAAAAATATGTAAAAATTTCAAAACGGTCGAATTTTATTTTCTCAGAGAAATAACGGCCAGATGTCACGAGTGCTGCATTTCTGAGAATCACGTGGCTGGCCTGGAATTAATTGTATGGCCGTTTCGATCGTCACTGACGTGAATTAGAGATTCAATCGCGTTGTTTGTTAGCTGTCGTATTTCTTTCTTATCTTTCGACCCGGGATCAAGTAACACGCCGTGCCGTCTCATTGATTTCTCACGAATGCCAATTACAATTCGAGGTCCTCCGACGACTACGAATTTATCGACTCGATTTTCCCACGACGAATCTACTTGACACTGCCTATTATTTCTCGCCGAAAATTCGACGAATTTCAACGCTATTTGCGAACGGAGATTTTTTATCCGATTCTGTACTCGTCGGAAACAGATATAGTAAATCGAATTACGAAACGCAAAAACGTCTATTCTGTAACCGCAAAGTCCTTCGTACAGCCACAAAGTTGCTGATAAACTCCCGGAATATCCTGGCCTCTCGGACAACCGACGCACGTACGTCAATGAAATCGGTCACGTAATCACAAATTATCAATTATTCGACGATGCCCGTTCAAAAGTGTGCCAGAGAGACGTCCAGTAGAAGCTGAAAAAATTCTTGCGGCTCAAAAATTCTCGACCCAACGATTTCTCCATCCGCCACTCGGTTCAGAAGAACTTGTAGCAATGCAAGAACGTTCCAAAAAGTTTTGGGAAAAAATTACTATCTTCAAAATAAAACCAGAAATTTTTTATTTTCGTACATCCTCTTTACAGCGCTTCGCTTCCTGCTCCGTCGCTGTCCAGTTTCCAGATTTAACGGGAAAAAGGCGAAAAATGGGCGGTGAAAAAAAAACTGCACCAAGGATGGACAGGATCAACGATTTGGGGGAAAAAGGGGGGAGAAATCTGGACAGCGTTACTAAAATTGTTCGGATGATCGTTCCTATAAATTCGATCGCGCGAGTCTCGCGATTATTTTTTCAACATTCGTACGTTATCCCGATCAGCTACCATGGTATTCGATGCGAAATAATCGAGTTGGCAACGGCTCGCGAGCTGCGGATTTACTAACCCGATGACATAATTTAAAAGCTCTTACGAACAATTTTCGTCAATCATCCGACGTCTCGTCGTCCGCATCATCCTCGCCCAAAATACAACTCGGTACTCGTTTCGAATCCGTTTCTCGTCGGGTGTACGGATACAGCCGAATCGCGTGGTTCTCCCAGAAACAGATGCTCGAACTACTCGTCATCGATCGCGCGATGGTTTTAAAATAATAAATTACCATCAGCTACGTGGCCGCAGGGGGGTCGGAGTGGCGGGTGTCACGGCTAAGCGGAACTAATCTGTGCGGGGACATGCTTTAATTTTTGGCAGAAGCAACTCGTTAGCCTCCCTCGCGTGACGTCAGCCGCAGGCTTTTTATCCGCAAGCTCGGCAAAAATACATTCACGTTCGTGCGAAGACATGTTCGTCATCGGTCTACTTCTCCAACGAGTACGTCTCCGACAGCCTCCCCGGCGTCGATTCTTCCGTCGACGATCTACCTAATTTCACATTCGACTCGTCTGTTGGCTCCTCGTCAGCGGGCAACTCCCCGTGTCTAGCTGAATCATCAACCCTCTCGCCCGTCCATTTTTCGCCCGTCTCTTCGCTCCTCTCCTCTGCTACCGCCGATCCAACCGGTTCCGCGTCGGACTTCTCGTCCACGCTCCTCGGTACGATCTGCATCATCGTCACCGGTGACTCCGCTCGTTCCCCGCTGAGCCGACTACCCCCAGATCTATTCGCCAGCTTCAACAGATCTCTAGGCGTCACTGTTACCTCCAATATCGGCTTGGTCTTCGTCGAGGGCTCGTTCTCGCCCCCCACGCCCGAAGCTTCCTCCACGGGCTTCGAGGCAACACCGACCTCCTCGACTTCCGGCTCCAACGAGAGTCCCGGCAGGCACAGCGACACGCTCGTCAAAGACTTGTCTTCGGTCAAATTCAAGCCGGACGCCTCGTCCGTAGTCGTCATGCTGTCTTCGGTCCTCGGCAGCTCCTCGATCAAGACTCCCGTCGGTGTGCCTGGAATCGCTAGTGGTTCGCGAACACTTCCCCACGAGACTTCGTTCGCCTTGTCCGTAGGCAAACTATCCACCCCGAGCGGATCGTCTCGCATGGACCCAGCGATCGTTTCGTCTCGAGCTTCTTCAACGCTAGTTATGAAGTTCAAGTACTGATCTTGAAGAGCATTAGAACTAGCGATTGCCGAGAAGACGCTCGGTCCTCTCAGGACGGGATGAGTTTCCGCTGTATTTCCTGTGGCATCGGTGGATAACGAGTATTTCCCACCGTCGTTTTCACCGCAATCGCTCGTCTCCTCTTCTCCATCGACGTCCGTCGTTTCTTTCGTAGAATCCAACGCTGCAGATCCGGTTTCTTCGGAGCGGCGACGGCTCGATGCGGCGTCCTCGTCATTTTCGACTCTGGCTTCGGTGCCCGAGGAAGCCGAGGCCATCTTCATGGTGGGCAGGGGTAGACAGTCGTGGAATTCACCGGTGTGCTGAAGACCGTTCTCCAAAAATGCGTTCTCCACGGACAGCGTCGTCTTCTGGACGGCATCCTCCCGTCTGAGTCTTTGTCTTGCTTTGTAGCCGCGATAATTGCTCTGTATGGTAGTCGCGGCTTGTCCAAGGCCCACTTCCTCGATGGGTTCCAGGTGCGCGGCATCCGTCTGTTAAACATCACGATTAAAACGTTCCGTTGTAAACGTACGAATAAATATCTGTGCGCGGGCAGTGAAATGCAAAAAGATACGTGTCTCCGCGCTCTCTCTCTCTCTCTCTCTCTCTCTCTCTCTCTCTCTCTCTCTCTCTCTCTCTCTCTCTCTCTCTCTCTCTCTCTCTCTCTCTCTCTCTCGCTCGCTCGTTCCATGGTAGCGGGCTTGTTGGTCGGGTGCGTGCAGACAACTGGTGTTGGGTGCTCGCGAAGAGGGGCGAATGATTCTTTATCGTGGAAAACGGTCGACCGTGACAAACGTGCCAAGTCGTTGATCTCAGCGAGGTTGAAAAATTATTTGCACGCCGTAGTTTCGCAAATTCGACAAAAGGCGCCAACGAGGCTTGGCGCGTTTGAAAAAAATGTCACGTATTTCGCGACGCGGCTCGGCTATGCTGCTGCTGGCAAACGTGCCGACCTCGCATGAACTTCCTATAAACAAGAGAATCCCGAGCTACTAATCCGGACTTTTTTCCCCACTTTTCATCTCGACTCGCTGGCGGAATAGTAATAATTCTTTTTCTCCTTTTTTTTAGAGGTGAAACTCGGGTGGATTTATGGCGAGGTGAAAGATTGCGAGGAGAGAATTTTCGGACAGATTTGAATAAACAATTCGACGCGAAGAAGTAGATGCGGAATTCAACTTGGACAAGATTAACGACGGACCGTGGTCAATTGCCGGTAATTCTCAGCTCATTCGCCCGACTCGAGAGGAGTCAGCTGTTGCGCAAGCTGGGTGGACCTCGAGTCAATTCGCGGCGTAAACACGAGACGAGTCGTTGTTTGCCTCGTAGAAGATTCCGAAAGACGTCGTAAAACGCGTCCGAAGCCGTTTTTCGACGGAGCCGAGGAATCTAGTCAAAGCTCCACTTATTATTTCCAGAATCAACATCTGCGCGTCGAGCGAGTCGGATACTTACAATTAGACTGTTGGAATCAGAGCATACGCCGCGACAATGTCCTAACGCTTAACTCTGCGAGACGATGGGAGCATCGAAATCCGGTAGAGTCGACCGATTCCGATGAAATACCCGAGACAGAGTTAATTTTGTCGAATGTTTAGAAACGTTTTGGCTGTTTTTTTTTTTTTTTTTTTTTTTGAATCAACTTTTTCCGAACAATTTTTCTCATTTCTCGACGCTCATTTTTCCGTTTCCCTTTCATTTTTCAACGAGGGGTCAGACCTAAAATGACGTAGATGCTGTGCGATATATTTTTGGGCGAGAAAAATGTGAAACATCATCGAGCTTTCGCTACGAGCTCGAGAGATAATTATTTCGAGGTGCCCAGTTCAGTTGCTATGCCAAAGTTTGTCCGGCGATTCGTCTTTCGGCGAGTGACAGCCACGACGACGTATCGACAGATCTTTTCTCGGCTTACGTAAACCGAATCAAGACGTTCGATTAGCGGAGGATCGATAGAAATCGAATCGTGTTTTTTTTTTCAATATTTTTTTGTTACGTTTAATTTTTTTTGTCTTTTTTTTTGGTTATTTTTAATTCGTTTAAAATTGTTTTGCAATTTTTTTTTGACGCGAGTCGACATTCTTATCCCTCGTGGATGAGGCTATATCGAAAAATGAATGTATTTACGTCCAAAAGTTTGCTAAAAGCTTCGCGAGCAACTGGGCCACGGATACGTGCTAGATGTATCCACATCTGTGCACATGGCATATTTGTATTTTTAGAGCCCAGCTAAAGAAACGACCCAATAACCGCGCGCGCGATGATGTACTATCTCTTTGTAACATCGCGAAAATCGGATCGTTACAAGATTCTAACCGCGTTTCGCGTCTTTCGTCGAGCCAACATCCGACCAGGTCGGAGGATCCGTTACGATCGCGTCGTAAACGAGCGGATTTACCGTCGGTTCTTCGCATTCCTCGCCGCAAAATAAATTTCAAATCCGCCTTTTTGCCACGTTTCCGTATCTCGTCGTTTTCGCATCTCTCGTAATTATGGTATCAACTGCAAGGGACGAACGGACTTTTTTTTCACCCTTCTAATTTCACGAATACAAAATCGCGGTTTGAAAACGGGAGCTTTTCTAAGCGAATTTGCTGGAGAGACTTTTCGTAATATTTCACCTCGGCCACGAATTTATGATTGAAATTGCGAATTAAACGACGACGAATTGTAAAGGATGTCACGGTTATTCCCACGCTAATTTCAGCCGCGGTGGAATTCGCTGTCGCGCGAGGGAAAAATAAATCGCTTAGTTAGACGATGAAACCGATTCGTTTCTGGCTAACGAACAGAGTCGATCGTTTGAAAATGAATTCGCGTCCGGTGGCGGGCGACCTCCGCGTAAAACGGTGACACGTTTCCGGTTGCGATGAAGTAAAATTGAATTGAATGTACGCAATAAAAAAATGGGTAGGAGTAACACGCGGGAAATTAGCCGGTGACCTTCCGTTGAAAATAGACACGTGAATGTATATTGGTGATGTGTATCTACGTCACAGGTCTTCGCCACTCGGGCCAATAGGTACGGTCCCTCCCCCCCGGAATCGTCACGAGTACCGAAATAAAACTGTGGACGCTTCGTGCCGTGATAACGTAATCGTTGCGTCGATAAGCTCGAGAGACCAATGGAAAACGAGGGGGGGCAACGAGATGAGGAAAACCGTCAATCGCCGGCAAAATCGACGAAGAAGGAGGACCCAGGAGCGTTCCTTTTGTTCCATTTCTCGTTTCTCGTTCTTCGTATTCGGGTTTTTGTTTTTTGCTTCGTTTTTTTTTTTTTTGCACATTTATTTTCCCGTTTCTGCTACTATTTTTGTCCGGTGTTGGACAACGCGAGAACGATTGTCGCTCGCGTCGATTCGAACGTGGAGAACACGGGAAACGCGACGCTTCTCCTCTATTTTTCATTCCTACTTTATCCGTTTCTCTGACAGACGAGTGATGTTTACACGCCCGCAGATGGGCGATCTCGAATGGCGGAAATAGACGATTTATCCGACAGACGCGGTGACAAACAAGGTCGAGGTCGATTTTCATGTCCACGGGGTTTCGCGTGTCGGATGGAACGAATATTGGCGGCGAACGAGTTTGGGCAAAAAAACAATTTCTCGTCAGGACTTTGGACATAGACGTCCTCGAGTGGTCTCTGCTACGAAGATGCGGCGGATAGACTTTCCGAAATAAGATTCTCGTGGCTCGGTAATAAATAACACGTACGAAGCACGATTTCAATGTATTCCCATTATTAGGGTTAAGTACGGAATTGTCGCGGTGCCCGCAGCTGGAACGGAGGAAAAATTAAAACCAATGCTAAAGCGACCTCTCCGTGTCGCGATAGTTGCGACTTCGTATCAACGCTCCAGTCAACGAGGTTCAATTATCCGATCATCGCTGAACAAGGCTACCACCCACCGATTCTTCCGCGAAATTTCGCACCGCGAGGTCGACTCGATCGACGAATGCGAGAATCGCCGTCGTTTGACGAAACGAAACTATCGAAAATCGCTCTGAAATTATTCGCACGATCGTGTCGGTACGAAATTCGGCCAAAATCCGCCTACCACAAAAAAAAAATGTAGCCGTGCTTTGAGATTCTTTTTTGTTGGGTGTCGAGTTTTTTTCTTCTCTCTTTCCGCACAAATAATCGAAGCGAAATGCGACGCGGATGTGTGAGGCGTGTCGTTGAAAAAATGCTGGTTTTCAGAGCTTCCGATCGAGTTTCTCCTGGATTTTCTCGAGCGCCGATCGCGCTCCGCCGAAGTCGATGGTATATAAAAATATCGCGTCTTGTCGATCGAAAATAGACGCGTCAAAGGCAAACACGTGTTCGGTGAGGTACTATCGTGCGTTAAGAAATAAAATTCTCAATATCCATTCGCGTTGATCGTAATGGTTGCACTACGCTGGAAGAACTAATAAACAAAAGTAGTGAAAAAAAAAGAAGGGGTGAAAAAAACATACGACGTCAAACTGGCTCGTTGAATGGATTTTAAACAGTCGGCTAAAGATAGAGCGACGCATAACTAGAAACACATTCCGTGCAGCTACGAGCTACGCTAAACGTTCTCGCTAGAGTCGTCCGAGCGCATTCACGAGTAAAGTGCCATTTGTCACGTTTTATCGTCTCTGCCACGGCAAATTTCTCATTCGCTCGCCAGTTTCGATGGGACCTCTCTCTTTCTCTCTCTCTCTCTCTCTCTCTCTCTCTCTCTCTCTCGCTTCCTCTCTCTACAACAACGGTGCCACCTTAAATTTCAAATTTCTCCAGAAATCGCTGCGTCTCGACTCACCGCGAAACTATCCTGAATGGACGGAACACTGTCGAGCGTTGAACTCCGGCGTTGCGCGCTCTGCAGACGTCTGCGAGTCAGAAATCCGCGTACACCTGATTAAAAAATGACCGTAAATGTGAGATAAGCTTGAGAATACAACGAGAAATATTCACCTCCCTTAATCCAGTGGGGAAATTAAAAAAAAAAAAATGCGCCTGATCGCGCGGAGCAGGCAACCCGCAATACTCGCAAAGAACGTCGGGCAATTTTCTTCGCGGAATCCCGTTACCACGAGTGTGCTTTGCGGATCATTCGCGACTCGTTAGGGAATTGTCTACTAACCAGCCTGAATCTTCGTTGCAGCCGAGTTGAACGTACTGCTTTCCGTCGTACTGCTCTCCTCGCTACCGGTAACTTCTGGTACGTAAATGTGATATTCCAGTCGTTCGCCAAATGCTCCCTCGCCGTGCAGATCATTCGTGACGACCAGGGCTCGAGGTGGATCGACGCGTGCTTCGACCACGTTATCGGACACTCCGCCGATCTCATCCGACCTGTCCGGCAAAATCGGGCTGGCTGCTGCTTCTGAAGTCACGACTTCGTGATCCATCGCTGCTGTCGTCGATTCTGCACGTATCTCGTTGTTAGTCGCAGAATCGACTACTGGCTCCGTGGAATCATCGGTCACGCGTGAAAGACCAGAATCGACCTCCGTTTCCGGAGGCACGATCAAGGAAACGGCAACGACGGGGCTCGCAGAGTCTTCAGGAACGTCTCTCGATTGTGGGACAGAGGAATCCGAAACTTGGAGAACGACTGCTGTTGTGGATCCATCGGCATCTGGTGATTCCTCGGATACTAGCTCTTTGGAAACGACGATAGTTTTATCCATTTCTGGCTGCAGAGCTTCCGGAAGCGGCGACTCGGCAGCTGTAGCTTCGTCTGAGTCGCGGAGTACGGAAGCTGGGGGCTTTTCAGAAATTTCGGGTACCAATGTCTGTTGCGTATCTGGCGGTTCGATCGAGTCGTTGCCAATGGCAAGAGCGGACGACGGATCCTCGGGCAGAGCACCGGATTGAGTGGTGATTAGGCTTTCAACTCCTTCGGCTGGGACGACTACTTCCGGAAATGCGGAACCGGAGTTATTCTCACCGGCAGAGTGTACGCTATCGATGATCTCCGATACGGAGCTTGCACCGGATCGCGCGTGGAGATCTGCTGCAGGAACGAGAGCCTCTGCTTCGGCCAGCGTGTCAGGAACGAGGGTTACCGAAGACTCGTTCGGATGCGACGGAACGTTTTCTTCGACAACGAACAACGGATCTACATCGTCAGCATCGAGTTCGATTGATTCGGCCACGACGATATCCCCGAATGCGGATGTTATATCTATCTCAGTCGGGACCACCGATGGGGCGGCGACAGACTTCGACTCGTCGCCTCTGGGTGGTGAAGACAAAAGTAGATCGGTATTTTCTGGTAACTTGGAAGCCAGGTTTTGGCTTTTTTCAGCAGAACAGACAACCGTTTCCAGAATTTCATTGCTGGCCTTCGAGGTTTCGGTGGTAGGGTTTCCGTTATCAGTGGCTATAATCGTAACGTTGGATTCGAGTGCTGAATGCTTCTTCTGCGCGTCCGTCTTCGACACGCGGTTTTCCAGTTCTTCGAAATCCCTCAAGCTATCCGTTTCCGAACTGTTGGATTCGGGTATCTGCTTCGTGGTCGCTTCGACGGATGATTCTTCGATGACCTTGGTCGTAGGATTCGCGGTTTCTGTGTCACTCGCATCAAGTTTGGAGATTTCGGTGTCCGGCTCCGTGACGTAGGTTGTTATCTTCACGCAAGGATCTTCTTTGATGGCGACCTGCTCTTTCACGATGACGTCTTCGACGACACCAGCCTCGTCTCCCGCCACTGCGACGTCCTCGATCATTTCTGTGAAGGAAGTAGCGTTCTCCCCTGATTCTTGGCTCGTCGCGCTGTCTTCCTTGGTAGCAGCGTCGTCGGAGAGTTGGAAGGACGAGACGGTGATATCTTGAAGCGAATCCAAGTTCAGCTCGGGAACGTGAGGCATGGAACCGTAACATCGAGGCGCCAAGTTGTAGAGATTCTGCTGCGCAACGTCTTCGGCGGGGCGATCGCTGATCGTCGTCTCTTTAACTTCGTTCGACGATTCGGAATTTCTGGGATCGGTAAAGTCGTCGCAAAATTGGGACGTGACCGATGACTCGGCGCCGGAAATACCATTGTCGTCGGAGATCGTAGTTTCCTTGACCTCGTCGGTCGATCCGGTCGACGTCGAATCGGTGGCGACGTACTTTTCCAAAGCTTCGGCCTTCGTATTTTCCACTGGTCTCGTCACTTCTCCTCGTCCCAAGGTCACGTCAGCAGATTCTACCGTTGGGACTCGAGCTTTTTGGAGTTCCGCGTCACCCGAATCCGCAAGCTCCTTACCGATCTGCCCAAACTCGTCCTGCCTGCCCGATACCAACTCTGGCAAGGCTTCCGATCGTTCGTTGGCTGTCGAACCCCCTTCGAGAACCTCGACCAACTTGTCAGCAGAATTTGGCTCCAATTCGTCGAGACCAACAGAAATTTCCGTATTCTCATCGTTTCGCCGCGTTTCGACGTCCATTTTCTCCACAACAGATTCCAGATCGGGTGTAATCACAGTCGTCACTGAATCTGGTACGTCGAGTGGGGAACCCTCGGTGAGGATGTAAGAATTTTGCAGGGAATCCGATGCTCTCGAGCCGATCTCTTCGAGACGTGGCTCATCTGCCGATCGACGCTCATTTTCCCCATCTAGATCGCAGGGATCCGCTGCAAGCTCCAGCGATACCGATGCGGTCGAACTTTCTCCAGCCGGTCTCCCCTCGTCCGCGACTATTCCCAGGACCGTAGATCCAACATCGGTCGATTCGTCTTGCCGATCTTTTTTACCGATTTCCAAAATCTCCTCGCCATCGATCGCAGTCTCAGCTTTCTCAACTATTGCCGACTGAAAAGCACTCTCGATTCTCCTCTCGACATCCTCGATTTCCATCAACTTCCGTCTCATCGAACCGCCGTTCTCCTCGATCTCTTCCGATTTTTCCACCGGCGGCGCAAAAATCTGCTCGATCCTTTTCTCCGTCTCTTCGATTTCCATCAGCTTCCCTCTCACCGTGTTATTCTCCTCCGTTTCTCCAGCCTCCTTGCCGATTTCTCTCGCCTCGTCCCGAGAATCGGTAACGCTTCTTTCGCTCTTCTCGATATCGCCGTCCGGTTCCAGCGAATCTGGTCGCGCAGGGGCGTCGAAAATTTCCGGCGTGACGTTCAGACTATCTTTGAATATCTCATCCGTCGGAGCATCCGGTAAATTCAGTTCGGGTTCCTCGGCGTCTTCGAACAGCGCCGGATCCACCGTCTCGCCGATCTCCGCGACTCTCGACCGATTCCCAATATAATCCCCCATACGAGACGTATCTACCGCAGGCGTAGCGACCATCGATGGGGAGAGACAAGGTAAGACCAGAGTCTCTTTATGTCTAGCAGGTTTCGATACTTCTGGTGAGATCGGCGGTAAAATCAAGTTATCCGAGTCGCTTCGCGACACGCTCCGCGACGTGTTCCTCGAAGACAATGGTCTGACCGCCGGTAGCGACAAGTTCGAGCTACTCGACATTTTTTTCGTCGCATCCGAGTGATCCGAGGCATCCGATTCGCCCGAGACTCGTCCATTTTTTCCCACACGCTGACGCGACCGGTTGTCCAAAATCTCTCTAATCTCCTCCTTCCCATCGACCATCGTTGCTCCTCGGACTTCCATCTCCGATGCAAGCGTCTCGATACCCTCCAAAGAATCGTTCCCTCTACTCTCAACCACCGACTCCTTACCCTTGCTACGTCCGGCCGATTTTCGAGATCTCTTCGATCTCGACATAGCGCTTCGACTTCGCACGTCCTCGGTTTGATTCGATTTTTCCGAAGTACTCGTCGATTCGTCGACAGATCGGTAACCCTCTCGCCGAGATCTCGCCACATCGACGGCGTTACTCAGCTCTCTAACTTTCTCCCGAATCGTCGGTGCCGTCTCGTCGATAACTTCTTGCACTTTGTCCACGTACCTCGCCGATACCACGTCATCCCAGCTCTCCGAGGTTCGAAATTTCTTCGCGACAGAATCCCGAACTCGGTCCATGCTCAGAGCTCTCGGGATTCTCGCCACCGATCTGGATCTAGCATCCTCGATTTCAGTCTTATATTTTTGATTATCCGTTTCACTCCTGTCGGCGCTGCGGTTCCATTTGCCAACCCCAGCATCCGATCTTCTCGCGGAATCGCCTCTCCGCCCGATACCGAGCCGGGTACCACCCAGTTCCAGGTCGTTTCTCTCCCGTCTCTGTCCGTCTCTGCTGCCGTTACGATTTTTCCTCAACTCGGACTTGATGTCCTTGGCGAGCATGCTTCCGCTACCAGCGATCGCCCCGATCCTCGTCATCAGAATCGGCGCCCCGTCCGAGTCGATTTTCACCCCGCAGTTGTCGTTTTTTGATTTTTGCTCCCGCTCCCTCGTCCTCCGCGCGTATCTCTCCGTAGAACTTTGCCTGGCCTCGACGTTGTCAAGGTCACCGCGCGACTTCGTTCTTCTGCCGCTCCGCGCCTTGCCGCTGAACGATTTGTTCTCCTTCTCGTTGGCCAGCGCCCTCACGTCCTCGGGGCTCATTTTTCGGCCCTCGTCGCCGAAGATACTTCGATGTCTTTCCATTACTTTCGCCGTCTCGTTCAACGACCACCCACCTACGCGGCGACCCTCGTTCGTCTCCTCGTTTATTCCTCCTCTCTCGTCTCTGCCGCCGTATCGCTGCTTCAACGAACGATTCATCTCGCGAAGGGCAGCGGTGTTTCCGCTTCTACCAGGCAAATTCGTCACCGCGCCGTACTGATCGCGCAGATGTAAAAGCTGCTCGAAATGCTGGGCCGCGAAGTCGTAAATGTCCTCGGGACGATGACGAATCACTTCTCGTGTTAGACCCTCTACAGCTGCTGCCAGGCCGTGCGGCACTCTTGGCGCCATCACCAAATCCCCGGATGCTTGGACCTCACGCCGCGTGGCGCCCATCCTGATGGACAAAGAACAAGGATTCGCCTAAATTACAAGCCTCCCATTTCTTATCAACTTCCTCGCCTTCTCAAAAATCCAACGCGCTTTTTAAAAAAACACAATAATCTTGCATAAAAATTTTGAATAATTATTGCTCGTAGCAAATTAGAATCTTATTCTTATTTTCCTCTCCTTTTTCTTGAGCAGAATGAGAAACGGAATCGGTTTGAAAAATCCTCGATCGGGAATGGAATTTACGTGGAGCAGGAGACAATGGTATGAAACAGCACTGTTTATCAATTTTCCTCGATTGGTCACCGATAAGAATCGCTGTCCACGTCCGATAACGTATTCCGGTGGAGGGTGGAGGAAAAATATTGTTACCCGGATCAATAATCAGCACGACGTACCTCGCGTCGAGGTACGAACGTTAAAACAGTCCGCGTTCTCGCGTTTTGGAAACGTTTCGACGTCGATTCCTTTGCAAAACGAATCCGGCGATTTTCACCCGAGTAGGTAAAAAAACGAGGGTGGAAAGTAGGTGTCGATTCCGCGTTCTCGTTTGATTTCGCGTCGTGGGAAGTCGAGTGGAACGTAAGGAAAAAAACTCGCATCGTGCAGCTAGAAAAGCGCGAAATCTAACGAATTTGTGGAGTTTTCTAGGTTTTTGGCCTCGTTGGAGGACGAGGAATCCGAATTTATTCCCGAAATACCTGTATCTTCGGAGGCCAGATGACAGGGCTCGCTGGCCGGTGGACGTGGCGATAGGGACTTGCGACGAGACTAAAAGTTCCTTGGTGCGACTAGCGCGATTTCACCTTCACCGAGGAACAGGGCGGTCGATGCTTTTCCATTGATTAGGCGGTTTCCGCGGCCACGTGACTGCGGGCTATAGATAATATAGAGTATATCCAACGGGTATATAAGCGCAGACACGCACGTAACAATATCACGGACACGAGCAGGCGTTCGATTGCCGTAAAACTCTGAGAAGGGATGAGAAAGCAGTATGGTTTCTGCTTGTTAGGAGGTGCTTGGCCTCGGCGACGCTCGATTCGACCAGCCTTATTTTTTACCGGGCAACTACTACTACCAAACGGCCGTGAAACTCCGCTGGTTATTACGTATTCTGAAAGATTCACGAATACGATAACACCACGCGAAGAATCGATGCGTCCCGGAAGGTCGAAGGAGACATTTCTGACGTGGTATGTCGTTTTGATCGAAAATGGAACGAAAATCGACATCTTCTGTACCGTCCAATAATTTATGAGAAATGGGAAATGCTACTGAAATTATCTGGAGTCGGATGAATTTCATGCGAGCAGGAAGGTGTGCCTCTGGTTGTGACTATTTTGGAAAGTTAAACGCTCAGCGGTGGCGAGAATTATAAGATAACTTATTCTCACCGGCACGAGGAGGCGCGTGGGATGATGAGTGGCTTGATCTCATGAAAATAACGCTTTGAATGGTTGACGTAGAGTTTTGTGGTTGCTGGCTTTGATACGCGGACAGGAATACGCCTTTCAGAATTTATAGCAAACGACGGTGATGCAGAATCTCACTCGATTTTCCGGTACGGAGAAGCGTATAGTACTAGGGTTTATTTTTTCCAGTAGAAAAATCTTTCTGAAGCCGACGGCATTGGATTGTACGCCCCGAAGTACTATGAAAAGAAAAGAATCCTATCGTGAGTTTCTTTCGCTAATTTTTTGTAAATTATACGATACGTAATTTTTCGTATTTGTTGGATCAATAATTTGATTCAACTGATATTCGCGGAACAACGGACAGCTTCTGCAATCTTCTGATTCAACGACTCTATCCATCCAGATGCGGAGTGAATTATCACCGTCACTCAATCAGCATGCTGAAGTTCTTCGTAGAATGAAGTCCTTCATTGTAAATATCTATGAATTAAGACGCCACTACATGAAAATATGTTTGCCGAGCGCTTATGACGTCATATTGTGATATAATAAGCATGTACGTTATGACAATTGAACAATTTATTGATGTATAACTGCTCGCGTTTGTAATTGGTACGGAAGTATGTATTGGCATCAATAAATGCACATTCGTGTGGTTCACGATAATAAAATGCATAGTTGTTATTTATTTCGATTTCCAATTCTTCATTATCCGAAGAATCCAAGAAGAGAATAACAAATTTAAGAGCAACGAGACAGCCGTAGGAAGTGGCGCCTATGACGTCACGAGCCCGCAACACAACGTACACGTTTTCATTTGAACGCCAGGTTTCGTCAATTTTAAGTTTAGACATCCGGAAAACATGCGGCACGAAGAGGTATACGACGTTGATGCTTGCGCCTAATGATAGGCAACCCAACGTACACGTTTTCATTTAAACGCCGAGTTTCGGCGATTTTGAATTTGGGTATCCAGGGAACATGAGGCAGGAAGAGGTATACGACGTTGATGCTGGCGCCTAATGATAGGCAACCCAACATACACGTTTTCATTTAGACGCCAAGTTTCGGCGATTTTTAGTTTGGATATCCGGGGAACATGAAGCGCCAAAAGGTAGCCGGAGATTAATTATCCCGCCTAATGATAGGCAACTTGGCGCTTATATTCATACGTGTATGTTGAGTTGCTTATCGTTAGGCGCGAGTATTACCTTTGGATACCTCTTAGTGCTTCATGTTCTCCGGATATGTAAATTCAAATTTGACGGGACTTGGCGTTTGAATGGGAACGTGTATCTTGGGTTGCCTATTATTAGGCGCTATATTATATATGCGGTAAAAAAACGTATGCGGAAATAATGATGACGCCTAATAACAGGCAGCCCAACATACACATATTCGTTAAACGCCAATTATCGTCGATTTTGAGATTGAATTTAGAAATATCATCAATAACGCGCATATTTTCATATTTTTCTCGTTTAAATAACGGCAATTATGAATGTACTTCGGGCCTGGTTAAATTGTAGACTGGAAGTAAATAAAAAACGATTTTCTTTATGCATCGAAAGATTTATAAGTTCTTTTTGTAATCAGTATTCTGTTCGAAATAATCTTTGCTTGCAGCAAACTGATGAAGAAATTCAGATTCGAGAGGATGCAGTTTCTTGGCAGGTATGATCAGCGAATGCAGCGGACGTCCAAGATCAATTTTAGTCATGTCTGTCAATGAACAAGCAACTATCCTCTGATCATCGGCACCGACCCTAGCTAGCCCTACAGCGAGGCTGTCCGCAGTGAACGCTAAAATGAAAGAAAAATTAATTTTACATATAGATTTGACCACAATTCAAACGACATACCCAACTCTTCGTCTCTCTGCGATCTCTGGTCAAGAATTTTCGTTAACTGGTCAGCAGCTTCGGCAACGCTCATGAATTTTGGCGCCATATACTCTTTTTTCTTCTTCAAAATAGTCTCCAAAGTTGGCTCCTTAATCTTTATATCCAGAAGGCAGAGAGTATGCAAACCACGATTTCTGTTAGCAGCGATTTTCTCATAGAAACTATCCGGACACCAGGTTTCAGTCCAATAAGGAATGGAGACGATTTCACCGTACGAATATAACTGCAGTCCGCAACACCCGACCGCGTTTAAGATCGACGCGTTGTGAACAACTCGCACCTCGATACCTTTTTCTTTAGCTCTCAGAACCAAATCGGTATGAGTCGTAGCGCCAAAAGGATCGCCGACGACTAAAAAAGCCACATCTTTCGTTCCAGCCTCTGATAAAATTTCTTCAGCGCCACTCTCGACGAGTTCTCGGTCCGCGACTACGATAGATCGGCCATAAAATGCTTCCTGAAATCAAATACCGTTACAGAATCAATTGATACAGCGAAGGGCCGAATACCATCGCGCCGACATAGAAAAGTTGAGTGCGTAAGTATTTCATGTTCGTAGAAACCAATAAATAAGAAATAAATATTTAAAATATAAATAAAAAAAATTTCATGTGATTCTTCTGACTCGTTTATATAAACTGAACATCGTTATTACTAATTTAATAGATCAATTTTATCCTAACCAAATCTTGCTGTCCCACGGTCAAGATCGATGTGTAGGCCTCCAGATAAACTCTGTCACATTTTCGTATTATATCCAAACCTTTGACTGTAATATCTTTGGCATCGCCCAAACCCAGACCAATCACATAAAGCATCGAAGCTGTAAAAGTTGTTAGTCTGACGAATAAATCGACAAATTAAATGGTTTTTATAGGTTATGTTACTCGGTTTGACACGAGGAAAAATGGCGCGAAATCAGATCAATGTTACCAACTGCTCGATAGTTCCTGAATCTACTATCAAGAATAATTCATTTTCCAAAACAGTTTTCTGTTTTTTTTTTTTTTTTAAACACATGGCGGGAAACGTTTCAATTGCTTAGATTGAAATTGATCATAAACGGATGTTCCTATTGTAAAGGAAAAATTGTCTTAAAAAAAGTAATTATTTGACATAAACCTAGATTTTCAAAAATGTGCAAGTTCCCTATCGAGTATTTCTGATTAGATGTAGCATTTGATCCTGCGTTCATCGAGCAGCGACAAACTTGGCAACTTCTCGTCGTTGTTGCACGTTATTTTGAAGGATGAGGTTTCTGCGCTGCGCGAGAGACTAGTTGTAGACGAACGATACAATGTCTTCTCCAAAAAGGTATTTGCTTTCTTTGTTTACTGCGCATAAACGAGGCAAAATTTCATTTCGTTAGAGAGGTTCCCAGTCGACAAAATCAATTTTTGTAAGGGATCGTCATCGCAGTGCTGGAATAAAATTGCAAATGAATATTTTCATCAGATCTTTGTACAATACATCGTGTAAGTACGTATATTATAGTAGACTTTTGACAAACCAAATAGGTATTTATTGATCCACATTCAAGGACTACTGCACCGATATTCTTTACTTAATTGACTATTAAATTACATACATTTGTTTTGTCGCCATGCAATATTCCAATGAACGTTATTTAGTCGAAACACGCACGAAACATAAGGCAGCTGGAATCAAAGCAGTCACAAAGTATCTAGAACGTTGCCAATCTATTTGATAATTCTTGAATATCCAACAAAACGAAATGGGAGAAAGGAAAGTAGATAACTTGTAAAAAAAAAAAAAATCAATCCCATTAACTGAAATAATAATCCACGTAGGATGATTGACCGTAACAGAAAACTATACAATACGTTTATCGTAAATAGTGAATACATAACAAATCGTGAAAATTAAGTTTCCCCCATACATATTTCGACTCATTATTCTCGCACATTTTGTGCATACTTTGCTAATGAATACTCCACAATTTATAGTATATTTAATTAATTATAATACACAAGATTTATTTTCATAGTCGATGATAATCACACGTGACGAGCTATCGTTATGAATATCCGAGGTGCTAATACAGAGAGCGAGACTGAGAGAGCAAATCTAATATATTAAAAAGAGAAACAGTCGACGGAATTAAAATATACATTCACAACTGTACATTTCATTCAGAAAACATTTCCGTTCGATCAATGCAACATTCGTGATCATTAAACTTAACGCTCATTGGTCAATCTTGCGCATTTTCATCAACAACTCGAATCGGCGGTTGGTCCTGACGGCCTGAACGACTCGTTTATTATCACGACGATTTTCAATCCTGTGAAAATACATCATTTAATTTTTTTCACATATATCAACTGTTCTCTATTAATATTGCTGTGATATCAATGAGAATAAAATTACACACACATACAGATGCGCGCGCGCACACACACACACACACACACACACACACACACACACACACACATATATATATTTGGAATATTAGCATACCTATCTCGTAACTATTCTCTATTTATTCTTGTATTCTCATTAATTTAAAGCAAAATGTACATAAATCATATAAATTAATAATAAAAAAAACAAAGTATATAGACCGACTTCACCACCGAATTAACTTTACCAATGTACTGGGTTCAAACGAAAGAAATTACACTCTAAGTGGATAAAACTGGTTACCTCACAATTACTCGATCGACAAATGAGATAAAGAAAACTGCAATTCCAATGTGTTTTAACGAATCTTTGATGTACCTTGGTTTTGCTGGTAATTTTGTTTTGACCGCGGAGATGGCGTCTTTTTTTCGCAATTTGAAACCAAATCTATTGTATTCGCCATGATCAAGTTGCGTCGCGAGAGGTTTACTCGATACCCCTGTTTGAGAGTCCTCGTTCATCGTGGATGCTGTCAAAATGAAAAACGATGCTGAAACCTATGGATGTGTGTGCAAAATGGGTAATATGGGAACTTATACGCACGTTTAGAGGAGCTCGCAGGTTGTCCGCGGTTCAACTGCAAATGTCTCTTCGCAACCCTTTTTTTGGCATCCACAAGGGACTCCATTTGCGCAAATTTTTTTTCGTGTATTTGAGCGAAATTCGGTGCTTTCTTGGCCGAAGATGTTTTAATATCTGAAAATTAGGGCGAAAAAATGGTGACCAAGGTGTGGATCTAAACAGAATAGAATGTAATCACGTATTAGCCTCGCTTATCTCGAAATTGCCACTCCGTAACACGCGGAGTTGTACCTGGTTTCGATTCCGTATGAAGCGAGAATCGTGGTCTGCTTAGCCTGTTTACGGAATTCTGCGTCCTTCGACTCAACTGTGGAGTTTTCTTGTTCAACTCGGAAGTGGACATTGATCTTCGTTTCGTATCTCGTTGGTCGAGTGGTTTCTCTTTACCCACACTGGTTAAAGAACTGGACCTTCTCCTCAAATTATGGCTCGATCTCTCCTTCGACGATGATGCGGAGCGATTGGGCATTGGCGTTTTTGGTAAAGTTTCAGGAGTTGCTGGCAT
The DNA here is from genome assembly GCA_963969455.1 of Arge pagana. Taxonomy (NCBI): domain Eukaryota; kingdom Metazoa; phylum Arthropoda; class Insecta; order Hymenoptera; family Argidae; genus Arge; species Arge pagana. The sequence continues at coordinate 7,590,141 of OZ018315.1, read as the reverse complement.
AGTATTCTTTTTCTGTGACATTACAGGACTAGCGAATCGTACTCTGCATCGTTTTCGAGAGCTAGGGGTACAGCTACTCGGTTCAACTACTGATATAGACCTTTTCCTCGTTTTTAGTTGCAAACTTGGAGTTTTTGGCTCCGTAACTTCGTACGTAGCGTTTCCTTCGGTCACCTCGGCATCTTCCTCTTTTGTCTCGTTCACCTCTACTTTCTGTACATCTTCGCCTACAATTGACGTTCCCTTTAGTACCTCATAAGTATCATCTTTCTTTGCTTCAGACTTTTCCCGGATGTCATCGCTTTCGTTCATAAGTTGGGATGCATCTAATAATTCCACAGATTCATCCTGAATAGTCTTTGACTGGACCACATCTTTGATGTCCGAATTACTTATTTTTGAATTTTTCACTTTGCTTTTCGCTTGTTGCATCGGGCTGCTGGTAGTGTTGGAAGACAACATTTTAAAATCAGGCGTGAGGTTCAAGGATCTTCTGATAAGATTGCGCGGCGTAATTGTTGCCGGCGTTAAACCATCGGACAAATTTGGAACGATCACGGAACTTTTCAACAACTTATCATTCGACGAAGGAATGGGCCTTAGAGGTGTGCCAGATGATGTAATGGGTGAACGTTTTCTGGCCGATGATCTCAACCGTTTCGGGCTTTCGCCGTTGACCAACGTAATATTGATGTTAGATGGAGTCGTCGTTGATGTGATCTTTGCAGCATTACTAGCAGTGTCTTCCGATTCGACTGATATTTTAGTAGCAGACTCTGTTGTATCTGTCTGGATTTCTAACTCTGGACTTTTGTTAGAAACTAGCACATTTTTTCCAGAACTCTTTGAAATTCGTTTTCCAGTTTCCACACTCTGCGTTTTAACTGGCGTTTTGTCACAGCTCGGCATTTTGGCAGTTACAGGATCAGACGGGGTATTCGTAGATGCTTTCATCGACATTCTCTTTGGAGATTTTCTCGATGATATGCTATTTCTAATTTTCACAGGAGACTTTTTGATTTTTGACGCCAATATGGATCGTTTCTTGCCCACCGGGGATTTAGATTTGGATATTTTGGGCTCTATTTCAGAACTGTTGCGAATAGTACTATTTGATTCTGCTATCGGGGATTTCAGTGTTTGAACACGATTGATGGCATTGTATCGAGCATTTGCTGAAAATTGCTGGATATCGCACAAGACGACGATTGGGATATTTTGAGAATTTGGTAATTGTGTCTTAAGATGATTCCACTGCGAGCAAGGGGTCGATTTCTCAGAGGCTGCCGGCGAGTCGATACTAATTGGCAGCTTTCGAGGCGTTTTCAACAGATGCAGCGAAGATGGAGAATGTGTTTTGGGGGAAGATAAATTTACTGGTGACTTTTTTGGAGTTTTGGATGATCTGTGAGGTGTCAAGTTTACTACTATAGGACTGCTTTGCGGCGTTACGATATCAGTGGATTGCTTGACACGAGTTTTAGGCTGTTTTTGCGACAATGGTTTTTTTGGAGTATTGATAATCTTTCGAAGTACCGGGGCTCTTCTATTTCGGGACTTGGTGGAAGTTTCCGGCAACAAATGACAATTATTCGCAGACTCATCCGCAGTGACGAGTGAATTTTCCACCATATCGCCAATTGTTAATTGCCCAGTGCTTTGAATATTTGCGGAAGAATCATCTTCGCTAATTAAACTATCATTTGCGCTCTCATTTTTGCCAACTTCGTTTTGTACTTCGTTTTTCTTTGTTACCACTGCCTCGGGTTCTTCTGTTTCTACCGTAGTACTTTTCAACGGTGTACTTGGTATTAAACTATTGTTGTAATCCGATACAGGCAATACTTCATCCTTCTTCTTTCGGCGTGAAGATCGTGCAGGAACGTTGTCACCGCTAGTATGAGTAGCCGCAACCACAACTGTTGTGGTCGACACTTCGGTGAAATTTTTGCGCTGATGAATTGCTGATCTAGTCCCCGAGTCTTCAATCTTGGCATCATTTTTTCCAGGCGACGAAATTTTTGTAGCTTCCACTTCGTTTTCGATATCAGAATGACCAGAATTCTTTGTTACTCCATTTCTGCGATTTTCTGCCAATTATTTTTACAACTTTAATGCAATGTTCGAGTAAATGAGATGCGAATTTCGTAATTAAGCTTTACCAAACAAACGATCATCCAAAATGTTGCGTTAACCAATACGATGAACTACCAAATCACAAATCATAAAACTCTATTCGAACAAAATTTGTGTCGGACGCTGAGCGTTGCGTGCTATGAATTTGCAAAAATTTGGTAAATTATTACCAGATAATAGAAACAACGTGAGAATGGCTCTCACTGATTTTTCTACACGGATGTCTCGAGTGTTATTTTTCGCCAATTTACGTCAATTTGAGAAATGATCACGGTATACGATACGAAACAAATATTCGTGAGAAAAATCCGCAGTACAGTACAAGAAAACTCATCGATTTGGAACGATAGCACTGATGAAAGTGTGAAGCGTTAAAGTGATCGGTTGAAAATAAACACGGCATCTTTCAAGTCTCAGGTGTACGAAACCCGAATGGAGAAAATACTTAGCTGCCAAAAATATGAATGACGATTATGCAAATGATGAAATTATCGCAGTCAGCACCGCAGCTTGGTCGAAATGAATGCATATGTACACAACCAAAATTGTAACTCACGATTTCGTGTTGCTCGGCGTTCTTCGCCCGGTGTTTCCGTTGTGCCGGATTTCTTGATTTTCACTGAAAACATAGCTGCATCCTCGTTTTCGATATTACGTTCTGAATGGTAAACAGATAAAATGAGGTAGGTTTTATGTGACCCGCCAGTAGGAATCCGAGAGACTATGGTTAACCGAAATACGTAGGCAGGCAGAGGTTTCTCTTTTCTATATTTCATTCGACGTACACCATATAATCGACCTGGTACTTACTTCCTCTGGTTTTCTTCGGGCATGTTGTGATATCTTCGGTCTTGTTCCTTGTCCGCACCATTTTTTTCCGCAATATTACCAACGACTTTACGACACGGATCCAGATAATCAGCGTTCAGTAAACAAGGCTTTCGTTTTGAAAATGTTTGAAACGGTCGTTGGGTTAAACCAGCTACAACTTCGCCTGCGTCGGTAATGCAGATTCCCACACCGCGTCTGTAACGCAGATGCTTATGCCACGTCGGTAATGCGGATTTTCACGCCCCGACTGTAATGCAGAATTCTGTACTGCGTCGGTAATGCACATTTTTCATGCCGCGTCGGTAATGAAACTTTCTATACCACGTCCACGATACTTACCGACCGCGAGTACATACCGAGACTTACCGACATACGATACAAATAGAATTAACGTGACTTACATTATACATGCTATTTTGTTTAGTTTTTTTTTTATGGTAGATTTCAGGACGCGCGCCGCAATTTGAAATTCGATTTCAGTCAGCCCAGATGGATAAATTTTTGTTTTTTTACAGAAATCGTGCCTGGTTCTGGTGGTAGGTCGATGGTATTTTTGGGCGAATTGTACATAGCGCCGACGTACTCTAACGAGCACTCTTTTTTCGCCGATCTCCAACCAACAAAAGAACAGCTTGTCTTCGGAACAGGTGGAGAAGGCGCTATATTTGGTGAGGAACGTTTCGTTGAATCAAAGCATTTTTTGTACCGAAAAATATTTTCGGGAAGTCCCGCGTTCGCAGTTTCTTCGGCAAGGACCTACGATCAAAAATAGCAAATGACATTAATACGTGCTACAATAGTAGCATATTCCCATATGATTACCTGCTGAAATAGTTTCCCGGAAAAATGACCGTATCTCTCGCCCCACCTACGTTGTGACTTTTGCTCGTAGTAATTTACTTCTTTCCTGTTACAGGAACATGATAATGTTAATGAAAGATGCAAACTACTATTAGAAATATACTAGAATTGGTACTGAAAACACGTATTTCTTACTGTATGCCGTCTGCGACGATGGGTATTTTAGCGGTATTAATACTATCCTTTTCGTTCGCGAGTCTTTCATTTTTCTTGAAATTCTTGTTGGGCTGAAAATTCGTCTCGAATTTTTGGTCCATATCTTTCGTAGTAACTTCACTCATATTACTATTTCGGATCAAACTATTTAACTTCAAAATCAATTGCGAAGTATAAAATAATTTCACCTACAACGAATAAAGACTGACGAGTATCGCTTGAGAATTGGTTGAATCACTGTTTGATCAATGAATACCGTGATCGACACAGGAGTCGGTGCGAATAATTATTTTGTTGTATTGTTGGCTTGTTTTTTCGGTATCGCACATTTCAATCCGGTTCAAATTAAATCAAATTGAATAATGAATAATCAGGATCGTCGCAATCATGCAAACTATCAGTAAAAAGTAACAATGACATGATATGTGATTGTACGTGATACGAAATTTTGTTGCATATGACGTCACTCACGGACGCTATAAAAGATGGCGCCAGCGTAGATAGGGATGAAGGAAAAACATTAAGGAAATCAATCCAATTATTTACCTTCCCCAACCATTGGTGAATATTTTCTTGGCACCTTCATCTTTTCAACAGTCGCCGAAATGAATATTTTACCCAAAAAAAGGTATGATTGTGCATAACGTAAATAAGTTACGTATAGGTTATGTTTTTGGAGAACTTGATGTTCACTTCATATTTGCAATAAAATAAATCAGTTATTATTATTTATGTATAATAATAAGAGACTCGCGTTTAGACTCTGAATGTGTCCGAATTTATAGAAATTTCCCAAACAATTCTTTAGTTTTCGAATTGATATTTCTAGTAGTCGATGATAAATTTATTGAAATGTAATTGATTTGTCCAAATTAAATGGTAGATTGGATACACGATGACTATTCGTACGGAACTCTTATAAATTTTATTTCAGATGGCACGTTCGTACCAAAGAAAACATTGCCAAGGTCCGTCGTGATGAAGCTAAGGCAGCGGAAGAGGAAAAGTCGAAGCAAGAACGAATACAAAAAGCGGTAAGCAATAACAATGTATTTTTAGCCTGAGTAGACTGAGTTCAGAGGGAAACGGAAAATTAGTTGATCGTGCCGCACTTTTGCAGGCAATTATTGATGTCATAATGTTTCGACAGAAACGAGTTGATTCGATTATTTTTTGAAGGAATCCGAGGCACGCACGAATATTCTTCGCCAGCGCGCGAGAGATAGATACGATGGTCGTGAGGTGGCCAGTAATGAAGACACCGCTTCAGCATCAGCTGCTCCGTTGGAACATGTTAATTTTTTCGCTGAGTTAGAAGATGGAAAAATTGATCATAGTAAACCGAATGCTGAACACGACGCTGAGAAAAAGGCAGAACAGGAAAAGTACGAAAAACAAATCGGATATTTAACATATTTGGGACAAGACACGAACGAAGCAACGGGAAGAACAAGCTGGTATAATGAGTTGCCGAAAAGATTAACAGATGCCGAAAAAGATGAAGAGGCAGCAATTAAATCGAAGCAACTCAATGATCCAATAAATGACGTAAGAAAATATTTAAAGGCCATGGGAGCAACGTCTTCGACGTATGTTTCAAAAAACAAATTGAATGCTATACCCCAGACAGCTGTAAAAAAAAGACGCGATTCCAGCAGTTCCGATTCAAGTCCTGATAGAAAACGGAAAAAACGAAAGAAAAAAAAGAAAAAATCAAGCAAACACGAGAAATTGGAACGTCAACCAGGTCCTAGCTTGAATATGGAACAATTGAGAGCTGAAAGATTAAGGAGAGAAGCAGCCGAAAAATTGAAAACTCAGGCATTATTGGCAAAATTGAATCCTGAGTTGGCAACTGAATCAATTGTTGTCGAAGAAAATAAACCCGAACCAGTTGTCCGTCAAAAATATAATTCACAATTCAATCCTGAGATCGCCAGACAAAACATGGAGAACTCGAGAAGATGGTAGAATATTATACAGAATTTTGTCACATTACGTTACCATTCTATGGCAACGAGTAATTTTCATTCAATCTCGAATCGCGATTGTACTCAATATTTGTTGAATTGTCAAATATACTTAAAGAGCAAATATGATGTTTGTATACACATTTTAAACTCTTGCCAACACTCCTCACTTTCATGTTTCCATTAATAGTCGAATGAAAATTGAATCATCAAACAATTTCTCCAGCGGTTGGCAAATATTGTTATAAGATCATTATTAAAAATCCGCACATATACAAAATCACAAATGGTTGTGTAATCGAAGTGCCAATTATTTTTACATGCCGAATCGTTTCTGTTTAAGCGAAGGTGGTAATTTTTCTGTAAGCGTAACCGGGTTCACTTCAACTGCGACCATCTCATCTTCTGTTAGCCAATCCAAGTGCACTAAGTTCTAGAAATAACACGTAAATGTTACTGGGAGGCATTAAGTATTATGAATTCAGGCTACGTATATATGATACTCACTTTGTATTTCTTAACGACATGAAGACCGCCTTGAGATTGAGAAACAGCCTCCAAATTACTGTTATCCATGGAATCTCCACTTTCTAACCTCGGAACTTTTTGTTCCGTGCTCGAAAACTTTTTCCGCTTGTCGATGATACAAATAATTGTATTGTCATGTAGGATAATTACATTTTCTTTTTTTGGTTCAAACGTTACGTGTCTGACGGGTATTGCGCGAGATAACCATTGTTTTGGCAAATGCTCGTCCAACTTTTTTGAGAACGGTGTGCAACCTTTGCTAACGAGATTGTATTCCAGAATCTAATATCCAAAAATAAGGACGTGAAATTTTTCAAATTCTCACCATACATCCGATTCGTGAAGTGTCTATAAGATTTTGTAACAGATATACGCACCTTGTGATCGCTATATACGACAACGAGATTTAGGGTTTCTGGTTGCACTGCCATAGCTGTTGGCGCATATTTGTACTGTGGCAACGGCCACGGTGTCTTCAAGTCTTTCCTGACATCATAAAAAACGATTCTACTCTGATAGTCCGCACAAACTAAGTAGTTACTGTCCGGTGAAAAACAAATCAGACTGATATTATCGCGCAATTCCTGTCCAGTAATAATGGATCCTTCGTAGGTTAAAGATTGCATGTGTTTTTTCATGAAGATTATTCGAATAGAACCGTCGTCCGTGCAGTTACCATCGACTAGCACAAGTCTAGAATCATCCGGACTGAATAACATCCGATGTGCTCTTTCCAAAGGTATATTTGTCTCGTTCTTAGATAAAACTGCATCATCGTTCCTCACATCAAAGTTATATATTCTTATAGCAGAATCGGTGGAATATACAATCATTTTGGAATCACTAGTTGTAGCGTATGAAATGATACTTTCGTTATTTTTCGTTTTCAATTGTAGTAAATTGACTGGTTCTTCGCGGAGTTGATATATAGTTCCTGGTTGACAATTCTGTTGCATTTTTTGATTTACCTGTCCTAATCTCCATAATTCTAAGTAATTGCTGTACCTCAATAAAATGCATCTCGATTGCTTACATATCAGTACAGATGGCGATTGTAGGAATGGAGGATATTTCACAACCGTTTTTGGAGGATAACTAGATTGCACTAAATAACCATCGACTCCAGCCGAATATAATTTTCCATTTGCCTCGACGAGTGCTTTCACATCATGCTCGTGTAACCGCCTCTCGATACCCTTCACCCATCTGCCGCTAGATCTGATGGTTATTTTCGAATAACTACATACAATTGGATCGACACCAGCGCAATAAACAGTGTTCATATCACTCGTCATTGTAACAGCTAAAATATCAGCCGAATGACTGTTGTGCGATTCGATCAAAGTTCCCATTTGGCTATCCCAGAACGAAATAACGCCTCTGGAGTCACCAGATACGATAACATTTTCATTCGTTACTGCGAGACACCAAACAATCGTCTCTTTGTTAGCCTCCTTCCGGGACGTGGTCATTCGGTGTACTGCATGTCCCGATACAGCATTCCATATACGAATCGTATCAATGGAACCGGTGAAAATCATTTGTTCGGTTATATCCCATTTTATACATAAAATTCTCCCTTCCTGCTTGTCAAAGATTTTGTCGTATATCAGATAATCATCGGATATGGTGAAGGTATTTATATAACCATCCTCTGTGCCAATGGCTATCTGTGTCTTGGACTTGTTGACATCCATACACCACGCTGCGCCTCCCGTCACTGCAACTTCATATTTCGGACTTAAAGTTCTTAAATCGTATTCTATTACCATGCCAAGAAGACCCGTCGAAAACAAACGTTGATCGACCCATAATACAGTTTCTACCGAACTTTCGGGATGGCCAACTATAGTACGCTCCAAAAACGGAGCATCCTTCACATTCCACAATTCAATTGAATTGTCACTCCTAGTAAATCGTATAAAATTCATAATAATAACATTGCCATTTACATACAGGTTTAGAAGATCTCACGAGTTATAAAAAACTAAGAGTAAAGAAAGGATTCTAAACAGTTCGGAAACTAACCTGCAAAGAGCCAGTCGAGCATATTTCGGTTCATACGACAAGCATATTATTGCCTTCGGTTCAATATTGTACAGCTTAAAGTTATGTATCTTGCACGTAGACATTGTTCTCATTACACCTTGTTTAGTAATGTCAATTAGTTAAATATTTTCCGACGAGGACACGAGAGCATGTTTCGGATTGCCGCACTTTAGATGGTACAGCAACTCACGTGGCTCACCGCAGCCCACGAGCTGTGCTGCCAGAACGGTCGGCCTGAGCGTGCACCACTACAATCTTCTTCTTCTTCTTTCTTGGAAGATAGCTTGGTTATTCCGCTAGCATTTGCCACCACTACAGTCGAACAGCGGCATGTCGGTGTGGCGTAGAGCGTTCGGCTGGCCTCGGAATATTTCTGAAGACCGAACGCACCCGAAACATTCCGACGCGCTGTGTCACACCGACATGCTGCTGTTCGATTTCGTGGTGCACGGTCGGTAAGCCGCTCCAACTAAAAACAGGGATCTACTGGATACGCTTTCTAATTTCAAGCACGTGGGACGGTTCCGTGGGAAGTGTCAGGTAAGGTTGACCCAGCATTGCAAATTGTTCGTCAATTAATCATCTCTTCGATTTTTTCATATCTTCGTGTCTGGAAATATACCTCACTGTACTTTATGTTTTTACCCAAAACATATTAAAGAATACAAATAAAACGATTGCGAATCGCGGTCTCGAGCATATCCATGATCACGATACTAAAACGAGTGAACCTATCGAACAAGTGTCAAGTGGATTGCATGTCACAATATTTATCTCCGCGATCGTCAACTTTTTTATCTCTTATTTGATTACCATGCGTAGACATGCTGCTCAAGCGGTAATTCATGCTACGCGTCAGCTGTGTGGGTCGCATAGATTATTATCGTACGAGCTCCAAACCAAATAACTTTCTTGTGACGACACCTAGAGACGCGCCGGCGGACGGACTTGCAGACAGAATATCAGCAGATTGCTCGAAAAAGTAGCGATAATTCTGGACATATTAGTGGACAGAGATGTTCAAGAGAAAGCTGAAAGCATTGCAATACCTCGAATGGGATAAAGTTAATGGGAACGGTAATTCAAAGTCAATATTATTCTCAGTCACAGAAAACTAACCTGTCAGATGTCAGATGCGGTTAAAATTTGTAAAAATATTTATGTTAGAAAACAATGGTTGATCCAGGTGTCCGCATCGATTGTATTAAATGTTATCTGTTCATCGATGAGCGACTACGCTATGTTTTTTGTACTTATCGAATTGCGTATGTCATAAAAGAAAAAAATAACACGTAGTATTACCACTCTATATCACAGGTGCGATAAATTTCAGATGCAAAACATTTTCGTAAATTGGTCAGTTGGCTCGAAGATCAGAAGATTCGCCAGTATAAGATCGAAGATCGTAATGCATTGAGAGATATAGATTCACAAGACTGGTCGAAAGCGTTTGCTAGATATTGCGACGATATTGCGTGTCCTATTACTACCGGACCTATCGATCAATTGGAATGGATCATTGGTTTTGCTGTTAAACTGGAGTTTGAAGATAACTGTGAGTGCTACGTAGATCGTGAATACTTTGAAACTCATTGTGCAATTCTGTCTATTACAACGATTTCCTAGTGAACGAATGATAACTGACCAGTTTCCTGTTACAGTTACAAAATATCAAAAAGCTGCGCAAATCAATTTGAAGAAAAAACCTGAGACAGTTGCGCCGAGTATTAAATCTGTCAACCCATTGGATACTCTGAACTGTGAGTATAGATATGCCTAGATAACTGAGCGATCTTGGCAACATTGATATCTAATTTCTCAACATTATTTTCAGTTCAAAGTGACGAATTTAAAAAAGGTGTTCATGATTTGGCAAAACTGCTTCGAATTCCCGAACATTCTGATCACTTGATAACTTTGGAAGCATGCAGCAAGATCGTATGCAAACGGCTGAATCCAGACGCCTTGCAAAATCCGAATTCAGTAATTGTAAAAGGAAAAGCATTGCCTATATTAGATGCAGAATTAGGATTTGACATGGGTGATCCTGTACTAAACAATGCTGCGAAAATACTGAGACTGTTATACATACATGATTTGAGGGATTTACAAACTCAGATTAACGAGACGATTGTGAATGTACAGAAAATCACAGCGAATCCAAAAACTGATACAAAACTTGGAAGAGTTGGTATATAAATATACCACTGATTTGGAAATCACGCAGGCATAGTATTTCCAATATTACCCTCGATTTTGTATAATGGTTATTTGTAAATTTGAAACATCGCTCAAAGTGAGATCAACTAAATAACTTTATCTGCCCCAAAATTAGTACATTTGTTCATGATCCATTTTACAACAACATTGTAAACTGAAACAATGGTATGATATGATCTGCAAGGTTATTTATCACGTAATGTATGTCGATATATTGTATGACGCAAGAACTATTTCCAACGAATCAAAATAATATCTCAAACTCGAAACAAGTGTTGACTAAAAACCTTATTTGCTTCAAATTATCGTTTACAAACATAGATTGTGAAATGGCTTCAAATACATCCTGAGTATGTTTAATCAGATTGATGAATATCTAAAATATATCTAACATCGATGAATGTAACCACCCATGCATCGATTCGGTTTTAGATAGTGGGGAGAAAATTATCAAAATCAACGTATTTCAATAAATATTTATTCAATTTTGAACAATGAAGATTATTAATGCTCATTAAAAGTTTCTTGCGAAAAGGGATACATATATGATTAGGAATGTACGGCAGGCTGTTTGGCAAGTACTTCTATGATTATGTACAAATTTTTTGTTTAATAGTTTCTTAAAATTTCAAGTTTAAAAAGACAAAATATTTAGATCTAAAAAATAAGGATATGTTTCTACTATTTTATTTATTCCTTTACCTAAGTCCTAGCAGAACTACTAGGATACGTGTATTTACATCGTACGACTGAAATTAGAATTTGCTGTTTGTGCGATAAGTGATCGAAACTGCATTTGAAATAATATTAACCTTTACTGATCAAGTGCATTTTAAAAACAAAGATAATTGGAACTGTATTGATCGTACTATTGAATGTTATTGTATTCGCTATATTAGGCATTGCGCAAACTCGATCGATATGTTGTAAAAATCGTAGTATCAGAAATACGACAGGTAATGTCAGTGCAGATAGTTAACTTTGAAGACGCAAAGCCGAGTTATTACGAATGGTAAATTCTTGAAATCTAAAAATGAAATCTAAAATACGTATAAACTTTGCATTTAGGCGAGACTACGACAGTCTACATCTATCTCTGTTTCCGGCGGTTTCTTCACGAGATTCCTGTATTTGACTTTGATGAGTATCCTGCAGGGATTCCTGAAGTGCTCTTGCCAAAGCTTCATCTTCGCTCAATAATCCCTGAAGATTTCTGAACATGTTGGAGCTGGTGTTACTATTACCCTCGGTTGTAGTTCTGTTCTGAGATTGTTTGTTCAAGGCTGCCAATCTTTTTTCACGAATCGCTCCTTCATTACCGATGCACGAGTGATCCGTCGGATGTCTATGTTTCAGGCAAAAATTTTTCTTGCACTCGTTGCACTGAACCGGAACAATTTCTTTGATCTTACATCCTTTGGATGAACATTTATTGGTGAAGATTTTACGACGACTTTTAGCATGATCGGCCTGACAATCGTTGTCTATGTGTAAGCTCACAGCAAGATCCGGTGGATCGCCACGTTTTGACGGTACAGGAACGTTGCACAAAGGACAAACTGGAACTTGGACATCTTTTTTATATGCACTGGGACAACTGTGTCCTGTGTAGGATATGTGATCCGTGCAAAATATAGCCTCGCATGCGTCACATTTAAGCGGTAAAAACTGTAGACGATTGCAAGATTGCTCCGAACAATGTTCACCCAGATGAGGAAATTCCATTTTTGTCGTTTATGGATGGACGGTTAATATCGCTGGTCGTGAAATACCGAAGAACAGAGGTTTTCCTTGCAATCAACAATGAGTCGAATTTTTCTATGTTTTTCGTACCGTATGGGATATTTTTTGTCAACGGTTCGACTTTTGTCAATGAACTCGTTACGCCAGGAAGCAAAATAATTGTTGTCTAATAGTCACCCGTAGTGCGTCAGACTCACACTGACACCGTATACACTGCACCGTAGGTTCGATGGTGCTTCATTATATATCACGTTCGACAGCATATAAAATACAAAATGATTCACTTGGCCAAGCATTTCCGTCAAATCCAAATTTGTTGCGTCATGAAATTGCAGTCATAACCCATGGTAAAGAAATGTCAAAGAAGGCAGACTCGTTGATATGTTGTCGTTTTCAAGAAATACGGCACTACTGTACCGGCGGAGTCGGTATAGAATATATAACTCAGTCGGTGAAGTAGACCGGAATAAGAATGTTCTTGTCATTCATCTCTGTGGTTATTGGGTTATTGTTGATCAAAACAGCATAGGATTTGGAACTTTGTTTATATGTTTATATCCATAGAATTTAGAACTTCGTCGAGCTGATATTTATCGTTGTAACTAATGAACAAGTGACAAAATAGAAAATTACACCGTAACGCATAAGAAGTCCTCTTATTATTTACACACATACGATATCAGCATTACACATGGATTAACGCGATTCATTAGGATTCAATTGATTGTTGAATGGGCGTAAATCCAGTATTCTCGCAATGCCTAATCCACCTACAACTGCAAAAATGGTACAATGAGCTTTCAGCGCAATGAATCGCCGTGTTTAACCTCAAATATACATACCAGCTGATACCGCGAACATGATCGACTTGCCAGTAAAATTATTAAATTTCTTCGAATGATGCGCAATGTACAATCCTGCACCAATTAAACCACCCCCACTGACCAATTTACAAGCTAAGCAATCACGATTTCGCCCAGTAACTATGCTTCGTCGATCCTCCGACATGTCGTAAATTGTAGTCTCGATTGTATCAATTAGGTCTTGGATAAAGTGCACTTTTTACGCTAGGAACGGATCGGAGAAAATTTTTAGGTTATACTAGTCATCAACCGGCAATCGCCATATTGATAATACGGTACGATACAATCATAGCTGTGGTTATTGTTATCGGGTCATTATATGTGTGAGGCAGGTATATTTTACAATCATGTTTCATGCATGCTTCGAGATGCACGTTTTTAGCTGCTTATATAAATTGAAAAATTATAGCTTACCGAAAAAACTGTACTTTTAATCAAACACATGTTCTGATGCGATCGATACAGAAAAAAATATAAATCGTTACAAACTTCAGGAATACAAATTTATTGATGACAAAACGCAAAGGTTAAATTAAAAAACTAAGAGTGATAAGTAATTGCCGTTGCACAAGTTTTCCTCAAGAAAATTCCCAACTAATACCGTATACAATTATTTAAAAGCTTTCAAAGTATACAAGTATTAATAAATTAGAAGAAAATCTTATTTCCTTTATAATCTTTAATATAACTTTTCTTCAAGTTATTTACGATACAAAACGCGAAGTAATCAGTATGAGATGGTCAGGGGCTTCTTTGTACAATATTTAATACAACGAATGATATAACTATTACTCTGCAGATATTCGATGCAATGCTGAAGTCTTATTCAATGTCCAGTTTACGAATTATCGGATACTCTCCATTGTATTCTAGGACTCAAGATAGTTACCCAATATTTTTCACCTGCGTCGAGGTCATTTATTCGATAAGTTTCTTTGCCTTGAAGAAACGTCTCAGGTAGAGAACTTGCCAAGTGGCCAGACCGAGAAGACAGCACATTGAAAATATACTGAAATATAATACTCTGCTATTCGTAGATTCTGTAAATAAAAATCGTACATGACACAGATGTTCGATGAAGGTCTCACATGTGAAACATTTGAAGAAAAAAGACCAACGGAATATCAAACAAAACAAATCAAAACCCTATAGCTTTTCCAAGAAGAAATAAAATCAGATCCATTAAGACTGTTATCCAGATCACTCACCATTTGTATCCCTCATATCTTCTTCGTTTTTGCGCATTCTGGCAAAATCTTGAACAATTGCTTCTGACAAGTCTTCCAAGCGCTTCAATTCTACCTCCATTGGCTTCAGTTTGGAAGCTTCTCCAATCTATTTTTGAATGTAAACATAAGCATCAAAAGATATGTTCATCAGAAAATAACACGTATCAAACCAAAACAAACCTAACATTCATGGTGGAATCAAAGTTAGGTGTAATGTTAAGTGAAAAACATGCAAGGTTTTCACAGACCAATTTACAGAGGAGGTTTCAAGTGCGCGCGCTCACAACACACACACACACACACACACACACACGCACGCACGCTCTCACTTCGTTATTTGATCTATACTGTCAACCAAAACTTGTGTGTTAAGTATATGATGCTGAAAACTTTTGCAAAACCTTGAAATCTATATAGCTCACTTTACCACCTGCGCGTTGACACAAGCCATACATACGAAAGAGAAGAAAAAAAATTAAAATTATCGCACGGCACGTAGCGGATATTTATTGATTCGCACACGAATCATGTTATATTTACCCCTTCATAGTTCTTTGCTTCGATGCCTCGTTTAGTAATTAAAGCAACCTCCTGTTTGATTCCTCGTAAATCTGTAATCAAAACATAAATTAGCATAGAAATAGTACTGACATTCACTTCTAGTAACAATGGCGCAGGTATGAAAAATGTATACACATAAAATATACCACACACGCGCAAGCTGTGCAATACAATCGTAAGCTCGTTATTTTGGCCATTGATTAATGTCCAATGTCATAATCGACGCATGATACTATGCCCTAATTAAATTATCGATCGATAATATAATAACTTCTCTGTAATAATAATAATATTGGAAACATCCGAGAATATACATACGTGGTGGAACACGAGAAATGAAACATATTTCAAACGTATCGTACGTTTCCGTGACAAATGAGAATTTTCCTCGTGAAATATTATCTTGCTGAGATAAAATATGTCCATTTGAATCACGTACCTGCAAAAAGTACATTTAGAATACAATTCTAATCGAGAAGGTGAGTTATCTTTCTGCTAATTCAATTAGAAAACTTGAGCGAAAGTCAATCGAAAGATTCAACCATATTGAGCTTGATTACATGGAACATAACCTATATATATATGTATATATCAGATGAATTCTGTGTTATGTTTAATACTCACGACATAGGCAACTTGCTGCCCAGATGCCTCGGAGACTTCGTATTCTCCTGAGATTAACACATCACCTTGCACTTCTTCTTTTAAACATTTTTGTGCATTCGGTTCTAAATGCCACATAATACCTCCTACATCGACAGCCAAAAGAGCAAATATAACGGCCACGTAAGTTCTACCCCACATGTTTAAATTTTGAACGTACAGGCACAAGAAATTCTACCGACTATTATACGAAAATATCACGAATTTCTTGCGGTGTGATGGAAAAAATCAACGAAACTTCTCTAACATCGCGATGAGTTGGCAGCCATTAACGGCATTGGCGAATTTGACACGTCACATCCGGAATAAGGTTGAAAATAGAACAAACCGCGATACGATATGTAGGTAGCCGTAAGCACTAGTTAGCCGCGATGATTGATAACATCCAATCAAACAACATATAACACGAAAGAATATTGCATAATTCATTGGATATTTAACGAATTGGATTTATTTATTTACTTTTTAAAGCCACCGTCGTGACATCTGTCGGGACTTAGCCGGACTAACGAGACTCACAGTTACAATTCAAATTTACAGAATCCCTTTAGTTTGGCAAGTTAGATACTAAATTATCCAGTTATCAGTTACCCGTATCGTTGACATTCAAAATTGACAGACACAAAATTTGGAAGCTACATATTTATACACACTTTATTATTGATTCAAATTATTATAACTGCTCGTTGGATTTTATAAATTACGTCAAAAGGTATTAGCATCTGATCGGTAAGCAAAAAGCCAACCTTACTTTATCTCTTTCCATTTGTAATCACAGATTCGAGCTGAAAAATGTATACATATCCACGATATAAGATACCAGTTAAATAACTTGCTAATTAGGCTGAATACTATTGTGCAATTGTTGGGGCCATTGAAACAATGCAATTGTCTATCGCTTCAAAAAATTGTTACGGAATATCTCAAATGAAACTGAAAAAAAAGAAAAAAAAATGATTTATCATTTTCAGCCATCCACATGGCTTCATTTCAAGCTCTTGACGTCTTATTGCAAGAACAATCGGAGAAACTCGACCAGCTAAGAATTGCTACGACCCTTATTAATAGTATGTTCACACAATACTGTTCGATATAACTGTATTTATATAGATAGACGAATATGTTTAAGAAAGATACAATACGTAAAATTGTAGTTTTGTGGCAAACACGGTATCAGGAATATTCATATGTCTGTATATTTGCTTGATATGTTAATGAAATGAACATACTTATTGAGAAATATCATTTCTTCAAATTTTAATAGGTCGAAAAAAAATTAAGGACGAACTATTGGAATCACAAGTAGCAGTGTCCCACATGCGAAAAGAATTGGATGGTTTACGTAATAATTTATCAAAGCTTCACGATGAAAACAATTCGATCAAGGTTAGAGCACGATATTGGGTTTGACGAATATGCTGCTGATTGTTTTATCGATAATAATGATTTAAAATTAGAACTTTACCAAATGACTTTTCCGTTAATGACTTTTCATAAATTAATAAACACTCTAGGAATTATTGGTACTGCTACACAAACTGCAAGAAAGAATGATACACATGCAAAAAAACGTTCCACCAAAACTTCTCTATGACTATTCAAAGATAAATGCAAGTGAATTAGCCCAATCGCAGATGGAACCTGAATCGCCGAGTGGTGGCGGCATTGAAAATGGAGTATGCGTCGAAAGTAATGATAATGTTGTCCCCAATTGTGTGAAAACGCTGTTCAACAAGCCAGATGTTTCTCCCAGAATGGAGTTAATTACCGAGATGGAATTTAGAAGGATTCCAAAATATATGATTGGAAGGCAGTCACTGGACGTACTCAATAGCTTTCTTTCATCAATTAACGAAATACTTAAGGCTAAATACAGTTTGTTAGCTAAGGGCAAGGAGGCAGCACGGAAAAAGGGGGAATATGATTTATACATGAATTATAAAAAGCAACAAACCATGCTCAGATCGGAAGGTGAATAATATTCAAAATATGTCACATATTTCAACTCCTCTCCAACTTGGACTTTGCGTTTGTGTTGCACGCGGATTCACATTTACATGAAATCATAAATTGCTTAGCTACTTTACAATCTGTACGCATGAAAGGGAGTCATATCCATACAGCGAGTAATTGCAGCAGCTTGGAATGTTTTCTGTATGCAAATTTGTGCCTAACGAATGTATTCCGGTACTAGCCATGCTTTTTTTCAGTTCGACAACTAAAATTCACCCGGCAAGTGCACTATGATTTCGATAGATTGATGAATTTCTATTTTCTTTCAATTTCAGAGGAAGCCTATTTCTTCAATAGTGCAGACTATCTTCATTATATGAAGAAAAAATTGGATAAAACTAAGTTGAATCTACTAACAGCGCTAAGACATTGTAAACGACTAAGAGAATTGAGAACGGGAAAGGATATCCAATATGTTGTAGTTAGATCATGAAATCATAATAATACGCATAAAACCATAAATTTTTTACTGATTATATGGTGGCTCCCTTCATTTTAGTTATTACATTCGTAGTTATAAATAATTACATGGACAAACATTATGCCAATATACCGATCGTTCCGGCGGGTCTATCGTATCAGATCGTATCCCGACATACTCTGTTCATTCTAACGCATTTCCGCGCGCGCGTGGCTCTATCATATCTCCCGCGGCATCGGTACTGAGTATCGTAACTCGCCGGCTGCGGTATTAGAGGCGGTATCAGGCGGTATGCTCTATCGTATCTCTAATCGACTCCGGTGCACCAAAACGTTTCATCGTCTCTCCAAATCGCAAGTTTTGAGTAAACGCGATTCAAAATGTTATTTAGATATGGAAAGCGTTATGAAAATAGGAGCATACCATACGATTCTCACAATATTTATCATATTGACGGATTAAACATAACCTCACAATTATATAGCTCGCGTTTTGTGTTAGATATATCTATCCATGCA
This sequence comes from Arge pagana, assembly GCA_963969455.1. Taxonomy (NCBI): domain Eukaryota; kingdom Metazoa; phylum Arthropoda; class Insecta; order Hymenoptera; family Argidae; genus Arge; species Arge pagana. The sequence continues at coordinate 7,571,379 of OZ018315.1, read as the reverse complement.
GAGCGAGGTGACTATAAAGTGAGGCGAATGAAAATATAGGTGCGAGTCTCATTTTTTACGAATTACGATGGAGTAGGAACTAGAATGGAATTTTCGGAGCGCGGGAGGATACGTTACTAACATAAGTAAAACAAGTCTTCTTTTACTTTAATTAATGATAGCATGAAAAACAATCAGAATAGTTTGAAATGTTGTTGAATAGTTGGAGCATTCTTTATGCTCCAACGAACCTAATGGTCATGTTTTCCAAAAATCGACAAATTTGGACTTGTGATCACAGTCGGCGAGTCACGATACTTCATTCACCAGGGTGTGGGGATGTGTCAGAATGAAAGAAGTCCGTTGAGATATGATAGACCAGTTCTATCAAAGAAATATGGCTGTTATAATATTCATTTTGTTTTATCTTGCCTCGCTTGTTCGATATGACTTAAAACAATTGATCGGTTCTTGTTGCCAAGCCAACTTGTTTAGAGAATATTTTCTTCTTTTGGGAAGTTGGATCTTCGTAGCACCAGAAATTTTCTCTTGGAATATTAAGTTTGCCATGAAAAGGATTTGAACGTGCAACTTCTTCCAAAGAACAGGGTAAGGTGCAACCCCGATTATTTTCAACTTCGTATCGGTAGTATAGCCATCATGAGTGCAAACAATACATTTTTAAATTTCTGAAAGCGGGATAGAAAATTGAGGATATGCTGAAAAGTATTAACTTGTATTACTGTTACTAAATTGTATTCTTAAAAATATGATCGTGACAGAATTATTAAAGAATAAAATTACACTGTATATTGCAAATTATTTGAATTGAAATTCTTGTACTCTTAAAGTTTTTACTTAATTTATTCTACCAAATTGCAGGGATGCAATCTAAAACTGACATTGTTGCATAATAGATATCCAAAAATTGACAAATGTTAAAAGCTGAGTCTATGAGCACGTTGAGTAACGACGATGATGAGATTGATGATTTGGACGGATCGCTTGTTTGGTCACAAGAGGATCCGCTGTTGGAAAATGAAATTATGGAAATTGATGCTTGCACCGGAGGTGGTGGAGATGCTTCTCAATCACGTTGCAGATTGTGCGCCGGCCATACCATCGATCCGATTTACATCTATTCAGAGACAGGAGAGTTGATGAAATTGGCGCAAAAAATCAACACTTGCTTGAGCATCAAAGTACGTAACTCGAATTTTTTTTTTCGAACCAACCAGTACCCTGTATTCGAAGCAGATCTTATATAATCGTACAGTTCGGCATCATGCTGTGTACACAAATATTATGCCGCCGCGTAGATCAGAACTACTTTTCCATTTCAGATTCGAAAAACAGATCCTCTACCGAAACAGCTATGTATTTCTTGCGCGGAGAAGATCAACTGGTGTGACGAGTTCGACTCGCAATGTCTGAAAGCAGAGGAAACCCTGATAACGATGCTGCGAGAAAAACAGCAATATGAAAATCCGGATGTAATTACGAATGAAATATTATGCGATGAAAAGTCGTGTCCGTTATGCTTGGATGGTCACATGACTACCAAGCAACAAGATCTGACGGATCCAAGCTACAAGCAATTGTACGACAGCGACGTTGTCCTTCACAGTAGCGACGAAGAGACTGCATTCACCAGTTTGCAATCAGACAAAGAAAATGGAAATAATTCGATTTTATTGCAGTGCCTTGGAAATCGCCAACAATACTTGAAATGCGGAGCATGCATGAATTTGTATCACACAAAGGAAACATTGGACAACCACAAGTGTAAACCAAATGTTCCGAGCACGTCGAAACCGTATAAATGTTTCGTGTGCAACGTTACGTTCACGTTCGAAGAAAGACTAAACTTCCATATGAAGTTTCACGAAGGCGCCAAGCCACTCTACTGTGAAATTTGCAGAGTTACATTTGGTAAAGAACTGAAATTGTTTTATCATCACAAACGGTATCACTGCGAAAATGCGACAGTCTCGTGTTTGCAGTGTGGAAAACTTTTTGAAAATCAAGAGGAACTGAGACTTCACGTTTGCATTGACGGAAAGACGAGACCGCACGTCTGCGAGGTATGTAACAAGGGATTTTCAGATGGTTACACCTTGAAACGCCACGTAGTAACTCATTTGCCTGAAAAACCTTACAAATGTGCCCAATGTACGAAAAGTTTTACCCAAAAATCACGGCTAAACAAACACATTGCCGGGCACGGAGTTGTAATAGAAGATTCTCAAACGGCATGGAAATGTGTTCAATGCGGCGAAGCTTTCAACACTTGCGACAATGCGGATAATCATTACAAAACGCATGACGACAAAATCACATTGATCGAAGAATTATCGACATCAAAAATCTATCACTGCGAATTTTGCAACAGTTTCTTCACAGACCTGGATAGTCTGAAATCTCATCAGAACGAGCATGTCGTTGAAAAACCCTACATTTGTAATCTCTGCGATATCGTTTTCAAATCGTTCGCCGAAGCAGTTTTACATTGGAAAGAACACCCGAGAACGTTCAAGGTGGTTACCTGTTTCTCGTGCGACGTATGTACCAAAGACATGAAAGAATTATCGCTCCTGTACAAACACAAGCAAAAACGGCATGAATTCACAGCAAGAAAGTCAGAGACAGGGATCAACAAATTTCTCTGCGAACTCTGCGGTACTATTTTCGAAAATGTCAAAGATATTCAAGAACATGGTCGACACCAGTGTTCCAAATTCCCCTGCGATATTTGTGGCAATTTATTGCCCACTGCTAATTCTCTAAATGCCCACAAACGACGTCACAATGGGCTAAGACCATATGTATGCAATATATGTGGCAAAAGTTATACCCAGTCCAGTCATATGTGGACGCATAAGAGATTTCACATGGGAGTTAAGCCTTATGCATGCGAATATTGCGACCAAAGATTCACTATTAAACCAGACTTGGCTGATCATACTCGAAAGAAGCATACCAGAGAACGACCCTTCAAGTGCGACGTATGCAACAAGGCCTTCCTAACTGGATCTGTTTTCTATCAGCACAGACTGATTCATCGAGGGGATCGAAGATACAAATGTCACTATTGTGAAAAAGCATTTACCCGGACGGAAGCTTTGAATAATCACATCAAGATTCACACGGGCGAGAAACCACACGTTTGCGATGTATGCGGTCGATGTTTCCGCCAGAAAGGCGATATGCGTAAACATCGCCGAACGCAACACATATCAAAGCAGGAAACCATCTGACTACAGATTATTAAATCATTGCGAAATGCATAACGTTCGAATGGTTGTAAGTGATATTGGTGATTTTTTAATTGATCGATACGAACTAACATTATTCTTATTACTTTCATCTCAGGCAAAAACTTTTAATGCGAGTTTCCATAGTAAGCGAGGTCTCTCAACAATATATACTTGTAGATTTTTCTGTACGTGAATAATTTCAGATGTTTCCAAACGATTAGTTGTCTCAAGTGTTTCAGTACGAGAAAAAAATAAAATATATTTTCACATGAAAAATAGCTACAGATGTTTACGACGATCACTTCTTTTTTCCACAGTTTATAAGCAGCAACTATAGTTTCCAATAATTTAACGTCAGTAGGAAGATCGGATCAATCAATCTTTACTCTGTCAGTTTTAATACATTTTCTGAACATTTTATAGAAACCTGAGAACATCTCGAAGGCCTCGTGTTTAAAAATTTTTTTTTGACGATATTGTCCAAAGAACGTAATCTCGCTAGCTACGGAGCTATGGGAATTCTTTTCGCGATAGTGACTCCCAATTAACACCAATTTACATCACATTACATTATCATATTGTCAGTTGACCAGGTACGCGCGTTATAATCACACGTCAAAACTAATGACAGGTGCGCAGTGAAAATTGCGCATCGAGTGGCGCATAGAACAAGTATACATACGTATATGTAATGTTCCTTGATCTCCGATACCTGCCACACGTACTACCCAAGTATATCTATATCAAATCACATCTGAAAGTTATTTTTTTCGCTTGATAGAAATTGGCCAAGGGCCTATCTACCAGTGATAACTCAGCCACAATGTGATTGACTCCGAACGATGCGAAGATTAAATTTACTTTGTCAAGTGTCACGATAAAAATATCGTCAAACAGGTAAGTCCGACACACGTACATCTGTCAAGAAATAGAGGGCAATAAATTTACGTAACCAGATCATCGCGATCACCTGTTCGCTCCTGAGATCAAGAAACTTTTATTCAATCCTGATTTTTCCTGCTCGTACTTATCTGAATCAGTATGTTCGATGTACGTAGTTATCAGAACCAATCGCGACAGATAGGTTAGGTTAGCCGTTCAAGGCTGTCCTATATACTTTGAATTTACGATTCGTTCGGTCTCGCGACGAGCTCTACGCGTGTAAAGTATTCGAATTGAATTTTACACAGGTCATTTCGTAGAAGTTCAAGCTGCGATGGCCTTTCCACCACTGGTCAGCTCGACTCCGCCTCCGTTAGACAACTTAGGAGATGATGACGACGACGAATTCGGAGATTTCACAGCTGGAGGCATCGATGGTGAGAATATAACAACATTTTCACGACTTATAACGAATTGCTTAGAAACCAGAAAGCATATCTATCAATTCCGGCTTTCTGATACGATATGCGAAGAAAGGTATAGTATATTTTACAAAAACATCGTTGTCGTATTTTAAAAATTTTTTAAAGGTGCTACCTTGAACTGTTATAGTTCTTTTATTCCATTTCGAAGTACGGTTTACTCGAGAAAGTAATTGGAACGAATGAAAATGAAACGAACGATGTGAAACGAGCTCGTAACAGCTGTAATAACTATGAGATAGAATTACTGACTTCTTCCTATCCATGCGGTAGATTGTAAAATAGTCTGAAATTTTCTTCACACGTAGTTCAATCGTTCCCATTTGTTTGATATCAGATTGTACTCGTATAATTTTTTATACGGATTATACTGATATCGATGAATATTTTGGCACAACAGGATGGAATAGTATCCATCGTAACTGACTCGTCAGAGGAAACATGGAACTCCTCATCATTTATATTAGAAAAAGTGTCAAGGTGTAATATTTGTGGCATATTTAACAGAACATCTGCCCGAAGAAATGAAATAATTTGTGCAGTCCCCGAATTTGAAGAATCAACATGTATTTGCAACATGTATTTAATGGTGTAACTGACTTCGGCGAAGTAATTATTCACAGCTACATTTCTATTTGATTTGAACGTAAAGTGATGCTAATATCTTTGTTATAGGACATTCCACTGCGTCGGACTCACCGATAAAGCATGTAACGCCGATTCTAACGCCGATCAGTTCTCAAACTGCTTCACCCAAAATAAATGGTTATTCGCCAACCGTGAAGAAACTAAATGATTCGAAAAGTAATTTTCTCTTCGAATCAACATTGGACAATGAAATTCTAAGAGTTAGAAAGCTGGAGGGTATGACAAGTGATATAGAGTTAGATACCAGACCTCGTGCAGAAAGTGATAAAGATTTAAATTCTGAAGATCATCTACGATGTAACAATCTTCCCATTCTTCACAATAACGTTTGTGCAACGCCTGAAATTGACAGTCCAATGACGGATCGTGTTCCTGAAATTATTCGCTCTAACGATCCAACTTTCGGCGAATCCCAGTTCGTCAATAATGATAATTTTTCTGATACCGTAAGCAAGATCGGACGGGATTCTGAAGAGGAAAATGAGCCTGAATCATTGAATTTAGTGTTAGATGATTCACGTAATCTCTCGGAAATTTCACAAATTGTTGAGCATGATTTTTACGACCATCGGAATACACAGCATCTAAGAAGTTACGAGAAACCTGATGCATTCGTTGTCAACAACTTAGTTCTTCGCGAAAATTCTAGAACCCCGTTACCGTTAAACACGAATTATATCGAAGGAAGTGTTCAATCAAACGAAATAGACATGGTAGATGCATCCACATTTCAGTATGATACTACGTCGAAAACATTGACAATAGAACCAATGCCAGACTCTACGCTTGATCTATCGAAATTTGTCATATCAGATGAAACTGACTTGGAAAGTGCAAAGACATTAGGAACCACTGAAATAGAGTCGCATTTTGGTGTGGAACGCGATATGGGGCAGCAGGATGACGACGATGCAACCATAAGTAAACATTCTGCAATTCGTAACTATACGACTCACGAGACGAGCATCACCCTTGAAACTGATACAAAAGTACAAGAAAAATCAAACGTAGCTGCTAATTTTGTAAACGAAATAGAAAACTATGATACCTCGTGCAAAAATGAATCAAATGTAACGGATATTAATAATTTTCAGTCATTTGAACTAGAGAAAGTAATCGAAAAATCAAAAATCCCAGCCAACGAAGACAACCAAATTCTCCATCCGGACAACAGTATCGACAACTCTGTTGACACAGTTTCATTGAATTCCTCGTCGCATACCCATATTGAATGTACATCCATTGCGAGTGATAGCGGACAAAAAGAATTTAATCCATCGACCGAGGTGAATGAAGATTTGCCAATCCACGATTTGGATAATGAAGTACCAAACTTTTGTCAAACATTGGGTTTCGAGCCTCAATTTCCATCTGAAAAAACCATTGAACCGACAACAGGTGACGAAAATTCGCAACAAAGTGGGATGCACTGTAAATTGACAGACAATGTATCATTTGATAATGAAAATAGAAGCGTTCACTTAGATCATTGCGAAAATACTATTCTGTCGAGTGAAGATCAATTGAAAAATGCAAGCGAACTAAACACAACGGATAGCACTGGAGATGATGTTGCTGTACAATTCGATATTAGATTGGAAAAGAGTAGAGAATCCGAAGATTGTGTCGATGTTGTGTCTGACACGCGAACGGCTACAGAAGTATCAATGCAACCGGTTTCAGACGTGACAACTGCAAACTTGGAGGATGATTTCGATGATTTTGACGATTTTGCTGACTTTACCAGTGCGCCGGTACCTACAATAACCGACTTGAAATGTGAATGTGAAGATCCTGAAGCCTTGGGTGATGAGAACTTTGGAGATTTCGAGGATTTCACATCGTCGTCGTCGATAGCGCAATCTTCGAGTGAGCTCGTTCGAGAGTCAATCACACGAGTCGAAAATGAAAGCGTGAGTAACTATGTTCACGCCGTAAAACATTCATTGGTATTCTGTGATATTAAAATATGGGCATGGTTTTGATATTTCAGGCTGTAAACAAAATAGAGGACATTATAAAAAGTATGTTTCCCATCACTTCCCAGCCGAAAGCCTTAGACCCAAAAGACGAGTGTGAAATATCTAATAACATTTGGGACAAAGTTAAGAATATCGAAGAGACAGCTGCATTGTCGTATCAGTGGTCAAACAGTACTAGCAACAATCTCTTACTAAGTGCATTAGGTATCGACTCTCGAAACATTGTGAGTGTACAACAAATTACCGACTGTTGTTGAAATCACAGTGTTTATCGAGACTATAAATATAATCGGATGAAAATATTGCAGTTATTTGGACCAAGATGGAACCACAATATTCCAAGATTTGCCGCAAACTTAGGTTTTACGCCGTTGGAACCGGTGAGAGCATCCGTTGATTCGCAGCAGTCAGCAACGCCTAATAGTAAATTGCACGGGTCTCCGATCTCTGAAGTAAGCTGCTTAGAATTGTGTTGTAATTGAATCGACCCAGATTTAAATCAGATTAGGCTGATCAATATCAATTTTGTATAGGAAGTTCCAGCCGCACAGTTTGATTGGAATAGTTCTGGGCTAGTTAATCCGTTAGGCGCAAGTGAGTAGACATTTTGAGTTATGAAAAAAAAAAATTAATTGCGAACAAAGCAATCGCGCGTTGACATTTTTTTTCAGAATTGTATCGATTCATTAAATGTAATAAGTACTTCTATGTTGCCAGAAGAGCTTCGCATCTAATGGCATGAAAATGGATTCAGTTGAATTGAAATTTTTCGCGCGGTTGTTTTCATCTAGTAGCTGTGATTATTATACTAACACCAGTTTCTTATTGGTTTTGTATCCATCCTACGTCTTCCTGTTTATTTTTATTCCTACATCGATTATTCATCCTCGTATATTTTTGTCACTTTCATCCAATTTGCCACTTCCAACTTCATAGGTGGGGGGCTTTCTGCCCTTTTATCCCTGGATTTATTGTGTCCTTTTGATCCCCTCCTATCTTCTCACTGTTCAACGCATTCCGAATCCTATCATCATGCTGCTTGTACCAGGAGCTCCATTTACTACTGTAAGTCTCAATGCTAGAATCCCTCAAAGTACAAATCGATAACTAAATACAATGAAATACTGAAAACAGAAGATTCACGATGAACACTGTTCTATTCGCTGTTTAATAAACGTGCAATAGAAATATTGAGGCCAACAAAGACATGAAATCGTTGCTTGCATGGAACACATCTTGATAGATCTTCTTTTGTTTCTAATTTCTATAATTAATTCGGAAATTCTGATGAGAATGAAGTAAATGTTAGAAAATGAGTAAAGTAAGTGTAATCCATTGAAATATACTGATGTGAAGTAACATTTCATCTGTCGATGCGAAACTACAAAGAAAATGATCGAATATCATTGTGATCACGCAATATTTTATGTGTTTCGTAGATTCAGCAGATCATTCGACGCGACACGGGGAAATCGTAAATACGCAACATCTCTCAGACCCATTCGACAGTCCACTAAAACCATCTAAATCTCTTCAGCCAGCTAAACTTATCGAACCATTGCCCGGACCTAGTCAAGTCGAATGGACTAGAAAAACTGACGCAGAAGTCGTAGGGAGGAGAAGGCAAGATTCTCCGGAAAAATCATTAAAAAATAATTCGCAAATGAGTAGTAAACAGTTTTCAATGGGTATTAGTGAGGTTAAATCAGATTTCGCCAGAGGTGGTGAATCAAGTAAATCAGAGTCTGCCAGAACGGAACGGCACAAAAAGTCTTCGGTAAATAAGAAAGAAAACTTGCAACAGGAACGAATGGTTCTGGATAGATTTGGAAGACCAATGGCAGTCAGGGAAGAAACCGTCAAAGTGTTGAAACAACTACCCGACCTTTCATTTCTGAGTGCACGGACACTGATGTTTAACCCCGAGCAAAAACAAATTGTTCAAGACCTTGGTGCTATGATCAATCGAAAAATGCCTGGCTGAGTAACGTCGGTCTGAATGCAACTATGAAAGGTCCTGAAACATGCGTTCTAGGAGATTCTAATAACTAGTAACTGCAATAGTTCACGGAATCGTTAACTGTGAATTCCTACTACCTTTCAGATCTGCGTTCAGACCAATAGTTTGCCACTCTTGGCTCTACTTAACCAACCGAATCTTCAATCTCAACACGGCTACAAAGACAATTTTGCTGTTGGGCGGTTTGTTTCGATCGGACTAAGCCCGTAAATATTCTAAACATTCCGGAAAACTAGTTCTCGTCGTATCAAAGATGGCCAAGTTACTGTTTTCACCATCAACTGTGATTTTTACGGGACTCTAGTTTCATCATTTTCCAAGCTGTTAAAATATTCATCCACTGTCGCGTGCGATGTATACAAATGATGCCCGTAACGCGTGAAATTTTATTTCATAACTTTTAGTATTATTCTTAGTCATCGGTAACTAGAATTTTTACCCATCCAATTAGTTGTTACACGATATTGAAGTTAACCATATCCTAGTCCACGTAGAGTCTTATTGTTAATTTGAACATATAATGTGGTACTAAACGATCATTGTTTTTCCTGCTCGTTCGACGACTATTTTTCATCAGCGAATCTATGAACTCATAAACTGTACCTATTACAGCACATGTAAGAACTCGTCGCGGTAATTGTTTCATTGCGAAACGACTATCTTCGAGATTACGATAATCGTTTTGAAATAATTGCTCAGAACCAGTTCTTGGATCGCAGTATTCAGTTCTAATACTCGCGCCTAATATATTTAGACTGTACACAACTAAGCAAGAGATTCCTTTTACGTTACAAGCAAGTATGGAACTCTAGATAAAACAGTAGCCAACAATTAAGTGGTGAACTTGTTACAAGTCATAAGTCAATTACTTTAGGACGGCTAGGTAGTACGATTTCGTAGTTGAACATGAAAATTGACCGTTACAAATGATGCGAAGAACGACGTGTAGTTTCACATTACAATGTCACTCGTGATTTTCTACAGAAAAAAAACATATGTACTTAAGAATGTCATCATTCGAAGTCTTGAATATTAAGATTTAGCAGTTATCATTAAATTCGTTATTTATTAACAGTATACTGTAATATATTTTATGTAAAATATTGTGGATATAATACATTGACAACGTTTGACGGATTATCGCATTTTTGCTCTTGTATTCCAAAAGTTCGGATACAAAAGCAATAATACATCAAATTGTCCAGAATTTGATTTATATCAGTGAATCGCGTTATTTCGCAAAAAATTACGTTTTCATATGCGATTTAACGACATTACGGCTCGTAACGATACCGAAACAACCAGATTTCGTAATAACGGCTAAACTTAATACCAAAGTACGAATCAGTGTGACGCGACCGTCGCCAAAATGGCGGCGGTTTCAGTACTTATTTGTCGCCGCGCCTTATAGCCGTTGATCAGTGTTTCTCCAATAATTATTCATCGATACGTTAATCTTCCAGGTGAATGATAAACAATTCGAATCTGGCTCTACCATAGCACAGTGAAAAACACGAGAAACACGCATTGCTTCGGGCCTCGGATATCACTATTTGCTTTCTAGTTCGTGGCGTTCCCAATAGATGGCAGTGCGCCTAGCGCTCAGGGACTGTTTGCATCGCGTGCTTGCGTCCTTTCAACCTCTAACAATATTGTCAGAAAATATGGCAACGAACAAGGCGAAAACTCGAAATTACAACCGAAATATAAATCTTAAGACTCCCGCGACCGAAGGAAATAAATTCTTCACAAGTCGGACGGCTAATGGCAACAATAGTGTTACAGCGAGGAAATCGTCACTTCGTAAGAAAGTCATGGCAAATATTTCGCCAACTAACAAAAAGCCTATCGTGACAGCTAGGAAAAAACCTATCACGACTAAGCAAAAACCTATGACGACAGTGAAAAATAATGCTATACCAGGTGGAAATCTACGACAATCTACTCTGGCCGAATCGTTTTCACGCGAAGCAATATCTAAAAGATTACGACCTCGGAAAACTACGAGAAATTATAATGAAAGTTCGCTAATGGTAAAAAGTACGTCATCTGATAACCAAAACAGTGTTGTGGCGAGTGAGAAGTTCGATGATAAAACGACGACCAAAGCACCTGTATATAAAACTGTGAGGTTATCCGATGGTACTGGTAAAAACAAGGATAATATTTACGACTTTCAATTCGATGATAACGACCCGGCGGAGAAGACGGTTAAGAAGAAAGTAAAACGTGTCAGAAGAAATGTTGTATCAAAGAATAAGAAGAAAAAACAACTTGCTCCGCCTGCTGCGGACAACAATAAACAAGACGCTAGCGAAGATTTAGCAGGAAAGAAAATTCGTATCGAAGCAAACGTCGACCATCATTGTATCCCAAACAAGAGACCTCCAACTCCGAACGACGATGCGTTATCTGTATCTAAAGAAACATCTGCTGTTCAACGAGAATTATTTGCAGAAGAATTATCTCGCAAATCAAACCTGAAAATGAAAAGTAACGTACCTAAAATTGCGGGTGTTGAAATTTTAACTGGCAATAAAAAAGTCACCTTCGGACCAAATACCTCGTGTTCGCGCCAAAATTCGGACAACTTTAATCCCTTTCGAGTTGGTCAGTCTCTATCCAATGTACCTAGCAAGATGTTATTGCACAGCGATGCCATGGACCATTCGCTGCTGAATAAATCATTGTCTCCTATAAAAATTCTTCTTCAAAACTTTGATCCGTCGAGTCCGTGGAGACCACCGCAAATGGATACATTGTACTATGCGAAAAAAGTATACCACAGTACTCCACAAACGACTAAAATTCAAAGTACCGTTAGGAAACCAATGGGGAGTAAAATGTTTTCCGCTAAAAACAAAATCGAAGAAGGAAATGAAAATGATGGATGTAAGGACCAAGAAGAACGGAACAAGACAAGTCCAGTTCGAACAACGCCAACGAAAGTATTGCAACCATTCGGCAGCAGAAATTCAAACTTGGAAAACATTCAAGTTGCAAAATCCGCAGTTCATCAATCGACGACTAATTTTTCAAAATCTAATTCATCAGAGGGTCGTGACATCTCTATGATGGATAACGAAACGGGAAATAAAGAAAATATACCCTCTGTCTTATCGCCAATTAAATCACCAACTTTGAAACGACACAGCTCCGCTAGTTATAGATCTCCTGGTTTGAAGCGTGCATTGCTATTATCATCAGGATCGTCACCCCGTAAACTACGCAGTAAAACGGCAATGAGATCACCGAAGGATGAAGGCACGAATTCTCCTAAACTCGCAGAACCAGCAGCATTGAAACAGGCAAACTTGCGTTCGTTTTTAAATTTGGACGAAGTCGCCGAAGACAGTAGAATAGGTACACCTCACGGTATTTTTAATGATATTCACTCGACACCTGTTAATACTAAACCCTTGCATAAACTTCAAACCGAACCAAATGTAGATAACTGTTTTGGATTTGAAGATGACTCGGCTATTGATATGTCGCCAATAAGCCCAGGCAAACACCTCGCAGAAAATATTGTTCAACGATTACATAGGAAGAATGAAAAACCAAAGCACGATTTGGCACTGGATAAAAATCCAGCGAGAATCTCAATTGGAGAAATTAAACGCACCTTATTGCCAAGTCGCAGAAAACAGTTGCCAGACTCGAAGAAAGACGAAAACAAGGACGCAGATAAAATCGAAGTCATAAAAAATACAGAAAGTTCAAAGTCAGAACGAGTGAAACTCAACCAAGTTCCAAACCCTGTTCAATTTACTAACACCTTCGACGTTCTAGAAGATCAAAACGAAGCCTGCCAATCCACACAGAACGAAATAATGTTATTTGCCGACATGGAGCCACTTCACTTCACAGAGGTATGACCATTTGCTAACGAACGAATTATCAGCACATTGCTGTTTACCTAATTTTATCCGACTATCCATTAATACTGAATTCTATTATGTTCATCTGACTCTTGAATTTCTTTTAAGCCGCCGAGGTGGTCTTACGCGAAAAAGAGAGAACGTAAGCGCGCCTTCTCCTTTAGCAATGAAGATTCGGAACAGGAAGAGGATTGGGATAAGGAACCAGCACCTAAGAAGAAGAAATTGAATAAATTGTCCAAAAAACAGAACAAAGCGATTAACCAATGGATAAAGAGTGTTAACGAAACGTTCCAAGAGATAGATGAATTCGATCTACTTGTTGAAAAACAACCTTGAGCTGCGTTTGTGGAAAAACAGAGTACTAAGCCATGAAACTGTATTTAGAGAGTATTTTAGAAATAGCGAGTGCAGGAATCCTGTTATTGCATGCAGTAAAGGTTTTATATTTTTTTTAATTATATTCTAGTTATACACGAACGAACCATTTTACGTATGGAAAATGAGAATATTTTATTTAATGTTGAACACTTGCCGCGCGAGGTAAATGTGACGATTGATACATATCCTTCATAATATATAACGATTTCCCGTATACCATTTATGTAATTATACGTCGGTGAACTTTAGGATTTGCAAAGTGTTGAATGATGAACAATTTTTTTTTTTATTATCGCTGGAATTTATGAAAATCCTTTAATATTTGCTTGCGAACAATGTTGACTGCACGGCAGTCATTCCACGGTTACTCTTTCTGATACTAAATTTTATATTGATGGATTGCTATATACGGTCAAGGGAAATAATTCATATTTTTATTACAAACTAAGATTTGACTCTTTCATATTACATTTTTCTTGTCAATTTTATACGTTAGTCTAACGAACAACGAATAAACATTGAAATTTGCTCTAATAATATCACTTTAAATGCAGTTATGAACCTTATTTGCAATATGAGATTTCTACTTGCTTCTCCGTAAGATGAACCAGATATTTCGCTCGATGCGTTAAGCTCGGTTACAATTCAAGGGCAAAGTCTGGATATTGGAACAAAAAATCAATTGAGCAAATAGCACACGGAAAAACTTTTTGTCAACTTTACCTTTCAGTCATGTCATTACGAAGATTATTTGGTTTCTAAAAAAAACTTGGCCCATTCTTTATCAGGAGCTGATTATATAATAATCTTCATCGTATTTCTCAGACTTGAAAACTGATTACTGATAGATAAATTAGCAAAAAAACGAAAACGGGCCAATTCGCGTAAATTCGTACAATCAGTGCAAACGTGTAAATTATTCAAAACTGAGTATAATATTATTCCCTTGGAAAAAAAACAAAAACAAAACAATATGTAGATACGGTACTGTGGAATTGCCACAGAGAGACGGAGAAAGAAACTCTGCTATAATAAACTGATAGGAAACAAACTCAATTGAAAAATATCAAGAAACTGTCATCTGATAAACATCAGGAAGCTTAAAACAGTCCAATGTTCAATCGTAATGCGTCGAATTATTTTGGATTAATTTTCTGACCGTTTCAGTGTGTGAAAAATTAGATGTACTGGCTCAATCACGTAAATACACGTGACTCTTCGTTACCAAACATTTCAATGTACGTTGTACGATGCTACGCACCAAGGTCTACACGTATATTGAGATGATTCAAGGCGATCAATTATAGACTTTGTTTACATTAGGTACAATTTTCATCTGTAAATTTTCAAAACTGACGTTCTACGTCGGTTACATACATCAATTGATTTGACCGATGTTGGTCAGAAAAAAATTGCCATTATCGATAGAACTTTAACATCATAAAGCCGTAGATAAATATCTTCGATATCTGAGGAAAAAAATTCGATGTCCGCTATTCGTTGAAGTTTACAGTCTTTACCACGGTAATAAACTCGTCGTGGGTATAGTTCGACCTTATCAAGGCTATATTATCTTTTATTATAACTGTCATCTCATTCTTCCTAGGCTCAGGGATTTTTATTGAGGTTAGTCAATACGAGCCGAGAATGAAAAATTAATTTTATAATAAGTTCCTGAAAATATATCCATATTTTATATATATATATATATATATATATATATATATATATATATATATATATATATATATATATATATATATTTGCGTGAACTTGTTATTTTTCTGCGCAGTTTCTCAACCTTCAGTACACATACGTAGATCGGCAGGTTGACTTGATCCTTTATTCTTGTTCCGATCACGTGAGAGACTATTTACGCAGAAAATGCGCTGTTCGTGGTAGGAAAACAGATAGGCCGAAGACAACAGTAAATCCTTGGTATCGTACCATCAAGAAACACCTGGGCCTCCCGTCAATTCCAAGGCTGAATTGACCATCGCGCTCGTCAGGTTCGAACCATGGGGGCAAAGGGCCCCCACGACCTATCATAAACAATGGAATCAGCTTGGAAAATTTTTCCACAGAGTAAATCCGTCAACTACTTACCATTCAAATTTTGTATCACTTGTGAAACAGCGTACAAGAAAGAAAAAAACGCATCGTCCGACGTAAATTCTGCTTTCCTCGTTAAATTTGTCGTGTAAACATTTCTGTCGAGTCTCAATCTCGAGACTATTTGAGCACATGTAAATTGTGATGTTGAAGTAACAGACTTTACTTTTCTGATCTCTTATTTGAATAAACTTATTTACCGTACGGCTGCTTAGGGAACGAAATACATGCATGGAAAAAATAATAGATATTGTAAAAAACATATTTGTCGTATTTTTAAACAGTTGAACATCGAGCCGCGCGATTTGCGATCATCTTTTGCCGAAGGGTACGTTTTAACCTCGCTCAGAGATCTACCAACTACATTCCTGCACGACCGAGTCGCGTGCGTTGTGTTGCGAGCACATTTTTTAAGACACAATCGCCAACTAGGGTTCTATCAAGAGCCTTGATGTCGAGAAGCTAGCTCAGGGTCAACTACTACCTACTCTAATTCCATTAAGAACGTGCGAAGTCGAAACAGGTGAATGTCACCGATCACGCATCTTGCTTACCAAGTATGTAGTACATCCAACGAGCTGCAAACGTTATTTCTCACGAGAGACGCGAGTCGTGGATACCTTCTTGGCATTTGTTCGATTTTTCAGCTTACAAAGGTAACAAAACAAAAATGGTATTCTCATTTTATGATAGGCAGGTAGGAACATAGTCCGCGCCCAATCTTTGTGCTGCATCGAATACACGTTCCGTGTCATAGTTTGTCGCAGTGACAAAAGCATAACGCATCCGTATCTAGTGTCTCCACGCCAGCGTGAATAATAATAATTATTAGAGTTTCCGCGTACCGGCACGGACTTGCACGAATATCTTCAATAATATTTTACCTATCGTGAGTCATAGGTCTCGTGTGATATCGTCCAACTACCCCGTGTGCCCTCCTACGAGAACCAAGTATGAATCATTGGGGATTCTCGGAAATGCTCGGCCATTCTCGTTGAAGGTTTCATTTCGGTGTGACGTCAGAAGATTCTCCCACAATCAGCCGTGGCACGCGCTCTTGAGGTTAAAAACGAGGACTAGAGCAGTTCTGTTGACAGTCCGTAATTACAGAAATCGAACGTTACCGAAACGGTATGATCTGTGCTCGCCTACGAAAAATTCATGAAGATTGGGAAAATTGTAAACCCTTTTTCCAAATCTCATCTGTTATTTTGGCGAAAGAGTTGAATATTTTCGAGAGCATGCCTGGCGTTATAAATATCGTATTACGCCAGTTCGCAAGTACGTTCGAAAAATGCGTTTGAAATGCTGTGTAAATAAGAGGCGATATCTGGCAAAGTACAGAAAAGCAGGGACGTTTAATTTTTCGTCGCAATCGGATAACTTCGTGCGTATCCGGATTTGCTACACATGTCCGTGTTCGACAATCGAGGAGCCATCGGTAACATGGTTACTAGTTTAAAATGTTCGTTGCATTTTTCCCAAAACATCGCATGTTTCGATAAATAATGTCATTGAACGGGCAACGTGGCAAAAACAAATAAATTCACCGATTATACCGGTTATAAAATATCCGAGCTTTTCACCGACAGTGTCGAGATCTCAGATACCGAGGCTCGAAAAAGGAAGCTAACTGGACCGCGTTTTAATCGCAGCGATCGAATAGTTGGAGAGGAAAAATCTTGAACGCTGACATTATTCGAAATCTCGTGTTATTCGTCATGAGTTATCATAAGTATGATTCGCGAGGGCGACTTGGTAATTTAGACCACGCGATATACGCTCCTGATGCGACTATCGCGTATGTCGTCACTCTCGAGCGGCCTCTAGGCAACGCACGCAACGCCGCGTGCCGATTGGTCGAACGGAGTTTGCTCGGCTCAGAATAGCGAATGACATCATAGGCTCTGAACGAACTTAGCCCCTGGTTCGGTTCGTTTCGCTTCCCACTATTCGCCCAAGGTATTCCCCCATAAAGTGAGTCATCGTCGCGTTACGAAGCGAACAGTTTTCAACACGCGCGGTGTACGGGTTCTCTGTTGATTGTTACCCCGAAAAACAAGCCGTTAGTGCGGAGGTTCCTCGCCAGACTTTGTTTATACCTGGAATTGTAACTCGCAAGTGCGCGTTGAGGCGTATAAAACGTTAACAAAGCACAACGACTGCGCGGGGAAGAAAGAGAAGGAACGGGACATCAACGATAAGCATTAACAATGAAACTGGAAGTCGGTGACGCACTCTACGACAGCTCCAGCGTTTCTAGCGACAGTGGAGCATCGCAAAGTTCTCGCGTCAGCCATGATTTTCTCTCGAGCATCGCGAATTCAACGACGCCGCCCAGCAATGTGAGTAAACAATTGACGAAGAACGCTTGTTGTAACGTGCGATAATACCAGCTATCGCCTTCCCCGTTATTTTCGCATCCGTGATTTGATGATAGGCACGGGGACTCGTATGTTTCGCGACGGAAAATGACGTGACACGTGACACCCTCCCAGTTCACGATTCGGACTCTGTATATATATATATATATATATATATATACATACATATATACGCATAGATACGTATGTATATGTATATAATGTTCGAGAGGCTACGACTAATTAACTGTCACAGCGATAATGAAGAAACAACGGAGAAGCATTTCCTTGTGCTGATAATTGAACGGAAGCGATGGTCTTTTATCTGGTGTTCTGTAATTTGTTTGTACTACTGATATTCGATTCTATATTAATTAAACGGTTGCATCATTTACTTTGAGTATGATAAAGTACAAACGATGTTTGTTTGCTGAGGTACCTGCAGCATTCAACACCTTGCAGAAGAAGTTATATCCGACTTCGTTATATAATAATAGTCATTAGCGGCCTCGCGCAACCTCAGATTCGGTATTTCATTTCTGATATCGATGCCTCGTAACGTCTCATATTTCATCTGATTAATTATTTATCATCTCGTCAACGCGACTTTCAATATCTTTCGGATTTGCCTGTAATCTCGGAGTATTCGATTATTCTACACCGATTTTCAATTTTTATTTGGCAGCTGTTGGTCGAATTAACGATGTAACGTCAATGATAACAGTCGTAATTGTACTCAGATAAGTCTACGGTATATATTCGTATACCTTCTGGTTTACTGAAATACTTATACCGAATTTACAAATGCATCAGAAATGACGTCAATGCTCGAAGAGTCAAATTCGTCGAGCACGTAACTTTGGACCGATATTCAATAATAATTCAACTCATTACCTAAATTTAATAATATGTAGGTCGCATCGATCTTGAATAACAGATATCTCCTGTTATTCTCAATTCAGCCAAAATGGTTCATTTCCACGGTGATTCTTGAATGGGGCGAAAAAATTACTTCTTCGCTGAAAGTTGGATCTTAGTTTTCAGCTTCAAGATAGTCAGTTATATTCCTGGTCACCGTATTAACCCGCTGCTACTACCAGCTGCTGCATAGTTGCTATATTATTATTAGCTCAATGAGAAGACGCGCCAAGCAACGAAGCTCAGCAGAGTCTTTCGTTGGTTCGGAGGAATAGGCGAGGATCATGTGATTTTTATCAGATATCTGTGCAACACAACTGGAACCAAAATCTATCTATCTAGTAGTGGATACTGATCGTAATTGCATGCTATCGTTAAAACTTATAGTATCCATTCGTTGTTGAGTAGACACTCCGATCTTATCACATGCGTGAAAAGTTATAACCCGCAGATACGTCTTAGACTGTAATTCAACTTTGCTTCGAGTCGATCGCGTAGCCTTGCTGCCTTGGTGTATTCTTGTTGTAATATTTCTTGCAATTTCCATGATAAGTATATAAAACTGCAAAATTAATTCAAAGGATTTCGATTATTCGCAAGAATTTCGTAATTGCATGGAAAATGTCTTTGTCTTCTTATCCAGTAAAAAACGTGAAAGTCAGCACATTGCTTTTCCTTCGTAGATAATTCAAGCCTCGGCTTGTAGTTTATCGATTACGAACACGTGCGCGAATCAGCCGCGTACCATTACACAAAGAACAGAAGGATCTGATGTGACTCATAGGTGGTTACACCTGGAACAGAACCGCCGCGGTGCATGGAATCGGAATGAAAATGGAAATGACTGATAAAATCGCGTGAATAATGTATTTGAGAATTAAAACGCACAGCAAAGTACTTTCCACTGCGATCGCGTTTGTTAATCCATCGCAATAGGTGGGCAGACACGATATTCACTTCTGGTTCTCGTTTCTACCCAAAGAACAATATCGACGTATTAATTATAAAACTGCAATTGCTAACCAGTAAGCACTTTCACGTCAAATATATATTCGCGGTTTTGTCACGCCATAGAAATCGCAAGTCACGGCTCGCGTGAATTTTGATTTATTTGACCACGCATAACTTATTTGAATATTAAATATGTCAAGCGAATACGTTCACCAATGGGCCTATTGTGTTACCATCAATGCTTAGGGACGCGTTATCGACTTCCTCCGAAAATCGAAAATATCTAATCTCTGTATGCCTCAAATTGTTTTGCTAATTCCTTGCCCCTTGTTCGAAAATAATTACCCTTGTACTGACCCAAAATTCTGCCGTATGCAAACAAGATACCGTTAAGTTTGTACATTGCTATCGGAGAGGCGGGGACACAACGAACTGCCAACGTCAGGCAGTTTCCGATAGCTCGAACCTTTTTGGTCGACTAGCAGAATAGTAATCATGCGAGAAAGCGGTAGTTGTTGAGTAAATTCAGTACAAAATTCCAGACAATGCTGTTCAAATAATGGATTTATCGAAGAATTTAATCGGAGAGTAAAATATTTAAAGCGGTGTTGTGGAATTAATTCAACTGTTTATATTCATGCATACGATGCCTACATAATATCTCTTGGGTACCCAAAAGTACAAAAGAATATATCTGCCTATAATGTACCTACATCACATAGTTTGTTCATAGATGAATATTGGGAGGCAAAAAAAATCGTTTCTTTGAAAGCGTCCCACTGGTACAGCCACTCGAACCCCACGTATTTGAGATGACCAGCTCGCACAGTTTATTAAATCGACCTTGTTTTTCATATTTTCACGCGTCACGAACAAACTTCTGCAACAATACATGGGAAAAACAGGCCTGTGCCTATTCTTTGCTGCGGGTTTTCCTCGCATTAAGGTACATGATTCGATGATCCTGGAATTTGATTTTATGATACTCTCATAACTAGCTCGACGACTCCAAGTAAATATTTTCTCGCCTATTCGTGCATCAACCGTGTATTCGAAACGAACGGATGTTGGAGAACTCTGACCACTATGGAAAAGCTTCCCGGACGCTTTAACAATCAGGATAAATCCGGGGAATCCCGCACGAGTGGTCGCGCCCTACTTAACGAACGTATCTACGTCACGTGTCATCAGCGAGCAGAAAATAAATATGTCTAGTCAATTAAATATGAATAGTCAATTACCTACTTATTCGGCTATAATGAACGGATCGTCTCTCTATTGCAGAGACGACGGTGTTCGCTGGAATTGTTTGCCTCGATGCTCGACCCATTCCCCGTCACAAAAGACGTGTCGATAATATTACGGCCAGGTGTTTGATCAATAATATTTATGCTAGACGAACGACGCGCCGACAATTTGATCAGCAGATAATATTCAACCGTGACGTAGAGTTTTATTGACGACGATCTTTTAGGAATGGTTGAATTATAAACACGGATCAACATCCAATTATCGTGATAATAACAACTTTGTCGTTACTATCTACGACTTCATCCGTCTAACCCAATTCTCGAGGGTTGTTATATTGTACGAGGAAAAATCGGATTTTTCATCTCGACAGCGTTATATTTTTGGAAGCATCTTCAGGCTTAAAATTCTATGGGTATACGACTTTGTTTTCCTTGGCACCACCAAACGATAATATCGTAGCGTGTAATCGGGGTTTAGGGTCGTAATCTTTTTGAGCTTTTTTTACTGCCTGCTTACCGATTGATCTTTCGAGGTGGGTCTCACCGGGGATGCTGTGGAGCAAGCAGTGCTTGTGTTTTCGTTTGGTTTGTTGACTCTACGGCCTCTTACCGAAGACTCTGGTGTCCGAGGGTGCCACGTGCGGCGATCAACAGCGGCGCAAGTATCAGGAACAAAAAATAAAAGGTCGGGGACCATGTGGAAAAGGAAACAAATCGGTGACTCGTGAAGTTTGCACGCAGGGGGAAGCCCGGCTACTGTATCGTTCCAAAATAGAATCGCTCCCGTGTCTCTTTTTCTCTCTTGTCTTTATACTGCACGCAAATTTGCTGATCGTATATCAAGCATCACCGCGTCGACATATTTAATGCTGCGTTTCGAACTAGTTGAACAAGTAGTGGTAGATAAAAACGAGTTTTCGATCTTCAAATACGTAAGAAACTGTTCATCGATTTCGTTGATTCGATGGACAGAAAAACAAAAATAGCGTACAATTTTTCTCAGGAATTCAGTCGTGCCAAGATATTGTCGTTGATTACGGAAAACGAAGGAGCTGTTTTACGCGAGTACGATATACTTGTACGAAACCGCAGTTTCCGCGAAACAAACGATGATCGTGGAATTTTTATGGATACAGACGAGTGCCGTGCTTCTGCAATGTTTTTCGCGTTCGTCTCGACGCATTGATTTCTGCACGCGAAATAATACTTACATTGAAAAACTGATTGCATTTTTATAAACGTGATCAATTTTCTTCGACAAAACGTGCGGTTGAATAACGTTCGGATGATTTTGACGAGTATAGACTATCAAAATCAAAATAATTGGTGTTCGAGCTTGATACATCGCCGGGTGAAACGAAATCAATCTAATAAGCAATATTTCCGTTCGAACTTTGATTGGAATCCGTTTGTCGCATTGTAGAATTGTTGATAACGATCGCGCGTACTATTTATCATTGGAATTTTCAACCACGTACAACGAATGCTCTGAGCAAAATGCATTCGAGTGTTTAACATCGCGTGAAAAATAACGCGGAGTACGAATTCGAATTTCTTGAGTAATTGAGAAGAAAAATAAAAAAATTGATCGTCGCATTTTTAAATTGAATAATCCTTCGCTCGTTTTACCTTTGTTCGGAATTCAAATCGCGTCGCTTTGTCAGCCTCGTGTCATCGCGAAAATATTTCATCGGCGAATCTTGTTTTCAAAACAAAAGAAATTAATTATTCAATCGTAAAGGTAACGACCAGGCATATCGGTACAAAGCATCCAAGGTACACAACGAGGACGAAATACCCGCGACTCGAAACAAAAGACTACGAAAGCTTTGCGTTCCGAAATAAACCCGCACAACAGCGAAACATCGATCCATCATTGATTCTCAAAGGCGATTATCACGCAAATATCGCAAAGCGATGGAAACGTTGAGGTCTAAAAATCAACCGAAATTATCTGACCCTAGTACAACTCGTAGTAGGTACAGTATAACTCGTATAAACTAGTTATACGCGTGTAGAGAAAAAGGATTAGTTTTGGCAACGCGCGGTAGTAATTCGTAGAACCCCAACAACACTTTTCGTAACGGGGACTCCTGATTGGCTGGTATACTATCGCTCGCATCGACAATCAAGATGGCGATGACGTCATCTTCCGAGAGACACCGAGTCCCGCGCCGCTCGCCAGGGCGCGGTAGGGACGTAGAGGGGATACTAGTGCAGGCCTTCTACTATATAGTGTATCCCAGTCACGTTAGCAAACTCAGTTTACCACGTTGACCGTACGTTAATCGTCCGCGGAGCGTTGTCCGAACCCCACACTCATATTTTCTCCGTTCGTATTGTTTTGCGTATTACGATCACCTTGACCGTTTTATAGTCGTGCCGATCGTGTTCGTTTTGTTTTCCTCCGAACGCGGTCCCGTGCCCGTTACGAAGTTGTTTCGCCTACGGTTAAACGACGATTCGCAATAATCATCGTTGATTCTCCCGTCGAGTCGAGAAACGGGAAACAAGTGAACAACGCGCTACGTTGACAGGAGAAGGAGTATATCGTGCTTCGACGCTCGGCATACATATATACGTCCATACGTCGCTCGAACGAATTTCGTGAACCGTGTACGAGAATCATTGCGTATACTCGAAAACCATAACTTCATCGATTTCCCAATGACGCAGCGTGTACCTAGTGTTGGTTTCTACGACATTGACATCGCTACGGAAGATCACAACTACACGATGTTCTCGATGTATCCACCGAGCATGATGCCAACCGATCCTTGGCATTTGACGAAGGAGGAAAAAGCTATGGTAAGCTACGGTCTACTTTCAATTAGTTGGCGGTAAGAGTTTTCTACGCGAGATTAGGTTTCATTTCAAGGCAAGTCTTAGAAGCGCCAGCTATATATTACGGATAGACACACGTGCCTCTCGTAGAGTGATTCACGCTTTTATCGTTCGTTCATTGAAGAGCTTGTTAATTGCTCGTTATTGTTTGTTATAAAACTGACTAATTACTTCGCTGGTGGCAAATTGACAAGCAGATTAAAAAAATCTCTGGAGTTCAGTGATTTTTCCTAGGTTGAGGAAGAACGACGCGTTGGTCGAATGTAAACGGTAATTACGACAGCTGGGCGAATGTCGCGCAGTTCAAGGTTTCATGCGATTACGTCGGAACGCATAATGAAATTCGTGACTCGATGGAATATAATCGTAAATTAGTTCGTGGTCATTGATTTTTTGTTGTGTCGATAAAGAGAAAAGCAACGTTAACGCGTCAACTACGGATTAATAGGGTAGAGCTTAAATTGAAACGAAAATAATTCTTCGAAGAAAGGCTTTTTCGAAGAACGAACGTTCCAAGTTTCGCAGTACGCCCTCGCTTAAGAATTTTACCGTTATCTCCTCCATTAGACAAGCGTGTATTTTTAACCTGGCGTTCGTAAATTTGACGAATTCGCGTTTCGCGGTTCTGCTAATGTTTTAACAGTACTATCTCTATCTCTGACGTGTCTCGAACGACGATAAGCGTCCCCGCGAAACGAGAGACAACGAAATCGACCAATCCGATTCCTCGATCGTAAGCTGTGACAGCAACTTAATCATCGGGCGATGACGTCATCGCGTTTCGGTACTCGTATTCCGTAGCGCCGCAACCGAAATCGAATTACCAGCGAAACGTTTTTTTGCATTCGTCGAGAATCGACACGAATGACCAGCGAAAGCCGATTAGCGTTGTCAGCGAACGAAGAAAAGTGCCAGAAATAAACGATGGTCAGTCGTGAAAGATCATTTTTATTGATAGAAAAAAAATGAATCGTGCAGGTGTGCGATTTTTCGCACTAGCAAATTATTCTTGACGAATCTATTCGAATAATTCGAACGTTTCGAATTATTTAAACAAAAATAATATTTGTATAATTGTATTAGGACAAGTTTATTCTAAATTTGTGTGCAAAAAATCAAGTGGGAAACTTTTTCTGTTGGGGGGGGGGGGGGGGGATTTTGTTTTCAATTATTAATTAAATTGTAATCTATTATCTTCGCAGTTATTTATGATTTACCTCAAATTAGAATTTTTTGTATTATGTTTCGATTAATTTTTTTATACTAAATTTAAAATTTAGTAGACTTGCTGTAAAGTTGCCCACTGTGTTCCAAAGGTTCAAATTATTCGACTTTCGAATCGAATACAACCATTCAGGCACCCCTAGCGAATATCCTACGAATTCGTGGCGGTTTTGAGTTTAATTTACGTTTTTTTTTTCTTGTAGAATTGAATGGTTTTCGGTTTTTAAAATATGATTTACGCTT
Source organism: Arge pagana (assembly GCA_963969455.1). Lineage (NCBI taxonomy): Eukaryota > Metazoa > Arthropoda > Insecta > Hymenoptera > Argidae > Arge > Arge pagana. The sequence goes on along the minus strand of OZ018315.1, from coordinate 7,545,962 downwards.
ACACAACATTTTATTTTTCCTTGCAATTTATTTTTGTTATTTTATTTTTGTTTTTTGTTTGTTGTTATGCTGATCCGCGAATTCTGAGGACCTACTTGAAAATACACGAATTATTCGAGAATTTACGAATATATTCGAATTTCTGAATTTCAAATTGAATAATAATATTCGATTCGATGCGAATAATACGTCGATTCGAATTCTTCGCTCACCCCTAATTGGGAGGTACGTACAAAAATGATCGCAGCTGCGCGCAGTCGCTGAATAATTAACAATTGTGATAATTGCACGAGATACCTACTCTTTGTCAACCGGCTAGTCGAATGTTCGTTTTATCGGAGTAGGTACCTACCTAGTTTCACCTACTCGCATCATTCATTGTCACGACTCGCTGGCTCGTGGAACATGACGCTCGCGTAACCCGGTGCAAGAAATGCAAGCGTGCCGGTTGAAAGTTGGAGAATTTACTCGGCTACGGTAGCGAGAGCGAAACAGTGAAAAACGCTGAAATCTGACCGGAAGCAGAAAGTTAGAGCTCGTTGACCTGCCAATTAGTAACTTTGGTTCGCGTTCGAACTGTGGAAGAGCCAGATGCCGCGACGAGTTGCACGAGGGCAGAAGTGTCGTCCTGCGATCTCTCGTTAACCCGTTTCCAGAGGTCAAGTTGCAAAGAGAATTGGTGAACAGAAATGGTTGAATTGATTTAAATTGTTCCGAATCTTCGGCAAAGGCTTCGCAAAGCTTATCGATCGCCACGCGGGTAACGCGAGATATAAAAATCGGTGTCCTCGTGAAAATACAAGCGAAGCGAGACGAGATACGGGGTACGCGGGCTACCCGAGCCAAGACGGGACCAGGAAACGATAGAATCTCGCGATGCAAATTTATCAAATCACGCAAATGCATCAGCGAGGAGAGAAATAGATCGTGGTGAAAATCGAGAAACTACATCGAAATACCTATTGACAAATCACTCGTTACCTCGCGGCAATTGCAGGCTCGTGAGCAGAAAACTGGCATAGTAGCGAATTGCTCAATAATTAGGTAAATACTTGCATTTGAAGTTCGAAAATAATAATCCAACTAACCCGTACGAATTTTTATCAGAAGCATGCAAATAGCATCCTATTAGTTGCATACCAACTGGAATTTCTGTACATATTGTATCAAAGATGGCGGGTAGGTACTACTAATGTCAGCAGATTTCTCCGCGTTCACTTGTACCTATTCCGGTTGGAAATAACCTGTTGGTTTTTGATTATTATAACGATTTCTTCACGAGGTGGTGACCGATTTGGGAATCCCACGGTGGACGTGTGGTCGGACGTGGGTGTAATGTCGGCTAATAGGTACTACCGAGGTGAATTTCCTCAATTCCAAGAAAACTTCTCCGACCACTCGAGGTCGCGCATAACAAGTTCCCACGACGCGATATTGTTTGGTATCGAGTATTTTTTATACCTTCAAATCCTACAACATATCTTCTGTCCAATACGAGATAAAATGGCAGGAATTATTGTTCTAGTTTTTGAATTTTTTTAATATTTTTCTTTAAAGTAAGTGTTTCTGCTACCGCCCACACTGTCTGTGGCAATGCGTCATCCTCTCTTTTGTATATTCAACACGCGTTGACAACGAGTAGGTACGACTAGGAACGCTTCTGCAACGCGACCTTCGATCATGTCGCACGTGATAAATCTCGAGTTAGGTGAAAACTGTGACTTTTCCTGCTTTCCGCGTATGATGTACAACGTACGCGGTTAATGCACGTCATTAGAGTAATAATTAACGCGAAAATCAGAGCGTCCGGTATTGGTAGGAATTGACTCTGTTCCTTGCGGGTTTCCGGTACATGAAATACTCTACGCTTCTTGGCGACATAATTATCATTATCGCCGTATTATTGTTCCTTATTCGCTACGAGACGACCAATCATGACGTTCATTATTACAACCATGATGACAATTCGTGACGTTACGGAGAGATAAAGCGGAGGCACTGGTCGCGACATCGGCTAGTTGACATCGAAATACCAAGAAAACCTCGTCTATCGGCGCCATTATCCCGCTCGTACCTGGAAATCATTATTTTTTGCGGTCATTCAAATAGTTTCTTCGAATCGTGACGCGAGTAAACTGCATAATAAAACAGCTCGTCCAAATTTTTATATCATTTCTTATCTCCGTCGCGATCAACGTGGGATCAGGAAATATGCTGGAAAAAATAAAAAGAGGAATCGAAAGTTTTTCTGCGATAATCAACGGTAGTGCTCTGCTATCGTAGTCCCTCTGTCGTTTACCGCGAGCGAGGGAACCAGTTATTAATTCGCGATGCCATCTATTCCAATGAATTTCAACCAACGACCGCGTTGCCCAGCCTGTTTCTCGGCACCGTTGGAGAAAGTGTGCTCTATTGACGTCATAGCAACCGATCTTGTTAAAATCTCTTACCGGAACTAAATGTCCTCGTGACTTCGTGATTTTCAAGCATATAATAGCAGCTCCCGGTTGTGCTTACTTACGGTATCTAGTAGCGTTTATTTATTTATTTATTTATCGAGTTTGTTGCCGATGCAATCATTCGAACCGTCTGATACAGGCAGACGTGCGATGTAAACATATTTTTCCGTTCAACGTTTTTGTTTCGAACGGACTTTCCTAGAAATGTCGCTTCGAAAAACTTATTTCCGCGTACCGTGTGAAACTTCCAATACCTAGAAGCATTTCGTGATGCTCCGATATACGAGGAGAACAGTATGAAATTGGATTCGGTGGGTAATCATAGCCGAGGTGTGGCCCTTGAATCGTCACAGAACGACGATTTTGTTCCTACGTTGTAAGAAACAGTATCGCCTTCTCGCGATAAATCACGCTCGTTGAACACGTTGTTCGAAAACAGTCGAGTGAAGCGTGTAGGTATGTTTAACGAAAGGAAAAGAAAAAAAAGAAATATGTGGAAAACAACGGACGAATCCGCCGACTGCACGTAACGTGACGACATCGTTTGTCGTAAACACGCGAGACCAGCCTATCCTCGCGCTAATTAAACCTATAAACGTGGCGAGTGGAAAATCTCAACGTCGTCTTACGTTATAGGTGAAAATTAACTGACTCTCGTTGGAAACAAATGACGAAAAATGGGATTTGCAAAAATTATATATATATGTGTGTGTGTATATATATATATATATATATATATATATATATATATATATATATATATATAGCGGGTACTCAGATTTGACCAACTTTTTCGTCAAGGCTGCGCTACGGCCTTTCTTCGACGAACTCCAGGAATTGACCTGTCGAAACGTGTCGAAACATGAAAGCGTATTGCGCAATATAGGTACCCTGTGACACCGATAGTCTGTGAGAGGCGGGAATCGTTCGTCGCGAACTTGGACGTTCGATTATTACCTACGCTCACACCTGGCCGCGTACCGCCATTCACGCCATTTTCGTATCACGCGCGACTCTGGCGGCACACGCTCGCGCACACGCACGCGAGCGGGGCACAGGCACGCGTACGCACACACGTTCGGACGTTAGACGACGAGCGCCGACACACGTGGACGCGACACATGCTCGGAGCGCTTCAAGGAATTGGTACGACCTTAAGCGTCGCGTGACGTCATCGCCACACGAGTATAAACTTGCTCGTCACGATTGGTTATATCCTGCGTCAACTCGTTCGTACTACGCATCACATGGTCGCGATTTGTCGTAACAATTTTCAGTATCGAGGAATCTAGGAATACGATAGAAACGTGGTTTCCGCTTTTACATCCTGTTTGTACCGGAAAATATTTACGTTGCTTGCCATTCTTACGAGAAAGAAACGATCATTGTCTGGTAGCAATGAAATCGCATTATTTTACTCATTGAAAATCCCTACCTTGGAAACCAGTGATGCTTATTTACACAAATATCGGTTGACCAATAAAAAAATTGAGAAACTGAAATATTTCAATTTATTTGGAAAAGTTTCATCATTTAATCAAAATAGAACCACATAGGTACATTGGAATAAATGAGCATCAAAGTGTAGGAAATTAATTTAAATGTAGTTATTGTCCTTATGATGTTTCTTCTTCAAATGTTACGGGATTTTATTGTTAATATTATAGATAAAATATTCTACAAACTTATCGAAATTGGTCGATTTCAATGGATATTATACATTAAAAGTATACGCATACTTCGACCTACCTGTCGGATTTTTCTCATGTGTACGTAAAGGAATTCGTCGAAATTTTTAGCCCGCGTGAAATTCGGTATGTATCCTCATCCTCGTCGAAATGCCGATGCCGACTCATGCGCCATTCGACGAAATTGAGAGGTGGCTTTCAAAAAAATGTCCAACCGTTCGCGACAAATATTTTTGGAATGCGAGGTGGGGGGGGGGGGGTAGATTTCGTTGGACCGTGTATAATATCCACGTGCCACGGTCGACCCCGCCTGTTCAGAGATTCTCGAGTCCTGACGTCAGCGTCGAAGCATTTCCGACGCGCTGCATTTCATCGTCACACACCGCGCAGCGGTCCCGACGAAGAAGCTAGCGGGGAGGTGGGGTTTAGCTCTCTAAACGTTCCTGAAACTCCGTCTTTTTCTCGTTGTTAGTTATAGCTTCCACTTAGTCACCGTCGCTTCTCAATTCGATTATCCCCTTTCGCATCGATCTCCGTGCTCGCAGCATTCTACGGTCTGAAACTTTCGTGGAATTTTGATTACAGGGATATTAGAAATGTGCCTCGATTATTAGACTACATCCGACGCTCATTTTTTTTTGTCCCCTTCGAACTTCCTTACCCCCCGCCGCCCCACCCCCCCCGACCCCTTTTTCCTTTCGCGTTGGCGATGCGTTTGTAGACGCTTCGTCGCAGGTACTCTGCAAAAGGTTAACCTTCGCGACGGTTATTCCGGCTGACCGAAATTCCCCGATGAAACAATCGACACTTTGTTTGCTTGGGCGCAGCTGAAGCACATCCCCACCTTCGTCGTTGGTCTCGATCGCTCGGGGGGTGTCACTCGGCGACGTCTCGACACTCGAAACGGATTGATACCGCAGGTGTTCGATGTCTCGCGTCTTAATTTTAAGCACGACCCACAGCGCACGGGGCATTGGTCAAGCTAAAGGCACGCATGTCGAGAATCTGGAAATGTCTCGAGCTGCAAATAAAAAAAAAAGAACGATCCAATTTGCAATTGTAATTTTGTAAATTTGTAATTAAATTCTCCTATCAGATCCTAGCCGTATGGCCTAGTTTCCTGACCTGGTATACGATTTCTGACTCGAGCCCTGGATTTTCATTGATTCTTTATCGTAGCCTCGTGTCAAGGATATTCTATAAGAAAGTAACGACACAGGAAACGATCAATACGGTTTAACTTTGCATCGGGACCGTGTATCTTATCTTAATCCCCGAAGGTCGGCACGATTTCAGCATTTCTCCCAATCGGCGAGGATGTTTTCGTCAAATTTTTGCCGTAGTAGAGTATTTCTAGTATTGGCTGAAGCGAAAAAAAAATATTTTTCCGATGTAGTTGATAAGGTTTACCTAAGTAGGTACCTTTAGGTAAAATGAACCTGTGAAAGGTTTAGCGCGGTTACAACGGTATTTAAACTCGGCCTTGCCCCCAGTTTCGGCGCCTGCATGGCGCGTCGCGTCGTCGTGATGTGCCGCGATAAATTGAGAATTCCAAAAATTGCTCAAGGAAAGTCGTCCGTTCACCTTCCTTTGTCGCCCGCCACCTTCGGCGACGCCGGACGAGGAACGTTTATTCGAACGAGAACCCGGGTCTGAATTCTTTATGCGCAGCAGCGATGAGAGCTGAAAAGCTTCCTTGCTCGGTATCCCAGTACATACCTACATGCCTGTAGGTATGTATAAGAAAGCGATAAAGTCCGCGCACTAAAACGGTGGCCAGGCATCACTTTGTTTTATCTTTATGCCTTGTCGCCGGCATGCTTACCGCGACGTCTAGAGATCGTCGAGAAAGTATGGACTGTCCGTAGCGATGGTGAAAAAAATAAAATAAAACATGAATAAATAAGATATGAAATTCGCGGAACATGCGACAAGGACTACTACATGCGTGAAATCTCGAGAGTACGGTAGGTGTATCGGTATATCAGTATCAACGCGAACTCGCGTATAATAACATACATGGCTGCAATACGAAACTGTAACTGATATACCGTAGTTTTATTTGTCACGATTTACAACCAAAAATATCGTATGGCATTATGTTCGTAAAGCAAACTCTCACTTGGATATTATCACGGATACTCTTTTTTTTTTTATTAGGCACTAGCTGGTCGTCCCATCATTTGAAAGCAGATCCGGATTCTATTTTCAAATTCTTTAACTCGTACGTGAAATTTATCTGCTCGTAATTCTCCGACACGAGACATTTGTTAATCCCTGACGAGTTATCAGGAACGCCCATCATCAGCTACCGTGTTGGTAGGTACATTAGTGTTTCAAAAAAAAAAAAAATTCGATTGAATTTTTTTTCGAAGAGCAATGGAAAATTGTCAGAGTATCACTAGACAAAGAGGCTATCCAGATACGAGCCCTTAATATTAATATTTAAAGGCGGCGATTTTCAAATTTCTGTTTCCCATTTAAGTAACATGGGAAAATTTGTCTTTAAAATTCCGAATTTCGCAACTCGACACCGAGTGGTTGTACAAGGATGATCGAGACATGCTTTTGCAAGGAATTGGGTGCTCTACGAAAAAGATCTGAACCAAGTTTTCCTTACGTCGCGTCGTTTCAGAGATATCAAGCCTTAAAAATCTAGTTACTCGAAGGTATATCTCAAAAACGACTCGATTTACGGAAAACTTTGTTCAGACCTTTTTTGTGGAGCGTTCAATTCTCTGCAAAAACATGCCTCGATCATCCTTGTACAGCGACTCGTTGTCGAGTTACAAAATTTTAAACTTTGAAAACCAATTTTCCCGTGTTATCCTTCCGTTACGAATGGTTCCATGTATAATAGTTTTCTACATATATTTCTTCCGTTTCCAACGACAACGCCTAATCGTTCTTATTGACTTGGATCCAGACATTTTTTTACCTTTGGTTACCGGTAAAACTCGCTTATAACGACTTCGCGCGCGTGGAAGCTTTGAATTCGAGACGAAAAATAATTCTATGCGTCGCGCGAGTCGATGGAACGACCCTAATTTTCTTTGGAATTGTACCTCTATCAACCTTTTTCGACTCGTCTCGGTTGTCCTTTGTGGAATGTCGTGACCTCGTAAGGCACCCTTTCGACACGAACCATGGGAAAGCCTCGAGTGCCATATTAATACAGGCTTCACGCCTCGATGGGGGAGTTTCTTTGAAAATTATTCGAAACACATGCTAAGAGCGATGCTCGAGGACCGGGCATTCCTACATAGGTTCACATGTCGTTTCGAGTGGGTTCTCTCGCGTGAATTATTATTTCGAAGAGACGTTCTCGCCGCGCGGTAAGTACCATTCCTCTCACCAGCGTGTTCCATTCGTCGCCGACGCTAATATCGACGTCTACCAATAACATTTGCCAATTGCGTCATCTCTCCTCGGCTGACTCAACCGATCGCCCGTAATTGCACGTTTGTAAAACCATCGTGAATCGCGCGAAGACAATAATATACGCGTACATGTACACGGGATCCTACGGGACGTTGATTGCGTTATGCCAACTACGTTCGCATAAATGCATGACCTAATGCAACTTTTCATCCTATCGCTGCTTCTTACCGCATCCTCATCGCGGTGATTTACTTTTACCGCGATTTACGTAGCCAAGTTTCGTTCGAGTAATTATCCGTTGCGTACATTTTCTCCTTTCTCAGAATCACCCCGTTTATCTCGGTTTCCGCTTTTAAAAATTACTATAAAATTACAATAAAATTACAACGAAATTACAACGAAATTCCTAACAGCCAACGTACTCGTTGGTCGCTCCTTGTTTTCTTTCCATCCGCGCTCATTTCCTCGAAATCCCAAGCGTCCCATCCGTATCTTAAACGTACGCGTACGGAAAAAAGGTGAAAAAAACTGGAACCCGCGTTGACGTATTTGAAATTTCCCGGTACTCGGATTCGGCGATTCGCGCGTATATCGACCAACGGCAGCGTGACATGAGCGTGACTCAGTCAGCCGTCGGCAGCGCCGTGGCCCGTGCGGGCAGAGGTGGGGACCCCGTAGCGTAGTAGAGGCACTCTTGGCCGCCGCTGTCGAGGGGACCATGTGATATCTCGATGACAGGACCACTGTCAGTGTCACTACCGACGGCACGGTGAACGGACGGACAGACGCGTAGTAGTAGACATTCCCCTTCCCCTTTTCGAAATTATTTGTTATTGATTGACAGGAGAGGAAAAAGAGAGAGAGAGAGAGAGAGAGAGAGAGAGAGAGAGAGAGAGAGAGAGAGAGAGAGAGAGAGAGAGAGAGAGAGAGAGAGAGAGAGAGGGAGTGAGAGCGGGCGGGAGAGAGGGAGGTGATTATCACTTGGAAAAATAGATACTGCGAATTGTGCATTTCGGATCGGATTAGGAGACTCTCTTGCTACGCGTGAGTAATTTTTTCTTCTTTCCATCAATCGTCGCGACGTTCGCTCTTGTTCTTCTCAGCTTTGATGCCGCTAATTTTTCCATCCACAATGCCCATTGTTCCCTACGCGTAGGTACGCCGCGTACCTCCACTTTCCAACGTCGCCTACAAATTGTCATTTTCGTTGCCGTTGAATATTACACTTTATCCATAGTTTAACCGTCGCATTTCACCACCACCACCACCACCACCACCGCGCTTAATTAACCGTACTTACGTACAATCTTTTCCCTATATTCTTTTGTCTCCTTTACAACGCACCGGTCTTATTAACGATTCTACCGCTCGTTTCAACACTCCTCGTTATAGTACTATAATTAATTGCTCTGTTCTCCTCGTAGCATGTGCTATGCAAACGCATACGCGTCCTATAATTGAATTTCTTTCTCCTACCACGTTCGATTCACGGATATCTCTCTATCCACGCGTCGTGCGGTGATACACCTCGACTTGGACGAGAGGCGAGGGACAAAAAATCATTCTCGAAAGTTCTTTGTCAGTCAAGGCCATCCGAATGAATACGGAGCATTGCAACATCCGTGGAAAATTTGTTGTTTTCCTTCGGCTCTTAAGGGATCCGCGACGCCGTAATAACGACTTGCTTGTTATTATAATACACCCATGGCGCATCGACGAGGCCGATAGAGAACAACAGATAAAACTCGGCCGGCCTTTATCTATCGCCACGCTTAAACGCCTATACATATTTCACGTGGAATCGACCGATGCGTATACAATCTGTGTGCATACGCGCTCGAGCGTCCGCTACCGTCCGCTATCTCTACCTATATATGGTGACCGTGACAATTTGTTTACTGCAAAATCGACCTTGACGGTGTCTGTCGCCCAACGCCCGGGTGATTGCTCCACTGATCTCGTCTCTCGGGTATAACCCGCTCTCTACGCCACTTTACTCCACGATTCGCAACAATCGGTGTAAAATCACTTTCTTTCAATAGTCACGATCGCGCGACGACCATAAAAATATTGTCACATTTTTTCTTCTCTTTTCATTTTTTTTTCTCTCTTTCTCTTTCACCGTTCCGCGAATTGTAAGAAAAACGCTCGTCGCGGTAAACCACGCGCGCGCACCTATCAGTTTTCTCGGTTCGCGGTAAGCTGATCCGTCGCGATGTTTACCCATTCGTTAAATTATTTTTCACTCTTGCCTCGGAAATTTTGTTAACGGCTCGAAATACTCGTGTTTTTTGCGGAGCAATCGAATTATCACGCCGAGCGAATCGCAATAACAACAACGACAATAACAATCGTCTCGAGTTTTTACGCGCAGAAACGTGCAGCAGCGACGGTTGTTCACTCGAGTCTCGAGTCTCGAGTTACCGCGCGCCTAATATTTTCCGTTGCAGTCGACGTAACTAGGTTTTGTCAACTTATCATTCGTTATCTCCAACTTATAATACGTGCCGAGATACGAGCTAGTCGTCGATATAATAATATCACGATATTTCGGAATAACACGTGCAAAAAAATAAAATCAAGAGGACATCGAATCGATTCTTGTTCTCGAAAAATATTACCAAGTTCTGCTGTCTTGTGCCGTTTCTGCTCGACGCTCTCTCATTGTCTCCCACCGTCGCGCAGTGGAAAAAAACCAGTTTTCGTCAAAAAACCTTAATTTTCCACCGATTTTCAGCACATTCCCTTAAAGTGTTCCTCATCAATTTTCCTTAGTAAATTTAAATCAATTATTCGCGATGGGTATTCTTGTTGCGCGTCAGTTTAACTGAATCCCAAGTTAATTTTAGTTTCATTTGTTTGTTTAGAAATTATTCTCGTCGAAAGAAAAATCGATAACGACCATTTTAAGAGAAAAATGATCAAAATCGGTGAAAAATTGAGGGCTAGCGGATTTTTTTGAGGAATAATGAATTTTCTTCCCACTGTGGGGTGACGGAGTCATCGCTCTAATTGACGTAGGTACACATATCCTGGTACCTATATAGGTGCTACGTTTGTACAACGATACTGGTCTTTGCTCGCGATGTCGCAACTTTTCGACATTTCCGTTTCTCAAAATTGTTTGACTTGTGACGCGACGATCCGATATGTCGCAGCTATCGTTCGTATATTTCGCTCTACCGTCTTTTTACGTCGATTGTGTGGAAAAAAATTCCGACGCGTACCGGTTATCAACAGGAAGTCGAGGCTGGCGAGACCTTGTATTTGTTGACGGTCAGCCACGTACGAGACTCGTAAACCCTTCGCGTTCTCGCATCTCCTCTCGCCTTTCCCGTTTTATTTTTTCCAACGAAATTCGCCAACTCTGCGGATCCGAGAAAATCTATACACGTTGCGTGAAATCACCGAGACCTATCGGTTCTGTCCAAAGGGTTGAATCAGAGCAGACTCATCGCGAAAGTTCGGAAATTCTGACTCACGACCGATTTTATCGGCTGCATCCTGGAAACGAAGTACGATAAATTCAGATAACAGAAAGCTTTTCCCCGTATCTTCCGCCAATTTAACCGGGTATTCTAGTCTTCCAAACGGGTTCTTTCCAGGCGTTTTTTTTAAATTCGATAAACATTTTTTTTCAACAGATAATCATCAATGCTTTAAATACTAAAAAAATTCTCAAAAAAATAATCAAAATTCAAAAAGTGATCGTCTGGCAAAGACAAAATTTTGCCTCCTGGTTGACACTACACCAACGCTTCTAGCCATCTTAAAAAAAAAAAGATTCCCAATCAGTAAGAATCTGGTAGGGACGATGGAGAAGCTCGATGCCCAATTTCAAGCTAGTCAGTTCAGTAGAACTTGAGATATCATGTCCTGCGTGCTAAAAAAAGTAATTTGGAGAAAAAGTCGAACGTCTAAACTTTGAAATTGGGTAAGAGAAAAAAAATGGATTTTTTCAGAAAACGAACGTGTAACAGACAATATTCATGGTCAGAGAAAATATACCATTCTAAAGAGCTGATGCAATATCGACAACGTGACTATTAAAGCGCGAAGGTTCTCTTCAAACGTAAATCTCTCGTCTACCTGTTCAAAAGTAGGTATAACTTGAATAACAATAAGTAAAGGAATTGAAATCATCGACATGGGTTAAAAAAAAAATATAAAAAAATTGTATCGAATAGAAATAGGAGATTCGGGTTGTTGAACCGCGCCACGAAATTTCAACCGTTCGCCGAGTACAATTTTACCAACTCGAGTGCAGTTACGTTCGTACGGGTGTACGATTTTATCTGCCGGAAATTACAGACAAAAACGCCCATTTTTATAAATGATACGTTCGGTGTTCCGTACTTGCATCGCGATAACGCGGAAAAACCGCACGATGCTTCGGTCACGCCGCGATAGTATCGTGCAGTACACAAACTTCGGTAGTGCGAATACCTACCATCGATAGAGAGTGATCGGGTCGAAGTATCGTAGACGGAGTGAGGTCGTTTTCGTTGAATTTGATCGTTCTACCGATCGGACGATCGAGACATCGTCGAAGCATTCGCCTGGCTTACGCTTTAGCCGTACCAGTGTTTGGCATATCTCGTCTCTGTAATATTGACGATCCAAGCACCTACCTACTTCGGTTGTTACGATCAGTCGACCACATAGGTATCCATCGAAGTCTCGTTCTTCGTCGACGTATTCTCAAATATCTTCGCTCTACCGTCCCGCGTATCTACTAATCTAATATTATCCAAATAATATTATAATATTGTAAATGTAATATTATTAAAAATAATCTAATATTATTCATCACGTTGCGCGAACAGGGCGACTGGATACCTACTTGTCCCATCATTCGAGAAAGGCGACGATCGCCGCGGAAAAAATATCCCAACGAGAGGAATTCAACCCTCTTTTCGTTGCCGGAGAATAAAGCGTGGTATCCCAATGAGATCTTCTTTGGCACTGGCCCAAAGAAGTCTCTACTCGCGAGTAGCAGATAGCATTAGCAAGTTTCTGCAGACATCTTCCACAGGTGTTAAACTTAGATCGCGCACTAATTAAGTTCTACCTAAATCTGAGCTCGCGCAGTCTGTAAGAAATTAAAAATAAACAAACAAATAATTAAATCAACGAATTAGATAAATAATCGCGAAATATCCTCTCGTACAGGTGTTACGGATCGTTTTTTGATTTTTCCAAACTACCCGAGATTTATCCCCCCATGAAAATTACAAGGCTACGCCGAAGTGAAGCTCGTGGTCGTGAAGTGTCGACTCTCGTGTTCATTGGCCGACAACCAACCGATGAAAAAGTAAACGATGAAGGAACGAAACGAAAAAACCTGCGCACTCACACAAGCTCAAAAGCAAAAGTTATTTTTGGCCAACGTTGTTGGCGCAAGAAACGGCATCGGGACGCGTTACGCTCAGTTTTAGAGAGGCGTCGACGGAAGACGCAGCGCGGCGCAGAGACCGCTCGACGTCCCGACGCGCTGATCCCTCGATTTACAACGAACGAACGATTTAATTAACGAACATATATATGTATACGTAATATTAAAAAAAAAAATTATACATACATATAACGAAATACTAGAAACGATACGATCAAATGAACCATGGTCACCATGGATTCGCTCGACATCGCCAACATCCTCGCTCAGGAACTCTTCTATCAACAGGTAACACAGCGTGTCCCATTTTTCCGACCTCGAATTACGAAAATTGAAAGGAAAACGAAAACCAACATAAAAAAAACGCGTCTCCCACCAAACTAATCTCGCGATTTTCGAAATTACACGGATAGGTATTTCGTCAGGCAGGGATTATCGATTCTCGTGGAAAATATTTCACGCCGATTAGATATATCGCGCCGGTTATCGGGAAAAAATTGAAACGTTATCTGAAAGTTTTTGCCCATTGGAAATCCCCCGCGGACTCGTCATTTTTCACCGCATCGATTTCTCGATCGTTCGTTTCACGTCGCTCTGATCCCATTTTCGATAACGATCGAAGGACCGTTCAATTATTGACGATCTCGTTTGTTCTCCTCGTACATTTTCGCCGTTATCATCATCGTCGTTGTTATTACCATTCATTTTTTTCCAACTACTTTTCTTGCTCCCCAATTAGAATCTGACCGAATCAATTTTTACTCGCGCGGATCAACGCGGATTAAACGTTCGCGTGTATTTATTTATAGATCGCTCGCGCTACTAGGCAATTATGCGCGCGTTCGCGTTGCTGCGAAGCTCGTTTGCAAATAATGATGCGACTTCCCTCGGGATGTTTGTCGCGCAAGTCGCGCAAAAAATGTCTCCTATTTCCGCTTTGTCGATTCGCCTTTGTTTCTTCCTCGTTGGCGCGATAAAAATATCAGGTTCAAGGTCAACATCTTGATTTCGAACAACAATTATAGCGAATCGACACGTTTCCCGCTGATTTTCCTTTGTTTCACTCGCTCGCTGCGGTCACGCTATTATTGCAACAGTCATGCCACGGATCCTTTATTCTCTACTACTTAGGTGCAACGATCACGAGGCGGCTGAGGCGAAGATAACAAGCGCGTTAGGACATATACGATTCGTACGTGAACATCGGCACGCGTTATTCTTGTACTCTTATTTTATCGGCGAGATAATTGCGGAAAGTAAACAAACGTGATAAATGCCTCGCCACGGCGTCCAATGGCCGGCGCTGATAACGAACCGCGTTTCGTTCACGCGCTCTCTCGTTCTCGCGATATACGCGTCTTGTCTCTTTGTTATACCTAACTGAAACTGCATTGCATTATTGATTTATTTAGTTTTAAACGCGATTCTTTGGAAATATTGCGGAAAGAATACGAGGAGTACTTACTAAATATAGACAAAAATTAAATATAAATATAAATAAAAATTTAATATAAATATGATTAAAAATTGAATATAAATATAAAAAATAAATTTAAATATAAATGTGAACAAAAAATTGAATATAAATGAAAATAAATGTCAAATGTTAATATATCCTCCGTATTTATGTATATCAATTTCTAAAATTACCGGATGCGTTAAAACGTCGACGAGAAAGTTATCGAGCAAATCTAAGTGGATTCGTCGATTACCCTCTCCGTGCGAGTTGGCGAATTCTCTGAAACGCTCGAATCGACGTTTGCTCGTAGATTAGATAATTTTAGCGATGATTCTTTCCAGAGATAGCTATCCACAGCTACCCTTCCCCTTTGCCACGTTCTCTGAAGCCACCTACTCTCCTCGCATCGCGATAACGTATCCAACCCCTGCAAGTCTCTGATCTTGTGGATTTAACAAAAAAAAAAAAATGTATAAAATGTTCCCTTTAATTTTTTTGATACGCAATCACGGTTATTTAAAAACCGATGATGCTGAAAATTGTCACAAGCACGGAAATTCTGCAAGGGTTGGCGCACCGACTAAAATAGTTACCACTCTCCCATTCGTCTCCTTTAACAGCGCGCGCGCGCGCGTGCGTGTGCGCGTGTCTGCCTTTGCGATTTTTTCATCCGTTGTCTCGTTACGGATGCATCGTTGGAAAAGATTTCTCTAATTAGAGACACGTGTTGTGCAAAACCTGCAGGGCGCATGATCTTTTTTCCCTCCTCCCAAGCAATCTGATCCCACGTCCGATATATACGTACCTACTACTTGCAAAATTGTAGTAAGCGCACGAGCGTCGTTACACTTTTCAATCGGGCGGATTGTTGGAATTGTGACTTTTTTGTTGCTAATCGCGTGGTTTTTTCTTCTTGTGATTTACAGCTGGTTTCACTCGACGGACTGCACAGCGGGGTGCCAACCCGGACGACACCCACGCTTACACCGACCACGCTACGTAGTATCGAGCAGACCTTCTTGGAGTTGACCAGCGAAACTGCCTCGCACAGCAGAGAGGCTGGTTTTGTACCACCGTTGGTCGAACCGTCCCAACCAACACCTGCTCAAACTCAAAATACCGGCTACGTTAACAACAACGGGCACTCCATACTTTTGGAAAACCAACAATCCCAACCGCAGCAAACTCGTCGCAACATGGGCGGTAGGCGACCGACGAGGACGATTGGTATGAGTCCCGAGGAGGAGGAAAGGCGACAAGTTCGTCGCGAAAGGAATAAGATGGCAGCAGCGAGATGCCGCAAGCGAAGAATGGATCATACCAATGCTCTCCTGGAAGTAGGTGTAGCCCCTAAATTTTTGAACATGATTGTTTATCAATTTAGTTTCCAGTTTATCGATTTATTTGTTTATTTTTAAACGGGGTTTCGTTGCTCGGTCTATCGTGGTGTTGTGAATCCGTAATAACGTGATTTTCGTTTTTTCTTCTCAGGAAACTGAGGGCTTGGAAATAAAGAAGCAAAGCTTGCAGGATGAGATTCAACAGCTACAACAAGCAAAGGACGACCTCGAGTTCGTATTGGAAGCGCACAGAGCTGTTTGTCGTCTGAGAGCTTCGTCGCCGCCCGACGTGAAGCCTGTTATCAAGAACAACGAAGCGATTTCGGTGAACGATCAGTTCGCGGAACCGATGAAGAGGGCGGCTATATCCGCTAACAAACCGAATCGACCGAACTCTCTTCCCGTTGGCTTCGACAACAACAATAGACCGGCTGCTCTGGGAATTTTTACCGAACCGAAGGAACGACCGGACACGTTGCAGTTCAAGACCGTCGAGACTCCTGCGTTCATGAAATCTGTCCCAGAAGTCGCTGGTGTACCGATAACTACACCGTCGAGTGGAATGCCGTTTAACTTTGAGTCCCTGATGGAAGGTGGTACAGGATTAACTCCAGTTTCCACACCGTTGGTACCATCCTGTTCGACCCAGCAAAGAAACAATCTCTCGGCCGTTGATCTCAGCTCGCCGGATGCCAATCCTCCAAAACTCGTCAGCTTGTGACGCCAGGAAGACGATATCGAGTACGGATCGAATGAAAACGATCCTGAATGACGATGAGATAGTCTGTTATCTCGCGCGAGAGCAATATTCGTTGTAACCTGGCATACGCGTCGTGTGACGCGCGTTTGCTTCGAGAACCAGATTCGGCAGCCTCGTCCGGGGGCATTGTTTGGGATTGTAGAGATCTTAGCCCAAGATGTATGATATATTCGGCAACGCGAGAGAACTCGATCCGTTCACCAGGATGAACCAAATTATAATATACACAACACCGCCATGATAACTCTGCCAATTATTATCGAGCCAAATGACAATACGTTTGCTTGGAATTCTATTGTGCAACGCTACCGAAATATTCCGATTGATGATTGCGCGCAGTTTTTAGCCCCCCGTTTTTCCAATTCAAACGCGTTTTTCCCCGCCACGCTGGTCTACTTCGCGGACGGGTGTGGCTAACAACTGAAACTGAAAATACGAAAAGAAAAATGTTTTTTGACCTTCTTTTGAGAGGCTGTGTCGAACAGCTCAAATTTGTCATATTCTACGATGTATTATGTAACATGTAAGAACGTAAAAGTATCGAGTCAAACTTTAAACTGAAATGCTAGGCGATGAAGTCTAACATTGTATCAGGCGGTTTATACAAAAATTCCACTCGCGACACCCACGAGATGATACATTTCGCATCAATTCTCTCGTGGCATCGGTGTTCACGCACCTCTCTCTTGCTCTCTCTCTCTCTATCTGTCTAGTTACGCTAGCGCTGAGAGCAAAACGTCTGTGAGCGAGTGATATTTTATACATCTATATGCATATATACGTACGTCTATATATATATATATATATATATATATATATATATATATATATATATATATATATATATATATATGTGTGTGTGTGTGTGTGTGTGTGTATATATATATGTATATATATATATATATATATATATATATATATATATATATATATATATATATATATATATATATATATGCGCGTGTGCGTATAAAAACAAATTAGAAAGTAAAAATAACTAAAATCATTATTTCGTATCGTGTAAGTGAGGAAGAATGCTGAATTTTTATATTATATTATACGCTACATAAATTTTACTAGATAAGAATACAGTTTTAGCTCAAGTGTGGCGTAGGTTAAGATGATATATGAAATTATTAAAAGTAGACAATTTCAACGAATCGCCGTCATCTCTGGAACTTGTTCTCACGAAAATTCTATACCTCGAAACGAGGTAATTTTTTGTACAGGGTAGCAGCAAATTGGAAATGTTCGATTATTTATTTATTAACACCAATTACGGCACACTAATTTGACAACTGTTCGCGAACGTGATAAATCTAAGCTATCGACAGTAGAGACATTGGAAATGTCACCGCGACTGATTTTAACGTAACGTTCCGACGAAATCGAAATAATTTTATTACCACAATTTTTAACATTAAAAAAGAAAAATCATTTGTTTGTTGTTGTTTTTTTTTTTTTGTTGGAAAATCAACATTTTTAAGAAACTCCAGTTATCTTCGGACGAATTTAACCGACGTGCTGATCCTTCGTGTGATTGATTTCGCAAACACTCGTGCCCAAGTTGATCGCAACGACGATTGACGATAATAATGATAATAATGATAATGATAACGATAAAATTTTGCCAATTTTCTACGTGATCAGTCAATATTACTAGCTGCAAACCTCAATCAATATTAATATACCTGCGAAAAGGGTTAATTAATCCATCCATAAATATTATGATATACACGTATTTTATAGCATATGAAATTTTTGCATGACCTCAAGCAATATTGTATTAATATATTTATATCTGATTGCAATTGCGATGCTGGTGACCGGATACTTCGTGCTCCGTAGTATAAACTAGCGATTTTTTTTGCATTCGCTAATCTACGGTTCGTGCCTCGCAATTAGCAACGAAGAGCTTCGCCACGATTGTTTAATAACGTTTTAATACACCACTGATGACGCAATATATTTTCTTTAGTTTGGGTAGCCAATAAATGGCTTTGAAATTTTACGCTCGAATTGTACGAAACATTATTTCTTTATACCTTCCCATTTCAAACTCTTCCTTCGTTGCTGCGAAATAGTAAAGTAATTAGATTGGTTCAATAATAGAAACAAAGACATTGCGTAGAGAATTTTTTACGGTCGTGTATTGCATAGAGCGGGGAAATATTTCGCTTTAAGGAGGGGGCAATTTGTGATTTGGTTGCCGCGACATGAGTAATATAATTTTATTAAATTTAATTATATATTATTGTACAACTTTTGAGGTATGTCGCAAAAAATTTTCAATGAAAAATATCGATGAATAAACCGGTGACGTTGAATCCTCCAGAGACGCCTCGAAAAAAAAGTGGTTTTGCGATGAACATTATAACTCGTTACCGGATCATCTGAAACAAAAAAAATTGATATGCATTTTAAAGGTGATGTATTTCTCGAGGTAATCAGGAAGTTTTTTTTCTTTCAATTTTTGATATTTTTGAATAACAAATTAACCGCGATTTTTTTTTAGCTAAAATCGCGTTTTTCACTTCCAAGTGCTGCAAAAATAGTCACCGGTTTATTCGTCAATATTTTTCCGTTGAAATTTTTTTCTGACATACTTCAAAAGTTGTACTATAATATGTAATTAAATTTAATAAAATTATACTACTCATGTCGCCGCAACAAAATCACACTAATATGCTTTTTTTCGCCTTTAAAACCCTACAACTCCCCCTTAAGAATTGAAATTGGTCTGAGAGAGAGTAATCTGCGCCTCTTGAAACATAAACTCGATACCGACCACCTTAAAACCGTGTTTTCTCTCTCTCTCGCTACCAGGAGTACAGGAAAACGAAGAACTAGGCGGAGCTCCGCCCTTTCCAGTCACCTTGTATCAGCCGCCATTACTGTTCGACGCGCGTGATTGGTTGCCTCGTTCGGAAACCAACATGGTCGCCCTGGGCGTGGGGGACAGTAACGACGAGCTCCTCAGGCTCTGTGATTCTGATAACGAGACTCGGAATATGTCCAATTTGGGGTCGTTTGGTGACGGATGATGAATGCTTGGTTGCTCGACAGCAGGCGTTAGATTGTTGTCATTGTAATCAACTTTTGCAAGTAGGAACAATAGCTCCAAAACAGTGAAGTATACGAGTTTCATTGTGAAAATCGATTTTTTCGTAAATCCTTCCTTCAATTGGGCGGTTATCAGCATTGGATACGAGCAATAATCAACAAATGGTGCTTGCTCCGAAAGAATACTCAAACGAGGAGGCATCGACGGATTGTAAAGTACAGAAAAAATACTTTGCTACGCTTAATTGTACTCCGAAAGAAACATATTTCACGCGAATCGCTTGATAAGTCACTGCAAAACGCACGTAGAACAAAATCATTCGTGAAAATCCTCAAAACAGGTAAATTCTCGTGATCAATTTGGCGCCTGTTGACAAACAACCCACTACGCAATATACTACAGAATCGCCAAAACGGTGGTTTTCGGTCTCCTATTATCAGGGTAACAGGAAAGCGAGTAGCATACCTCTTCTTTCCGCGTGTTGCGTGGCGGAGCATCGGCGTACGTGATTCACAAGCACGCGACGCCATTTGGATCTCGTACGACGTTGAGATTGGTCCCGGGTCTCCGCCTTCCAACCAATGCCGTGGGTCCCTGATGTAGCCACGCCTCGTGGGAGAGGCTCAACCGCTCAGCATTGCTTACCTCCTCGGGTCTCTTGTTCTCCTGATACCAAAACTCCCAACGCGTCAGTTTCGCCGATCTTAACCACTGTGGCAACTCCATCTTTTGACAAACGAATGGATTCTATGACACTTTGAGGGTATAGGCGGATGAATTTTTCTTCGAATTGAGTAGAAATATAAATGCACAATTAGCAATCAAGAGCTTCTCCATTGTCGTTTAATAACGTTTTGATACAAAAATGATGACACAATTTATTTTCGCAAATTTATAGCCAATAAATGTCTGAAATTTTGAGCGCGAATTCTGTAAATATGGGAACGGAAATTTTTTTAATTCACGCAATTACGCGTATTGTATGAATTTTTATAGCTTTCCGTTTCGGATGTATAGTTTTTCGTTCCTGCAAACTGGTAATTGATCTGGATTAATATGGAAAATAAACTGGCACGAGTAGACCACAGTTTACGTTTATGCGCGTGCATGGAGCATAGGAACGTTTTAGCAGTAGTTGCCGTGAAAGTGGAGATCGCTAGATTATTCGATGTATAAAAGTGAACAGCGCATCTTTCAAAAATAACCCGATACTAGGGATGTCACGCAAGGTTTTTTTGCTCAAAGGGTACACAATACTGGAAATTAGGCCACACGCTCTCGGTTGAGGCGCCGAATATCTGGTAGCTAAATGTTCGGCAACCTATGAAATACGCTTCAAAATACGTCAGAAAACGGAGCGGCGACCAAATCTGACATGCGTCGAAAATTCGAAATTTGAGAAGGCGACAACTGTAATAAAATGTCATTCAGGGCAATATATTTCTCATCAATGTGTTTGGTTTTCTCATGATAAAGTATCTGGCACGTGGCCGAATAGTCGGGAGAATACAGAATAGTAGCCGGAAACATGTGTGGCACGCCTACCCTATATCCACCGCCTGCGGTAGAAGCGTTTAAACCGAGTTTTTTCACTCTCGTTACTAGGAGTACAGGAAAACGAAGAGGTACGCGAAGCTCCGCCCCTCCAGTCACCTTTCATCAGCCGCCATTACTGTAGGATGCGCGTGATTGGTTTCCTCGTTCGGAAACCAACATGGCCGCCCAGGGCGTGGGGGACAGTAACGACGAACTCCTCAGGCTCTGTGATCCTGATACCGAGACTCGGAATATGTCCAATTTGGCGTCGTTTGGTGACGGATGATGAATGCTTGGTTGCTCGAAAGCAGGCGTTAGATTATTTTCATTGTAATCAATTTTTGGAAATAAAAACAATAGCTTCAGAACAGTGAGTTGTACGAGTTTCATTGGAAAAATCGAATTTTTCGTAAATTCTGCCGTCAATCGTGCGGATTTCAGCATTGAATACAAGCAATAATCAACAAATGGTGCTTGCTGCGAAAGAATATTGAATCGAGGAGGTATCCGCGGATCGTAAAATATAGGAAAAGTACTTTTTTACGGTTAATTGGAGTCTGAATAAAATATATTTCACGCGAATCTCTTGATAAGTCACCTCAAGACGCACGTAGAACGAAATCATACGTAAACATCTTCAAAAAACAGGTAAATTCTCGTGATCAATTTAGCGCCTGTTGACAGGCAACTCAATACGCAATATACTACAGAATCGCCAAAACGGTGGTTTTCGGTCTCCTAATATTAGGATAACAGGAGAGTGAGGAGCATACCTCATCGCTCCATGGGCGGCGCATCGGTGTACGTGATTTAAGAGCATGCGACGCCATTTTGATCTCGTACGACGTTGAGATTGGCCCAGAGTTTGCGCCCTCCGGCCAATCCCGTGCGTCCCTGACGTAGCCACGCCTCGTGGAAGTAGCTCGACCGCTCGGTATCGCATACCTCCTGAAGTCTCCTGTTCTCCCGATACCTAAACTCCTAACGCGTCAGTTTCGCCGATTTTAACCACTACGGCAACTAACCTTCATCTTTCGACGAACGAATGACATATTTTGAGGTTATGGACGAGTGAATTTTTTTCCGGATTGAACCAAAATTTAAATGCACATATAAATGCACAATTATCAATCAAGAGCTCCTCTACGAATGATTAATAACGTTTTAATATACCAGTATTGACGCTATATATTCTCTTTGGCTTCAATAGACTATAAATGTCATCGAAAATTGGAGCTCGAATTGTGTGAAATATTATTATATAATATACATTGCTATCTTTAAACGTCAAAGATCCACTCTTAATTGCTACTAACTCGGTTCAGGATAAATAAAATCTCTCACAATGCTGAATTATCATTTTTATTCATATGTATTTCCGGAAAGAGAAAATACACAGTAAAATTACAAAGTAAATTTTCATGGTACTACCCACAGTGGTAAATGGTGTTACTCGTACGTGGGTTCGGAATACAATAACGAATATTAACAAACAGATAACAAGAAATGCATATTTAAATTGGTAAAAACTAACTATGTAATAATTAGCGTAGAACTTATAATACTTTTCTCTGTGAATACTACTTTCAACATTTTTTCTGATACCTCAAGCCTTCTCTTAATAATTATTCAATAAATATTAAATTTATTTCATACAATTTTTGTACAATATTTTATTGCTGTTATAAACATTTGTTACGAAGCAAATCCTGTTATGCGTTGCGTAGCTTTAAATTCCTCTACTGCATCCATTTCTTGATAACGATCAAACTCCAATGAAAATGAAGCCTGCCCAGAAGTGAGAATACGCAGAGTCGTCGAGTATCCCAGCAATTCGGCTAATGGTGTTAGCGCGTAAACTACCTGGAATAATTAACAAAAGTTAACGATATATAGTAGCTGTAGTGTTCGAAAGTGATCTTATAAAAATTATTGTACCTTATTAGAACCACGGGACGTCACTTGTTGTATGTGAGCTCGGCGTCTGGAAAGATCTGCCAGGATCTGCGAGATGGTATTCTCAGACGCAACGATTTCCAACTGCATTATTGGTTCAAAGAGTGCTGTACCGCCAGCACGCAGGAGCTGTAAAAGCAATTTACATTCGATAAGAAATAACGTTCATGTTACAAAATTTTATTCATTGTTACGCCATTAATCAATCGTACCATTGATACGGCACAAGGCGTGGGAATAATATAAACGTTCAACTACGTAGAAATGATAGTTTCCATGCGCATGCAATGTGACAAAATTGGCGAATATCGATCGAGTTAAGAAAGCTTGATGAGATTAAACACCGTTTGCTCTTTGTTACTTTAGCCAGATTTTCCGTACACTTTTATTGCTTTGCAAAATGTTAGGACTCTCTGAAGAAATTCCCCAACTGCCGTGCATGATTCGTAGTTCAAGTTTTGCAATACCCGTATTGTTGCGTGTTTCTTTACCTTTTGTATACACTGCGTCACTGCTGCTGATACCATTGTGTCCGAAGTACCTCTTCCGATTTCCAGCCAATGTAACATTATTCCAACATTGATGACAGGACAACCAAGTTTCGGCCCGTGAGCCAGAGCTGTAGTTACTCCGTTACTGACGACTTGTAAAATCCTGGGACTTAAGCTGGTGGTATTCGCTATATAATTCGGAGACTTGTCCAGCATCAAAATATCTTTCTTATAATGTTCCGCGAGAGCGGACATTGTTATCTTAACATTATGGTTGGTGTTTCCAATTTTATGCGACGTAACGTAGGTGTCTTTTATGGTATTTTGAAGACTCTCCTTATATGCAATCTGTAACGGCCCTAGATCAGCTTCGATATTGTATTCGCTACGTATTCTGTCTTTTATAACTTCCAGATGCAATTCGCCCATTCCTGATAAAACTGTCTGCCCAGTCTCTGCATCTTGAGACACTCGAAGACTCGGATCTTCCCTTTGCAATTGTTCCAACGCGATGTCGAGGGGTATTTGGTATGCTAAAGAAGGTGGTTCGATGGAACAAAAAAATACCGGGCTCGGTATACGCGTGCTGATCCCAAACAGACTATCCACATCTTCCGCGGTCACATTATCATGTTTTTTTGCTGCTTTTTCAACTTGACTAGCAGTCGATGCATTCGAAGTCATCACATCACCCGTTACTGTGGATTTCAGTCCAGCTACAGCTGCGATACTGCCACATTTCAGCATAGGAGTTTCCTTGTATTCATCCGCGTAAGCGACGTAAAGTCTACCAATTTGTTCAACTTTTTCTTGCTGGATGTTATAGATTTTTTGCCCCTGTTTTAGTTGACCCGAATATATTCGCATGAAGGTGAGGGGACCTCGCTGTTTATCGTGTATAATTTTGAAAACTCGAGCAGCAAAGTTATCCTTGAAACAGGAATAATGTTGGGCGTTGGGATTACCCTCCGGCGATGGTAAGTAAAAGATGATGCTATCCATGAGTGGTTGAACACCGATGTTTTTGTATGCGCTACCCAATACCAAGGGTACACCTTTTCTACTGATGGTACTTCTTCGTAGGGAATTTAACAACATTTGAGATGAAACTTGTTCCAATGATTCCTGTTCTATGATAATTTCTGCTAGTTTATCATCTAAACCTGATAATTTGTCAGTCAATCGTCTTCGCATCTCGCATGCTCGTTCCCAGAGGCTGCCATCTTCGGCTTCTGTTAATTTCACTCGTCGAACCTTCATTCCGTTATCTTTTTTGTCGAATGTCATTAACTCTAGAGCCAACAGATCGACAATACCCGAGAGACCATTTTTATCTTGAACAGGCATTTGTGTGGGCAGAGCAACCGTATCCAGCTTGGACTCGACTGATTTTATATTCATTCCCAGATCAGCATCCAAACGGTCCATTTTATTAACATAGATGATCCGTGGCAGGTTATAATGATCGGCTTGCCGCCAAACGGTCAACGTCTGCGCTTCCACACCTGCAGAGCCATCTAAGACGACTACGACTCCATCCAGTATATTCAATGTCTGCTCGACTTCCATAGTGAAGTCTATATGACCAGGAGTATCGATCAAATTGAATCTATAATCTTTCCATTCGAACGTTACCGCCGCAGAAGTAATCGTTATACCGCGCTGACGCTCTTGTTCCATGTAGTCCGTGACCGTATTACCGTGATGTACTTCTCCCATGTTTCCGATCATTCCAGCGTAATACAACATACGTTCCGTAGTTGTTGTTTTACCTATAAATAACTGATACTATATAAAAACCTTGCGTTGATCAACAGTCGATGTATTATTCCAAAATCGAACAGTCTAAACGCGAAGAACTATAATTCAAAAAAGTTAATACGTAATCCTCGTAGAATGTTTGTACAGTTGAAAACAAGATAACGCGATTGCAATAAACAAAGATTCTTACCAGCATCGATGTGAGCCAAAATACCAATGTTTCGTATTTTGGTAAGGTCCGTTGGTTTGGTATTCGACGTTGTCATTAGTCGACTTGTCCCCCGAACAAGTTTTCGAAACTTGCACCATGTGCCCTTCAGTAAATGATGTTTCAACATATTTGTAATTCTATTTCATATGGTGGAAATAAGGTGAAACCTCAGTATTACTGTATGATGTATTCAAAAGTTTGATGCAATTCCATTCCAGAGTTTGGTTAATGTAAATCTGTTGTCTGGATTTACGTACATTTTCAACACCCTGGTTGTTCTTCAAACTAATAAAATAATCGAGCTTTAAATAAAAGACGACATAGCGTTGAGCAATGCGAGTAAACGATTGTTACGAAATTTGAGGTTATGGTTACTCGTTACCATAACCTACAAGATTATTTAATACCTCATTCATAGAACTTCGTTTCATGTTCGTTCATTGGTTACAAGCCTCGTTGATATTTCAAATACGCTTATTGTCACTTTGCCAAAATCTGATAAGGAAGATAGAAGACGCAGCTCTGTTTTACGGCTAAAAAATCCAGAACATTATTGGAAAAATAGGATATTCCGATAATTGCAGGGCAATAAAAAAACCAGGTGTTATCTAACGTATTTTTACTTAATCTTACAACGAACAAGATGATCAAGCATATCTGCTAACTTTTATTGTGCTTTCATCGAAATAGGTGTTGAATTTCTTCCAATATTTCCTGGCTTTTGGATCTTTTTTAGACCACGATGGTGCAAGATTTGGCATCAATCCTTGAACAAATCATTTCAAATTAGAACACGCCACAACAGGTATCAAAACTTGTGACACAGCTATCCTTAACATAGGTAAAACGCTTGTTGTACCTGCTTTTTGCGCCATCGTTATCATGCTGCCAATTCTTTTCTGTTGTTTTCTACACAGACCAGTGATTCTGCGAGGTAATATGCATCCGTCTGATCTAACGAATTGGCTGAGAATCAGTACGTCCTGCAAGTAATGAAATTGAAAGATAATCGGCAAAGTTAGCGTACCGTGTATCAAACATGTTATCGTACCGTGTGTTTGACGTCAAGCCCTAGCGCACATACTGAACACGAGCCTTCTGGTAGCGCAATTAATGCTGTCTGTCTGGGCGAAGGAAGTTTTACTGCTTCGATGATCAAGTTCTTGTCCTCTTTTATTTCTCTGACTATGAACGAAAATAATTTCTTATGAAATCATAGCAGTAGTAAAATTCAATATTCATTCGATCAATAGCTCGTGGTTGCATATATCTTTGTACATAGACGTAATCAACAATTGTATTAAACGACGTATCGTCTATTTCTCATATTCTTATCGTTACTCTGTAAACAGGGAGAAGTATACGATGTATTGGAATATACTTTTTAAACCTTACTAACAAGAATCAAATTTGCGTACAGCATATGCTTAATTTCAATTAATTCGATGAACACGAAATTCGCAGAATAAAATCAAAAATAACTAGGAAAAATACGGTTAGGCTATCTCAAGATTATAGTTCGCCGGGTATCTCAAAGCATTCTTCGAATTTATACAAGACGAATTAAACGTGGACTAACTTTCTTTAATCCGAGACACTGCAGATAACCTTAAGAATCTCCGAGATTCCACGGGAATTAGTGTTTTTCCAACATTTACAACTAAGTTACGGAACGCCGCCATTTTGGTCAGACATATGTATGCCGGGGACTGACATCACACACTGAAACCCGAGGTCACCCGAAGCTAACCGAAGTCTTCTGATACGTCGGTGATAATTCCCACTTTTGAAATTCAAATTCTGATCGGATAATTCGAGAAATACTTCGAAAATGAAGCAAAATATGTAGCGTATTACGAGCAACCAACATTATTTTATACGAGTGATATATGCACGTAATTAATCTGCTATAACTGAAATGATTATCATTGAACGAAAAAATGTTTCGATTTATTTTTGGCCGCGAAATGTCCTGATTGAAAAAACCTCGAATTTGGGAAGTCGAGTCATTAAAGTTCGATGACGCTGCGCTCTTCCACGATCTTTGCTGCATGAACTGTGCGAAGGAATTCCGATTCCGATGTCTCGTTAAAAATCCTGTAATATCCGTAGGGTTTCTGCAGTTCGGAAAATATTTTATGAGATAGTTTTGCATTTGCTGAAGACACGTCCTCGAAAAAATTTTGAAAACGGCGAAAAATATTTGTTTGTCAAAAGTTCAGACTGGATTAAATTTTTGAGTTTTTTTCTGCATTACAAATTCCGTCAATTATATATTTGTAAAAATATTTGTATAAACATCGTGAGAACACCAAAGGAGTAGGTCCCTACTAACTTGGAATGTTCTATTTAATAACAACGTTTATCGCAGATGAAAAAAAAAATACTCAGTATTTAGATTTTTTTACGTAGACGAATATATAAAAAAAAACTGTACTGCAAGATTGTATTGAACACTTTTTACACCTGCCGATACGTCGAAGAGATCGTCGACGTAGATCCATTCTTCTTCCATCGATACGCTTGGTCGTCGTAACGTCGAAACTGAACAGTGTTGGGAGTAATTTAACGAACAAGTTAGAGAATTGTCGATATATTTTTGGATTTCTTATTAAAATATACATTTCATCCAAAATACAAAAGAAAAAAAAATATGTACAATAATTAATTATGCAGTGTTATTGTGATAAACATGGTAATGAGTAATATTATTCCATGCGCAAATAGGTCATGCTAGAGAGACTTTCTTACAAGATTTTATAACCATTATTCTATCGTTCCCATAAAAATGAATGTATACAACGCGAAACCGTAGATATTTTTAGAAAGTTTGCATAAAAACCAGGATTTATAATTTGTGTCGCGTACCTATTATTCACATTTGCATAAACGTAATTATGAATAGAAAGAACAAGTCGAAGCTTATTATATGGCTCCATTGAACACTTCGCTCGTTGAACTGCGCTGCACATTGCAAGTTCAGGTGGCTCGGGGCGTTTGTAAAAGATTATTTGTCTGTGAAATATTAGAGGTACACCGAACCGTAGAATATTTTTATAAGGCAGTTTTGATATCAATTTGTTTACGTCTCCTTAGACGATACATAGATTTGAAATCAGGATATGTCATACGGAATAGGTGAAATAGTATTCGAAGCAAAAAATCAATTTGACACGGAAAAAATACAATCACGACAAAAGAAGCATCATTCATAGGTATTTTTTAACATGATCACTCGAAGTAATTCTGTCCAATGCACAACCCAGTTACGCGTCCAACTAACAAGTACTTCGATTCGTGTTACGAATGTTTCGATCATTTTGTCAGTTGTCGATTAAACAGCGCAGTATGAATTTTAGGAAGAACAAACTTTCGCAGGTTTGTCATTCCCGGGATACACTTTTCAACTTCGCAAACATCCAACAGATGTATATTTATACAGCATATCTCAATCGAATGATTTTTCATTGTTCATTCGCCGATGATGTAAGCGATTGATATTCCATAAATCAACCCATTTTCCGTACCTACATACTTTGTTCTAGCATCAACATTATACTAGAGTAGCAATATTATAAACGAACAATACACATTCGATGAGACACGCTGCGCAAGCTCGTGATCCATTTATCAGACAAATCGTAACGTTGGAGCCATAATTACAGATGTCTCCAGTAAATTGAGTAATATTAAAATTCGTAACGCCATAGCTGTAATTATCAGCAAGGCACTTTGCTTTGTGTATTAATCGTTAGGCGTTGCTTCTCTGCTTCTACTGCTTCGCAGCTTATCAGACAGAAAAGAAATTTTAAACTATTCGAATTTATATTTCTAGTTTAGGTACTGATATGTAGATACAACTTGCGAACTCTTACGGGTGTTAATTACAATTATTGATAATTCATAACGTCTGGATCGTTGATTAGACATAATTGCTAAGATGATGCTAAGTTTGATTTACATAGCAAGAACGACGGAGGAGATAAGAATTCTAATACTTCGAACAGATATAACGACCTATTTGCTAGAATATCTAATCAGTGCTGAAGCTTGGAGCTATTTCGACCGGAGGGATTTGCTTTTTCTGCATTATATGTTCAAGTAAAAATTCTTGATTTTCATCCCGCAACTCGATACGGCTAAGAATTGTTGAAATGTCATAGACTCGTGCAGCTATGCTCACTAGTCGCGATTCATAGTACAAACAGATAAAGTAAGTCCTACATTTCACGTTAAGATAAAAGATATATTTCAATGAAGTGTATTCACTTTCCATTTCTCTTGCTTCAATTTCATCGATTTATACAAAATTTCACATTTGCTGCTCCGATAAAATTGAGTAGACTCAGCTGTGATATATCGCTATCTATTTTCTTATTGCAGGTATTGCGCAACGCGAATGCAGTCTATCATTACAGTGCAAACGGACTTATGACTATGCTGCGAAGAAACAAACGTACGCTGTCTTCGGTGTAGACACGTCGACGATGTATCAAATGTTGGAAAAATACACCTCGACGAAGTCTTCGAGCTTAACTAGGATTGCTTTCATTGTATATTATAACAATATACAACACGAGAAAATCACTAATTATGATTATATGTATTATATGTTGACTGATATGCTCAAATTATTCGAATCATTTACTCGTAATCAAACACAGACTTTAAAAATGGCAAGGAAATAGGTTGACCGTTTGAATAATAATTATATAACGGTGCTTTAATACGTGTGTTCGACGTACTCAAATGAAAAGAGTATAGAGACATGGAATTTTATTGGCAGTGAAAAAAAATTATTCATTTGCCAATTTTGGAGTCTCGATTCTAAGATTTCTACCCATCGAGCTACGAAATTATCCTGGCATAAAATGAAGTAGTCGAAAGGATATAATGAAATTAATAATATTGTAATAGAAGAAATGCAAAAAAATTGTTTTTCAAAAATTGAACGAATAAATACAATAATAATCGTATCTTGTGCAATGGAACACCATTGGCAACTATTTAGGAGATTTTTCACATTACCAAACTGCCAATTCGTATCCAGGCAGTTGCTGATAATAACGACAGACTTTCATCAATAGCAGCCATTGGTATTTTTTCAATGAATTGTTATTCTATAACTAATATTGTTATTCTAAAGGCAAGTTATAAAGTAGACGTTGACATCGTGACGAAGATTTACGAGATTTACTTGGATTAAATAAAATTTTCCACTTTAACAAAACTTTCATTGATAAAGATTAGTGAAAATGTTTTCTCTCAGTTGACGACTAGATTGCTTGCCACGCAAGACTCAATTAATTCGAATAATCGCTCGAGACAGGCCCTGAAAAAAATTCAACGAACCGATCGACTTCTTGCGCGTCGTCACTTTTGCTCCAGGCTTGAAATTTGAAAAATAAGATCTGTTTTTGTCATCGAACATGGGATGCAAAACAAATGAGACGTTGCCTCTAGAAACACAACGAGAACATTTTACACGAAATAAAACACTAAGTGATAAAAAATATAGTGAAACCTTTTACAGTGGTTTAATTAATGTAAATTCAATATCAGCAATCAGAATCAAATTCATCGATTAATCAGATTTGTTCACTCCAATTCATATCTTCTTGATATTGTCAATCACAGTACTGTGCATAATAATGATAGTGATAGATAATATAATAGTAATCGTGATAATCGTAATAAGAATAAGATTAATGATAATATTATAATAAAAATAGTCATAGCGTAGTAGTGGTAGTACCATTACGGAAAATATTGTTCATTGTTACTAATATGATCGCAATAATAATGACATGAAATGCTTGCTCCGATCGTTCCGTAACGATGGTAACAAGATTACAAATTGCGACAATTATTTTATTCCCTACATATAATTAATAAACCGTAATAGTTTTATTTCTTACTAATTTGATAGTTTATCTCTGAAATAATGGTTTTCATTAAATACTTTTAACATAAATAAACAAGGTAAAGCTGGTGTACAAATATATTTGTTAGCTTTCTTATATCGCTGTCATTGTTTTGTATTCTACAACGTGA
Organism: Arge pagana; assembly: GCA_963969455.1. NCBI lineage: Eukaryota > Metazoa > Arthropoda > Insecta > Hymenoptera > Argidae > Arge > Arge pagana. The sequence goes on along the minus strand of OZ018315.1, from coordinate 7,514,407 downwards.
CGTTTCGCTAATTTATTTACAAATTCTTAATAGAAGAATAGAAATTTTTCAAATATTTCCATTAAGGAAGTGCATAGGGGGAAATAAGCAAATTACATGTGAAAGTAAAAAATAGAAATACAAATAGGCTCGCGGCGATGAGGAATACAAAAAATGAATTAGTGAAGTAGCGAGATTGTGGGTGTTGCGAGGAAATTGTACTCGCGTATATCGTGGGAATTAAAATGAATTGGTGATAAAATTTACAAAAGAAACAAATTTGGCAGTAGAACGTCGAATCTGCCCGACAATATCGATAAGGTAATTATTAAAATAACTGTGCATATTCCTATCTAGTATTTTCTTTTAACGATTAGTAGAATAATCGAGGCGCACTCACTGATATGGATTCGTTACCATCAATAACAAGTAGGTATTATTAAGATGTTGTCATGTTGAAACTAATACCACGGAACACGCTTTGCTTCTGTTATTTTTGGTAGTTCAATAACTAGTGCACCGTGCAAAATTGAAACCGATAAGATCATGCAGTACTGCCGACGGTCGATCATACTTTTTCCTACAAGAATTTACAAGAATGTATCACTAGCCGCTAACTATCAACCAATAAATATACTCAATTTAGTTAGTGAAAAATAAAAATGATCGAAAAGGTGAATAGAAAAACAAAAGTGTTAAATGTATTTCAATTTTCTACCTTTGGTGATCGTACCCCGTCATTGCATCGTTCTCGTTTCAATCATTTCGGCACAACATTTCGCCGACTTCTTTGAAATACTGGCAGAGTACGAATTATGCCATGAAAATGGTTATTAAAAGAATAAAGTTTTATTGTAATTAATTATGCTAGATATTTATATAAGTTAATGAAAATAAAGCGAATGATATGGGTAGATTTCTGCTGCTAGCACATCAGACGCCCAAGAACACAGATCACATTGAGAATAAAATGCTAATAAATGATATCGATAGCAAAATAAAAATTAATAGAAAAAATAATCTCTAGTACCATAAGAGAACGATGCATTTTTTATTGTAATTTAGAGATTTATGTCAAACTTGTCACTGAAATCGAAAACCTATTCTGTACGTTTATCTACGAACATGTGCCGTGTTGTTTCATCGGTATCCGCTGTTCGTTACTTTATGTTCAATTCAATGTAAGCAACAACCCGGGATGCCCGCAATCGTTGTTCGAATCAGGAATAGTTAAATGATTTCGAAAAATTTAATATCTGAAATCTAACGATTAGCTATAATTATTTCATCCAACTCGATAACAGCGTTAAAAATTATTTTTTTTCTAAAAAAAAAGCGTATGGTTTTCCATGTGAAATCGGCCAATATTTCGCCCCAGATGAATTATGTTGCTTCTGCTACCAAGATACGTTCGCACGACGATCCCATTACTTCGAGACTCGACTTCACGTGCGCGACACGCGTAGATGGATTTTGAAAGTTTATTATTTCAAGTCGAGTTGAAGTTGTGCTTTCGTTAATAGATAAAGAAAACAGGAAAATTAAACCTAATATAAGTCCAAAAATTAATGTTCGATTCGTAGTCGCTAACGCTGACTATGCGATAATGATTCATTTTTACTGTGAATTTTGTTATTTGTTTGCATTTAGAAAATATGCATTTCAGATGCATTTCAAAAGTTCACGTTACAAATTGAATTCCATAACTTATTTGGGACGATGCGGTCAAAACTCAGAAAAGCAGGTGTAATTTGGTCGATTTCGCATGGAACGACGGATATACAAAGATATCCTTGTGTTAAGACTACATCGCGACTTATCTTAATATCCAACCAACCAAGCATATTTCAAACGATTCCGTCCAATTCAACGTTAATACAACTGACATATCGTAAGCGTATCAACAATCTTGCTGGACAATATTCATTTTCATCCTGCAAGATTGTTAACTAGCTGGACGAATTTTACAATTACCAACTGCCAGAGCTCAACATAGAGTAAATACATTCGAGCTGGCAGCGGTAAAGTATTTCTGGTGATACGATTGCTTTTAAATAAATACAATATAGATTCATTGCAGAGCAATGTTAAAGGAATAACGGGGCGATTTAATAACTTCAACGTTAATTATTTTCGACTATTATTTTAAAATACCTATTATTCAACAGCAAAGCCACAAGTTTCTTCAACAGCCTGCGTCAATTTGTCCAACATTTTCTGGTAAGTCTGGTAATTTTGCGGGATGTCTATCCTATTAAAACAAGTGTGGGCCTTTGGTAGATTGTCGCTGGGAGCGTCGACTGCATGGATCGTAAACAATCGAGGTCCTGCCGCTTCGGTAGAGCCTGAATCCAAGTATCAAAAAAATTTGGCGATTGATTTATGAAAATATTTCATTTTAACAATATATTGAGAGCAACAAAAATACAAATTTCAAGTAAAAATAAGACCGAAGATCACGATGCAATACGAAATAACATCTATGCCGTTTCTTGTCGTAGTCTGAGATCCTCCCTCTCGAATTACATATCAGAGAAGACTTACGAAACTGTACTAGTTGATAGTTTAAAAAAATGCCAGCTCTTTAAAGTTGGTAGAATATTTGGACTTTGAAGTGAATAGAAAATTGAAATTTTGTTTGGTTGATAATGTAGTAAATGGGGACAAAAATTACAGGACTATATATCACTGCGACGAATAAGAAAAAGTAAGATACAACGATGCACTCGGTAATATTTTACGTTTACACGTATACTGCTCGAGATCAGTGATTTTGTACAATGAATTTTAGAATAATAATGTATTATTTTAAACGCAGTAGAAAAGCTCACCTTGCAACGCTTTGAAACCCTGTAGTGGTACTCTAGAACTACCTGTTACGAACTGAAGAAGCCTTGCTCTCATTTCTTCGCTATAGGATTCAACAATCTGCCAAAACCAGCGTACAACTGGTGTTTCGGGAGTACAATGTTTCAATCGCGTGTGCAGTTTCCAATCGTTAATGTCAATAGTACCCAAACCACCGATAACCAATTCCAGTTCTCCCTCGTCGAACGGTCTTAATAATTGACGTGGAATTAATTCGTGAAATCCTTTCTCCAACGCTAAAAACTGTTGCTCTATTCCTCGCATGAATCGATAATTTACGTATAATCGTACGTATTCTCGTTTATTCTCTTCGGTCACAAGGATATCTTTGCCACCTGGTTTCAGTTCGTGATTTTTCAGGACACCGAAACTACTGTGTTCCACTGAAAATGTTGCATCCAAAACTCCATCTATACTATTTTTTCTGTGGAAGAAATAAAATAAATTCATAAATTATTTATAAGTTGGTCAAGGTGACAATGTACGTTAAGTGGAATGAGTCTACTTACAATATCCACGTGAGACTGTTATGTAGCTCTGGGTCAACGCCTCTGATATCCGTCAACGTTATTTCTTTATTCAACAGCATTTTGTAAAACGGCGTGGTAAATCCACCGTCGACGTGATGTCCATGAAATACAGCAATGCCGATTATTCTGCCAGCAAAATGAAAGTACGACAAATGCTCGGGATTAATTCCAGAATCTGGATTAATTTGTAGGGTGTAATTATCATCTCTCGAATACTGAAAAAGGCCGTATTGCGGATTCAACATTTCGTGGGACAGAAGATGTAACCATTCCCTGGCAACACCACCGTAATCTAATCCCTCTTCGCCCCGGAATTTAACCATGAGTCGCTTTCGCATATCCTTGGGGCGCATTTTCATAATCAGTCTATAAGATTCCTGTGAGAATAATAAATGAAAAATATGAGCCAATCATCTACCAAAGTTTTCACAATATGTAAACAAAATTCAAATTGTTATTGTTTAAATTCATGAAGAGTTGTCCCCAACGAAAACGTTAGTCTAGACGTTGTTATTGTTATTCTTTTTGGCGAGGAATGACTCAACCGAGGTGCGCACAAACACATTTTAGTTCGCCTTCGTACTGTAACTGTATAAGTTTACCTCAAATATTTCATTTCTAGAAACCTCCAACCGACAGTGTCCGCTTTGAGGTTGCAACGCGTTCAGCTCAGCTCTCAGACACTTTAACTTTGCGACCAAATCGCGTTTATACTTCGGAAGAAGCTCGCTTTCCATCAGCTCTTTCGGCAAATCTGATACAGTCTGACCATTCTGCGTTGGCGTAGTTTCCGCTGAAATAAGTAGTAAGATTGCAATATAGTGTAATTAATAACGCAAACTTTGTTCTGGTATTGCATCACTGTCAAAGTTGAAAGCACTGTTTTCCTGTCAATAACGATTCATCGTTTGATTACAGTCAGAACTTGATAATTCCAAACGCGTTCGTGACAGTGATGCTACGTCGCACAAAATTGCCAACTTTTATCAAAAAACTAATAAGTTATTTCTTCAGGCATGTGGATTTACAAAATGAATTCACCAACACGCAAACATATCTTTATAATATAGTGAATATTGAGGAAAAACACTTGACAATATTGCATGTTCGATCGCTTGTTCGAATCGCGACTCGTCAACCCACCATGCGATGTATGAATGAACCAAACGCGCATAAAGTTAAACGGCATGATTCTACGTTGCCACTCGCTCAACTGTAACTGTCCAGAAGTCATCCGTAAACAATGCATTGAAGCTGATATTTTACTGATAAGATAAAGCAAAAGGTTTCTCAATTACTTTGTGGCGCTTATAAATAAATTTCCATTCTTTACGTAACTTTCAAATTTTAAATGCGTTCTTCAAAACAACTTTGCTATATCAGTTGAGTAAAGACTGCGGTCGAAAGAGAATTTTTTTTTCCACGGCAATCACTAAATTCCACAGAAGGCACGTAATTACATTGACAATTAAGCAATATTCTGACGTGTTTCTTTGTCACCGCCAAGCAAATGAACAGTAAGCAAAGGGAGGTGGGGGGACGAGGGGGGAAGATGTTTTGGAAGTTATCAGCAAATACTTACATGTTGGTGAATTGTTATTGCTTGCCCCTTCTGTTCTTGGTCTTGATTGATTCTGTACGGTCGTGATAGGTGTTGGCGTAGACGGTGTTTCCGTTCCGGTCGGTTCAACTCTCGTTACATTGGTGTTGCTTAAGGCACTTTGGGTCTGAGCTGGTGTACCGTTTTGCGGACTCTGTCTTCTGCAAACAACAATGTCGACGAACATATGTTTCTGTTTCAAGAATCGATGGATGAAAAGGAAGATTTCAGAATAAAAATGATATTGCTCACTTCAGGAGGTTGCTTATAATTTGTCCAGATAATCTGGGATCTGTGAACTGGGTTGTTCTCTTGTTATGGTCAACGAAATATACCCTTCCAGTTTGAGTTTGACGCATTTCCCAACCACTGGGAAGTGGGCCAAGCTCGCTAGCCAATTCATTAGCTGGCAAATCTCTGGGAATTCGAGGATCATGCCACGTCGACGCACCAGTTGGGACATGATAAAAGTATACCTGTCCTTGTTGCGTTTTTCTTAATTCTGATGAGAATCAGTAAAAAAGAAACATGTTACTTTAGTTTACTTTACATGTCAAGAACCGGTTCAGGATATACATCCTCTCTAATCGTGAATATTCGCTCTTGTATTGAATAGATTGAACAAAAAAATTAGATGCAAATTTTAGTATGACTAGTTGCATCATAAATGTAGTTCGCGGTGCTGTTGGTCACTTTTGTTTCCGGATGAATACCACGTGTATTTTCAGCATAGTGTCGACATTTTGCGAACATTCTAGTCTGCGGCTTCAGGGCAAGGATTATTGGGGTAGCATCCGTACCCATCCGTAAGCAAAAGTGACCAGTGACGATAGTCGCGAAGACCTCGGTGGCATTAGAATGAAAAGTATGCTCAAGGCAATCACGCTTGTAAAAAAGGGTAAATTTTCGGTTTTTCGAAAGTCAATTATGCACTGGTCGAAGCATGTAAACTCACCGTAACCTCGGGGTAAATCCGACGATTGATTATCGTTTCGTCTTTCGCCGTTCGACATTATGGTGTTCCTATTCCTATTAGATCTGTTGGATCTTCTGGCAGGACTACCATTCGGCACTCGATTCCCATTTTGCTCTTCGCCACTTCTTGGAGTTCTTCTCTCTCGAGTTGAATTTGTGGCTGCGGTATTTCTCAAGTTTTGAATGTTCTGACTTTGCGTAGGGGTATTTCTCGGTGTGTTGTGTACAGAGTTATCCGTTCCTCGGACCGGTGTTCTGTTCGGAGCACTTTCGCTGTTACGTTCAGGAGTGTGCGAAGTCGGGCTTTGGCTTCGTGTGTTTTGAGGGCTGCCGCTGCCACTTGGAGATGTTGGCTCTGATGTGACTGCCGATGGAGGTTCCGGTGTAGTCGGTATGATAGAATTACTCGGTCTACGTGAAAAAGATAGACATTTTATCGAAAGACTTATGTACTGGATTGTTGTAACATAAAATCGTATCTACTCAGTGATGAGATAATATTATCTCTGATTTACATATTGAAATTCAAGAGTTCACTCTCCTATTTCGCTGTTACGCTTCGAGAGTTTTGATGTATCCGTCAGAACAGTCATCGAACCAATTATAATATAAATTACCAAATATAACAAGAGTTTGTACCGAACGAATGAAAAATTGAAGATTCACAAAGGATGTCAAACCTGTTTGTCCGTTTTGTAGACAAAATACCGCGAGCATCATTTCCACTTGTTCGAGAAAACAGTAATTTCACAGATATCCATATCTCAACGTACGCCATTAAGAACGTTCAGAAAATATAAGAAATAGTATCAATCCATACATAAGGGTCTGAGGTTAGGGAACAAGTTTGCATATACGAGATGATGCAGTTTACGACTGACCTGGAATTAGGACGAACCCATTGTGTACTTCTTGTGCAATGATTAACGTAATATAATCGTCCATTTTGAGCTCGTCGTTCTTCCCAACCCTCTGGTAAATCCGTTGGACAACTCAAATCACCGAGAACGTCTACAACGGCATTATGGCCGACCGTGTTACTGACACCGCCGTTGTGACCATCGCGCGATAATAAAGAAACTACTATCTGTCCCTTCACAACATCCGCATCATCCGAATGAGCCTTACAAAGGTCCAAGCGTTGATCTGCAAATTCGTTATCACATTTTCAATTGGTATCGCTGGAAATATCTTCTACCAGGCTATTATATTAGACGAGGAGAATCGGTGATAAACGTTCAACTTACATCCGGTATCTTTGAGACGCTGTATTGTATTAGATAATATTCGTACACATCCTAAAAATCCACTACCTTGCTTCTTATGTATCTTTCTTTGATTCCATACTGATATTGTGATTCCGTCGTTTTTCCCGATAAATCTAAGGTGAAATGTGGTTAAATCGTTGCGTGTAAAAGAGTTATTACTCGTTGGATCTTTTTATCATTTTATATCTACGTCAAATGCGGTTATCTTTCGAAACCCGATATTACATCAATTCTTATCTAACAATCAAGTCGACAACCGATGTTTCAATGAATTTTGAGCGAGAATGATCGTAACTTTGGAAGAATTAAACAAAAGATTTCAGTTAATGGGAAATAAGCTGACGTAATACGAAGTTACGAATTCTACGAGAAATCATAGTGATGTAATTCTGGAAGAAAACGTAAATCCCAGTTTACGTCAAGGATTCTTACAGATCATAATGTTGGTTCCATTTGGGATCGAGGGTTGCTTTGCACGTATCGGTACTGTGACATTGACCAGATCCATCAACGGTTATCTTAGCAAAAGGATCGGGAAGTCCTGTCGGAAGAATATTATTGAATAGAAACTAAACATTTGTGCACGAAGCGACGAAATCGTCGGCTATACTCACGAAAAAGATCCTTCCTCGCGAGGTTACGGGCGCACAATACTGAAAATACAACGATAACGGATCATTTTCCTGCATAAATATACGAGAATTCGAATAAATCGTCGAATATGACATTTTATGGTATAATCATGTCCCCTGGACAGACCGCAGTGGGGCCATATTGAATAATGCATAACAAAAACAGGCCTCGATTCACCTCAGGTTTCTACATCCTTGGATTCACATTTTTGTGAAAGTTTTAACTAGCCTTCAATTGTTTACCTGTCAGACGAATCTTCACGGCCCCGTTCCTCCTGCTACCGCCGGGATTTGACATTTTTCACGCACATTTAACGCACTCAACGCATATCCTCCACATTAATTAGTAAATAAAATTGTTTTAATGCCCACCAACAGTCGATTGTGGGAGGAAAATCGAGACTCACACGTGCGACGTGCGAGATGCTCGACTATCGATGTATCGCAGCAGACAAGTGACTATCGCACTACCGCGCCGGCGCCGACCATCCGTCACCGCGGCGCGGAGAATTTGATTTTACCTATGTAAGAAATATTGAACATTGAAGAAACGAATAAACGAATCCGAATCGGATTGAACACCAACTCAAAAAAGGATCACACCGACCTGTTAATTAACTGTAGACTACTGTAAACTCGTCGAATAAAAATCCTAGTAACGTATGCGGAATTTCCGTTGAGTAGAGCGTGAAATTACACTAATTCTCATCGACCGAAGGCGAATACTTTTCCAAACTTTATTCTACCACGTCTAATTTCAACGATACTACGGTGCAATAAAAAAATCCAAAAATCTCTTCGTTTATCGAACACCGGGGTAAAATCAACGTACACTCGGCAGCACCGCGCATCTTATTCGTAGTTAACAAACGGTATTTAAAAAGAGTAGATATTACAACCAACGTTACGAGTTTCCCGGTCATCCTGCTATTTTGTCACAGCTGCACTGACATGGAAAAACCGGTTCACGACCGTTACCACGTCGTTGCGCATTCGTGACGAGGATATTACGCATACCTACGTAAGATGTGTAAAACTTTTGAGAAACGATCGCTACATCGAACGTATAGTTACCAAAGCCTTGGGTTCTGCAAAATAAATTTCACGATAAAAGTATTAAAAATAAATATACTTGCGTGACGAAGGTTCGCAAGTACTCGTCTTACGCTTACGCAATGAAACGGTCCGGCACCATCCAAAGGTCTGTAACAATTCGAGGAATGATTATCTTTTCCTCGAATCTCGGATATGGCGATAGGTAATCCGGTATATACACAGATCCTGCAGCAAACTGATGACAAATCCGAATCTATACGTCACAACGTCATGTATCAGACGCGCGTTTATTTAACAGGTGCCTTGAAAACGTGGGCAAAAAACTGCGTCGTAGTAGGTAATAATACTCACCTGCAGTTTCTTCGACAGCTGAGATTGTTTTCCCATGATTAATACACGGCAGCATTGTCGGGTACGTTTCTCACGCAGAGTAAGAATATTTTATTATTTTTCCACGACATTCAAGAATACCAAACTTTATAGCTGAGTACGTTTATTATTATTATTATCCTTATTATTATTATTATTATTTGGATGACTATCAATCCTTGTAACGGCAGGTATGTACTGAAATGGAGATTATTGCTAGCATTTCTAACGCGTGTACTCGATTCCGATAGACACGTCATTTTTGCGACTACCCGAGAAAAAAACATTATATATAATTATATTTTACAAAAATTGGCCCGATACGATTGTATATACCTAATACATTATTTATATATTGCTTATAGTTGCATAGAGTTCTATATAAAATTGTATACCATTATAATTCTATATGATTATGTGAAAATTGTATGTAAATTACGCATAAATTATATATATGCAATGATATCGGATCAATTTTTTACTTATAATTATGTATGATATTTTTTTATCGCGTGTCTGACAATTCGACATCGTCGAGCTGTAACCTTCGGCGAAGAAATAACCGCGAGGAAGGAAACAACCACTGGGAAACGAAGGTATTCAAGAACCTGAACAATATACTGACAAGTTCCATTGTATATTTCTGGACGGTCGGCACGAAGTGAAAGAAGAATGAGAGAAAGTGGAAAGTACACGGGTAAGGTTTAACGACGGGGATAACGTATGCAGAATATTGGGTTCACGTAGGTATGGTTTGCAGTAAGCTTTAGTTGTAAAAAAAATATACAAATAAATGATACACGAAGAACTGTGTAGCATACAATTAACCTAATCTTAGAATATTTTAATGATAATGTGTGTGCCGGCGAGTGCGCGCGCGCGCGCGCGTGTGTGTGTGTGATCGTGTTTCTACGTAAATGTGTTTTTTGTATTTATAACGTGATATATTGGCTACGATAAGCACGAAGACGAAGGAGAGTATCTAATGTATCCGTCGCAACAGTATTCGTTCGATGATAAGGTGACGCGCGGTACACGAATGACTCGATCTAAACACGAATATATCGATGCGGAGAAATTTATACTTGTACATGTTCGGGACTGCTCTGTTCGATCGGCAGACGAGATGACAATTGATCTATCGTCGATAGCTAACAATAAGAGAAAAACGAACAGTTTGATGTTTTCCGAGTGAACGATAACTGATACAGCGCGTGAGCACACCTTTTCGCGATAGTTATTCGCGCGAGACTAATTCTCCTCGACGTATCGAAACGAAACGATACGAAACAATCGAAAGAAATAATTCTGAATGATAACAAAACGAATATCTGATCAAATTGTTAAAGATAATCAACATCTTTTCACGATTCGCAGTCCCTCTCGTCTCAGTATCGATGAAATGTCCTTATGAATCTCCTCGAAAGGTGATAATAGCATCGATTAAAAATACTATAGCTTCGATAAGGGCAATCGATCCTTTGGCTAATCCTGTATCTCCGACATCGCTACCTTGTGAACCTTCGAAATGTTCAATCGCCAGGGCACCGACAACGATGAAGAGGATGATTCCCACGATGCTCCAGAAAAGGTCCTGAAACGGAAAAATCACGCGTTACGTAACAGAAGACAAAGGTACACAACGGAGACCGCTACGACAATTTTTTCATACCGTTACCAAGTAAAAAAAAAACGCGCCTTTTATTATAGCTAAAATAGGTATCTAAGAATAAATCGTGACCTGAAATCACTACTCGCAAAGGAAGTAGTTACCAAGCGGCAGTCGATACTTTTGCGAGTTTTTGATAGGTTGCCGTTCCGTCACGCAAACGGAGGTGACGAATGATAAGGATCATATATTCAAATTATTTTTCGACGCCTAAGCATTTCGACTTCTCGCGACGTGGCTACATTTAGTAGGTATAGCGAGAAAAGTTGAGAGTTCGATCCTTATCAGTACAACGATATTCGGTTGACCTCTGCGAAAATTCGGCGGCGAGAGAATAATTGTAGAATTACATTTGAAATAACAAGTACGAATTTTCGGTAGAATTTTGCTCGATCGTAAATCATTAACGAATGTGCGTACGTACCACACGACGGTTGACGGGAGTTCCCATAACAATTGCAATGAACAATCCGACGAGAATGATGAAATATCCGATTATGGTACCTGAAGCCACCATAACATGACCCACGGTTCCGGAATAGGAATAACAGTGCAGTCCGATCAGGATGCAAACGATGATCTGCGAATGAAAATTGAACTAAATTAGCATCAATGGAAACACAAGAGAATACAATTTCACGATTAACGCGCGTGTCGATCACAGGTAGTACGCATCGATTGTGTATGTACACGGACCCTGGCGCGATGGCTCGGTCGGTAAGTCAGCGCGCTGCGCGTACCACGCCCAGTCGCCTGCGGCTAGGCAACTCAACGCGCAACGAATAAACTCTTCTCTCCGCAAAAAGTTCTCAGAGAAACCTGATCTCTCTTTTGCGAAGGAATCGCGTCATCGGTGCGACTTCAGGCGACAAAATATGTCCGTTGGATGTATATATCTGTGCCCCGGAGGTAAAGGACACCATGTCCATTTTTTAGGTGAATTGACTTAACACAAAGAAACAAATTTTTAAAGTTCAAAAATATAGAAAATCGGCTCTCCTGAACAATTACAAAAATGTGACATGGTATCCTTTACCTCCGGGGTACAGATATATACATATGTAAAAAAAATAGAAACAAATAAAAAAGTACAATATAAAAAAAAATCGACTCCGCACGTTCGCAGTCACGTTTGTCCGCTCTGGTAGAGAAAAAGTATGTAACATCGCTGTGTGATTACGCAATATATACAACAGACGCGGAAACTGGTTGTCAGAGATCTTACAGTGTCTTTCGTTTAAAGGACCAAAATGGCGGACGAGGATGCCTCGTGGTGCCATATTATTACGTTTATTGCTGCAGCAATGATAATCACGAGCGCCGAGTGGCCTCGGGATAATGAAAAGAATGCGTCGTCGCTATTAATAAATCTGTACGAGGCTCGAATGCGTAAACCTATGGCGTGCACCTCTATATTTGTGTTTTACGATAATTGTTTCGAATCGTCAATAACTGCCTACCCACGTGTTTCAATCGATGTTTACTAAAACCAGCGAGAGTAGACGAGGTAAATAGTAAATTTAATCATCGGAGCGTAGATTTTTTCCCCTATCTTTCGTGGAAACATCGCAGAGTCTCGTTCAATCAATCTGACCTTGGAGCTATTTTTGAGAAGATTAATTGATTCAAGATTTTTTTTTTCTTTACAGCAATTTCTATCGCGTTTGAGAGATCAGTACGAAAAAAAAAACCAACGATCCGAAGAGGAAAACCAAACAAAACAAGAAAAAAAAAACGTATTTACAGCTATGTGTTTCTGGTGTCTGTTGGATCGCGAGCGAGTGTACCTAACCTAATTTACATGTTCGTATTCGACGAACCAAAACATTCCAGCGTAAGCTGTCCAGATTTATATACCGTTCCGTTATTGATGAAATTTTCGCAGAAAAATCTTCGGCTTTATCAAACAAAAATATGTTAATTGGTGCGCGAGTCGTTGTCTCGATAATATACAGAGTATCGTAGGAAAATATATTATTGCTTTGTTTGCCATGGAATTTTCGCTTCGCGAGAACTTATCATCGCGATATAAGTTCTTATCTCACGTAAGTGTGACATCACGGTTACGAGCAAATATCCGTGAGAAGTATCCAACGAGCGGGATCGACGTTTCCCGCCGAATCAGTTGCACGCTACGCGTACATTCGAAAGTAACGAATAAACGAACGGGATCCGAAATGTTCGAGAACAAATTGCCACGCATCGATAGAATCGGAAATACGCGGATAAAACGTCGCTTCGATAAATTACTGCACGAAACGCATTGTTTAGCGCACTAGGCACGCGCGTGAAATAGAAAACGGCGCGCGTACGTTTTCTCAAGGTCAAATATCACCCATAGCTAAACGTTGCTCCCACGAGCATGAATATTTGCCAATTCACGGGTAGAGAATCGGATTATTAAAAATTATTATTATTTTTATTAAAGCTGATTAAAAATTAAAAATTATTAAAAAAAAATATTTACATTTTTGTTTTCGTAACCGACTCAAACTGGCTGCTCTGATATCTCTGCGGTCACGTATTTTCAACGTTCCCGTCGATATCGCAGAAAGTTCGCATCGATTCGTAGATTACTATTTCTGGGTTAGGCTTTCTTATCCGATTGCACTGGCCTCCTCGTCCTTGGTAAATATGTATATTGTCGAGCCTCGCGTAGACCCTGCGGCGTGAATACTGGCAAAGTTTTATTTTACGGTACTATTTTACTCGGGCAAAGAAAATGTAGGACGAATCTGATACTGGATCCAATCAATCGGGCAAAAGCTTGCGTGGCGCCACGCCCGGAGGAACCTTGTCCTTCGTATGCGTGGGCGAACGAACTTTTCCGCTTTTTTATGCTCTCTAAAGAATTAATTACTAGTAGAGGAGGGTGTAGGTGAGTTAAGGGGAGTTCGAACTCGCGATAGATAGATTGCCGAACCGCAGGCGACGGACGTTGCTACGGTAATTGATAAATTGCTTTCCCCGATACCTACTAGCTTTGCTCGGTTGTCACCGAAACGGTAATTCTATCCCCAACGAACCAAAGTATCCGGCCGAATGATCGTTTTCGAACGAAGGGAAATAATCCACATTGACGATAACAATCGTTTCATATTCAACCCGATTTCCACGCAAATAGCACACCTGTCGTTGACGAGCCGAGAAAAAAAGATGGTATAAAAAAATTAGCTCTATATAATTTAAACATAATTATATATAATTTATCTATATTTTGTACATAATTATAAAGAAATTATATCCAATTTATATATAACTACAACGGGCCAATTTTTTTACATATAGACCAATCGTCGCGAGTGAAACAAATCATTCGAGTTGCGAGTGAAATTTTCACGTACATCCTATACAAAAGTAAATAAAATAAATTCGACGTGAAATTTTGTGATTGAAAACGATTCGTTCGTAAGCGAATAATACTTAAAGATAAAAACGGACACATTACTTACCAATTCCACCAATTTAATGATCGCCGGTTTCGTCAGTGCCGCCATTTTTGATTGTCTGAAAAATTGCAAGAAACAGATATTACTTTTTTCCTCGATAAACCAATCTATACATGAAATAAAGAATTGAACAAAAAAAAACCCCCGTCATTTTGTCGGATCTTCGGGCAGAGTCGTTTAAAAATTCCTGAGCGGCGGAAACAGATTTAATATTTTCATAGTACACGAGAATTCGCTCGTTAGAAACGTCCACTCACTCGGTTCTACGCGTCTGCTACGAAATTGTATTTCTTAAATATTTTTTTCTTTTTCTCATTCCGACGCGATCTTCTACCTGAACTCTTCCATTCTTCGACCTTCCACGGCTCCCATAGCCGCAGCCCTCCGACCCATAACTAGTACACCGTGATATTTGACCGCGACTAATACCCTCTCACTTCCCGCATCCTGCACCTGTCTCTGGTTTACTACGTTATACCGGTACCAGCACGACCACAACTTCGTATCCGAGAAGAAAAAGTCGGCAGCAAAACAATCTTCCGAGAACCAGCTCGTACTCGCTTCAATACTACGCAGATACTACGCCACACGTTCCGTCGTGTTTTTACGCCTTTCTATTATTTTTTACACCGAACGCTAAAATCTGGTACAAAAAAAATACTTGGTTGGAAAATTGAGTCGATAAATTTACCAGCGTGATAAATTGACTCGGCCAATTTGTAAATAACTTAAAAATACACGAGTGGTAGAAAGTAACTTTCTAAACTTGACTCTTTTTTTTCAACTCGAGCGATACTATATTTTTACTTCAAAGAGATTTTCCATTACTACTTTTTTTTTCATACTCGTATCTGGTCAGATTCTTTTTTCATGCATAGGCATTCCTCGTGTTTATATATATACATACATATATATATATATATATATATATGATTATTCGTCGCGTTTGATTTTTATGCTAGTGTTGTTAGTCCGTAACAATGGGGTTACGTGACGCGGCACGAAATAGCTGCGCGTCCTTTGTGAAAATTGTCGATGATGGAGCCGCCGTGGGTATTTCAACGAATGCGTTCCCAAAACTGTTTCTCCTGACCTCGATATCGGTAAACAAACGTGTATTTTGTAATACCAGCGAAATATTTATAGACGGATGACGCTGATGCGTTTAGCATTTGTAAAAAAAAATAAAAAAAAAATAAAAAATTCGTAGCTTTTTCCTCACGGTCAACATTTTCCCGTCACACGAGCGAAAATTATCTTTTTTCCCGACGAATTGCCCACTCTTCGCGGAATCCACGCATCGTTACTACTGCAGTGGGCGTATGTCGCGAGGCAACCTGTTGCTTCTCGTACTTCCGAACGAAACGCGCGAAAAGTACATTGTTACTCGGAATAAAAAATAGCGACGATATTTTTTCTTTAAAGTTGAATTTTTTTAAAATTAAAAAAATGTAGAAAATTATTTTAAAAAACGAGTTAACGACTTTTATTCTCGTGGCCCGGCGATACCGTGAGAATACATCTGGGATAGATAAGTGGATTAGTCGAACGGAAATAGACGAAATAAATAGCGCGAGTGTAGGAAAATAAAGCTGTTTTTTTTTTTTTTTTTTTTTTTTGATTATTTGAATTGGGCTTCGTTTGGCGGTAAGTCGAGAAACACGATGAATTTATTGGCTCCCCGTGATATTTCCGATATTTCTTTAGCCCGGAATGTGGAAAATGCGCGTGAACGTAAAAAAGAGGAGAAAAAATAACGAAATTTAATTAATGGGTTCGACCTAAATCCGCGACCTTCTCGCTTCAAAGTTATGCAGGTCGTCGAAGATTTCCAAAGATGGATCGAATGTTGCTTTGTTGCATAGCGGTATCCGTTACATACGTACGCGAGCACGATTTGATTTCGTAATGGTCGTAGAGACCATTTACAGCGAAGCGTTTAGCCCCGAGGCTTGGCAAGCCTCACACTTGAACTTTCGTATGAAACAATTCATATTCCATTGGCAATGAAGAATAATCTCTTCGTACTACAGCCATCGTATCTCAGATGTATCGCAAGTTGAAGAACAAAGTAAAAAACAGAAAAAACAACGACTTACGGGTTTATTTCACGCACACGAGCTAGTGTAGGATAGGTGGGTGTGTGTATGTGCGCGCGTGTGGTCAACGATAGAAATCAACGAACGGTGCACGCACGGTGTGTGGTGACGGACTCGCGCCAAGCCTGAAGACGTACTGAAACACGCCTGAACTCTACGGAGCTGAGGAACTGCGTTGTAGCGTTTAACCCCTCCTACCCTCGCGATGTCGCTCGCAAAGCTCAACAGTCATCCGTTCCATCCGCTCTATGATCACATTCACCACAAGTCACCAGTCACATCTACGCGGACACCTCGCACACTGTGACAAATGTGACTCGCGTGTCCGTGAATTATACCACGCACGTGAATTATACGACGGACAGCGATCAGAAACGTGGGATGTACGTCTTAAGTACGTATCGGCAAAACCGCAACGTCCTAGATCACGTAGTACAACGATGCGGTGATGCGTGTATCAAGGAAATATTCTGGTATAGAATTTTTTCTGCATCCTTCCAGATATAATACCTTCGAGAATACATCTTCTCTATACGACTATCTACCGTCCCTACCAGATTCATTTCAAAAATTGATCATTGTACCATTTCTCAAAAAATCCAAAACTGCCAAAGACAGACAAAAAATGACTTTTTTTCAAACGGTCGCCATTTTGCGAATCGTTTTATCCCGTCAGGTTGGGACTACAACGACATCCTTACTAATTAAGAATTTTGTTGGCACAATTTTTTCTTTACCACACTGTCACGTTTTGAATTTTGATTATTTTTTTGTGACCGTTTTTTTGCTACATATTTTCTAAATGGTATCACGAGAAATAAGAAACTTGCGTGCTACGTACCGATAACTATATAATTGCCACGCGTACGACGTGTGAGAATACCTACTAATTAATATGATTTGTAAAATGTCGTTTGACTGTCTACTGCCAGCTGATCGCTTCGACTTAAAACAAACAACCATATTTGACGAGACATAGGATTGAAAAAATTCCCCATGAATTTGTTTTCTACGGAATACGAAATGATACGTCGTGCCGGTCGCTGTGACGGCACAGTTGCCCTAGAAATAACGTTACTTCCATGGAATTATGATTTTTTTGTATAGAGTAGGGACTCGCGATAATATATAAAGATTTCCAAGGTTTTTCATAAACTGGTTGCTAATTTTTACTAAAAAAAATCATTATCACGGTGGCGATCGATTATCAATCGATTATCAGAGTCAAAAATAGTTGTCAGTCTAGTCTAAAACGTCTAAGTTGATTTTTACATTCGATATGATTCGCTCGGTGACTGATGATTTGCAGAAAGTTCGCTGTCGTCGAATGATTTACTGGAAAATGAGTTGTCTGGTGTGAAAATAGATTCCAATGAAAATGAGCTGTAATGACTCTCTGCTTGCTTACATAGTCGTAATATGGGTAGACGATAAGGCAATAATTATCAGGGGAAACAATGAAACTGTTACAGATGACTAACAACTACATTAAGGATGCACGTATCACCGCTTACTCAATATTAATAGTAATCGTATGAAATACGAGTCACGAGTTTTTAATTTCGAATTAGATGAAATCCGTTTGATACGTATGCACCGACGAATGTGATACGAGCTTGCGGCGCATCGTTAACTGGTTGCTATCACATTACTGTTATTCAAACCTCGATTCGCTCCTCTCAATAACACCGTCGAGTACAATGGCCCGGGCTACTTAACATCCCGAATCGATTCGAGAATCCTTCGTACTACTTATCAGCAATTTTCCCAACTCCCGCACCAATTATTCTACCATTCTAAGAAATTTACAACGAGATAGGGTGGTTGTTTGTTGGGTGATATAATTTTGGATTCGAGACCGAATTGTTTTCTTAACAAATAAGAAATGTTGCGACGAAATTGTTGTCCAAGATTCGTTCGCGAGCCTCCGAATGACGAGGTAAAAGTATTTGGTTGGAAACGCGAATGGGGAAAAATATCGAGCGATCGTTTCTGTCAAGGGGAGATATAGAATTGTCTAGTTTCGCGTAAACTGCTTACCTGACGAGCGTATGTACAATAAACTAACGACGCAGCGTCTGGCTTGAGTTCAAGATTCGTACGATTGGATTATCTAAACAAACGGAATATAATATGATGGTAACGCGACGTTAGACGTTTCCTCGGAGTATATCAACAAATATGGGAACAAAAGAATTCCACTCCCCTTGACAACCATCGTTCGATGATTTTTTTCACACAGCTTCCGCATGGAAAAATATACATGCAAGGATATTTTTTTTTTTTTGGGCTCAATATAAGCTTACTTATATTTTGAAATATATGATGAAATATATGTACACATATATGTTCATATAATATATTATATGCTTACATCAATTTTACATACGCGTCGATACATTTAACCAAGTACTCCAAAATTATATAATTTTACGTGTATCTATGTAGCGAGTTTTATGATACATATAAATCGATGCGAAAGCCAAATTGTGTCCGATTCGGCGTGGAATGCATCGTGTATATATATGCACACATTTATGTTGATATTTATGCGTACATATAGTTCAGCATATGATTAAAAATACGCGAGATATGGTCTTTTTTATAAGGGACCGAAGAAAAAATGGAAAACTGTGATGAACCGAGGATCTCCCTACTAATATTAAGAGCTAAAACCTGATCAGCACTTTCTAGAAGAGCCTGAGAACCAATTTTTCTGGGTCGGACAAAAAAATATTCGATTCTTTTGAATCACCCTAGCCATATATATTGTATATGTCACATATATTTTTCCGCGCGGGTTTTTTCATCCGCTTACCCTGTACGATATACTTATAAGGACTCAATGCGTATCATACGCCGATACGGTGTTTCCACAATTGAATGAAGGAAGCTGTTCTTCGCCGACGTTAATCGTCCGATGGATTCTGATCCCATGCAACGAGGCGCCGAGCACGACTCGCATATAAATAATACGAGAGTTGGATGACATCACGATTTAAAGCTGCCACGGGATCTTGATCATGACGTAACTCTGGAATTAACAGTATTAGCATCGAATTATTACCAAAGGGTAGGCGTGTCGACAACGCCGTCGTCGAGGACGTGTATAAAAGATTGCGGAAGACCGCGTTACTTCACGCGCGGAAATATGCAAGTATGTGACGAGTAGACGAAAAGTGACTCTAATTCGACGAGAGGAAGGGCAACGAGTTTCGAACACCGTGCACTTCATCGCGTCGGAGTGTCTGGTTGGTACAACGTGGTACTTATCTTGGGACAAATTTGGACTACTTTTTACGATTAGCAGCAGCAGCAGCAGCAGCAGCAGCACTCTTCCGGCGTTGGTTACATACCGTTCGCTGACCTTCAACGAAGCTGATGCGATGCGATCCCGAGTCTTCGAGCTAATAAAATAAAAAATGTTATCAAAAATGTGTAGTCACAATATATATTAATTATTGTACAATGCGATCATCTGACTTGGAGCCACAGAGCAGTTAGCTCTTCGGTACTCGCGTGGGTCACAGTTACCCGCGCCACTATGTATCAACTATGTTAGATTCGGGGTGTTTATCTTTGCCTTTTTTCACGACTTTTCGTATCTTACCGATGCTCGTCATTCTGCTGCGTGAAACAAGCGTGCGTCGCGTGTGAACGAAGAGTATCGGTTGCATACGGAAAATCACCGAGGTGTACAATTCCATGCGTACTGAAAACTGTAAGACATTTCATTTTCACCGTAACGCGATATATTTTAGGATAATCCAGACAAATATTACGTGCAGTCTATTTAGGAACTGTGAGCAGCGTCGTCTAATCGCTTTGCACGAATAACAAGGATGAAATGATATTTTGAGATAACGAATTTTTTTTTTCCCTACCAACTATCCACATTCCGTATCGATGAGCATCACTAAATCAGTCCACGTTGGAAACAGGCTAACGATCATATTTATTCTCTTCTAGTTTATAATGAATCTGTTCCAAGAGACTAGAGCTTTCGAAGCGAATCACAGATTCAAAAAAAAATTTTAAGCATGCATCTTAAATAGTTTTTGAGCTACAGAGTCGCACAGAACAGCTATTCGTAACTATGAAATTAGTACTTCAAACTTTAAACGCGATTATCTCTTTGTTCGGACCATTTTTTAAAAACCAGTTCCGCCATTTCTACAAACTTGAATATTTTTTTTTCTCTTCTCGGTCATTGTATGGGAAATAGATTCTTGTGTAATGCCTTCTTTTGATTCTAGATATCTTAAGAACTTAAGACATATCCATGAACTTTTAGAATGTGCACATTTTTTGCTTGAAAAAATGTGTGTACGGAGTTGAGATGTGTAACAATATACCCTCGCAATTTCGAGGTAATCGCTTCGTTAGATTCAATTATAAAAATTCCCAAGAACGACCTATTTTTAAGACGATCACAGCAGTGTTGCCCCTTAAAGTTATTTGTTAAGAAGGAAAATTGGATCGGCAAGAGTGAAGCGTTGGGTATTGTTATTTAGCACGATTCCTTTTTCCTTTCAAGGCTAATGCGATGCTTCAAGGGTTGGTCTACGCGAAACGACCACGCGATACCGAGTCACGCGACAATCGAGGGACGTTTATAACGAATATAAAGCTGCACAAAAGACGGCAAAATTATTCGAATCGCGAGCATTATTCGTATATTATTGATACATGAATTAAAAAAAAAAAAAACAGTTTCTTTTCTACGAATTATTTACAGCTGATACGCTCATGGCTAGTACGCTAGTGTATTTTTCTTTAACGAATGGTTACAGGCAACTTTTTAATTTGCGAACGCGTTGAGCGTACGAAATAGATGCGAAATCCGTGCAGCGTACCTCTAACATACAATTAAGCAATAATCTACGGTTGTCGCATATCGAATTAAACGTACGTAGTCGGTGTTGTGGGTGGCATCCGGTGACCGAATGCTCTATACGTAGAGAACCACTGTTCGGGTCGTTTTCATTTGCGGACGGAAATGTTGCCACGATCTCAAGGTTTTAACGCAACGAGCTCGTTTGCGACGAATTTGCCAAAAATTGTACAGCACGTAGCTTACGTCTCGACGAATTCTACACAGAATTTTCGCTGTCAACTCTTTCCGATAGTCTTAGAACTAGACTAAACTAATTCGTCGCGATAATTAGAGAATAGAGAAACGTGTTGTCTGAAGCCAAGTGGATCCGCAGATTTTTCGTTCTTCGAGGCACACTCGCCATGGGAATAGACGCAGGAGTAATATGTCACGTAATTGTATGGTCTAAGCGAAAAGACTTGGGTTGGACAACGTCGTCGATTCACATGACGTGAATCACTTGGAATTCGTGCGCCGGTTTCTTCGTTAACCATCGCTCTTTTACGTGATGACCCAAGTCGACGCAGCAGCAGTAGAATTGGACTGGTTCATCTTCAATATTCTGGAAACAAGGAAATATTCGTCAATGTGCGTACATATTTTTGCGTACAAACTCGCATAAAGTCTCGTATTACGTCTAGGTACTCGAAGCTAACAATAAATCTCCCAGGAATTAGTTTTAATTTTTGTTAGCCATCGGAATAAAAAGTCAATTGACGTAAATGCTTATATTCCTGAAACATGGGAATGTAGTCTGTAATTAGAAATTAGCTAGTATTCTACGTTTACCTGCAGTAAATTTCAAAAAAAGGTTGGCGATACGTTAAGTGGAACGTTGAGAGAAACTTCTTCGTACTCGTGTTTCACTACGAACATTTATCTTTTCGGATCTGTTTTCGATCCGAGTCTGCTCCCGAGAGTCGAGATCGTTATTTTAAGTCGCTGTAATCTTCGTTCGATAGCAGATACCGGGTAGATTTGAAACTAAAGTATATTCTCTGAGAATCTGACCGTATCGCGTAGAGGGGATTTCTCCAAAACTATGATAGCGAGCCAATAGCGTTTCAAATATAATATACGAAGAATCATTTTTGGCTTGCTATCATAGTTTTTGAGCAATCTTGGTGCGAAAGTTGAAATGGAACACCCCGTATAGCGAGAAGTCCGCGAATCGTTGAGTTTTATCATCCGACGTGTTTCTATTTTTATGAATAATTGGTGCGAAGCCGAAGTTGCCCGCAGTTGCAAGGATTGACGAGTACCAGTGAAACATTGAAAGCCCGAGAGGAACGAATAGTGTGAAAAGTTTTCTCTGCTCCGACGAGAGTCGGTTACAATTTGTTTTCGCGATGTAGGATATACTTAACTTGCAGAGAAACATTGAAAGGTCGCGTTACAATGTTGTTGAATTGCAAAAAATAGGTAATCGAATGCAGCGAGGAGGGGTCATCGCGGAGTGGATGTCGCGTTTGATTTGCTCGATTCTTAACGTGCTTGGAAACGGTTATTTTCCAGGTTTCTCAGGGTTAATTATGGGCCGATACTGTTGTTTGTTCTTGCAACGTGCAATACCGTCGACTATTATGCATCGGGCTAATCCAACGCAAATTGTTAAACGGTATCGTACAAAAGCAAAGATACCGAGCGAGCGATTAGCTATCAACAAACGAAAGCACACCGCTAGTTCCACCGTCGGTATTGTTCCCCTATTGATAATAATCTACGTGGATATTGCGTATCGATTTGTACGAGCCTCGTCGCAGATTAGTTCGGTTCTGTAGTTGGCAAGAAACGTCGCAAACAAGCCAACACGTGACACGGGTTTGACACTATTCGCAAAAAAATGCTGTCAGCGTTCCAAGAATTTGATAAGCAGTTTGATCCGTCGATAAGGTCGGGATGTCGAGCCGTTGCAACGGTAGTCGAGTGCTCCAAAGTCTTCCATATCGGTGCTACTTCGTGTGACGTACTTCGTACCTCGAATAATTATTTTCTTTTACCTCCGAGTACTACTTCTCAGAGGTAAAGGAACTTCGTTGATACGCGGAGCTTCTTTCCATCGCTGGGTAACAAATCTGTTACTGTTTCTCGGTAAGCGCGGATGCGATAGCTGTACAAATCTGTGTCGGTAACATCAAATTTAACACTCGTGGGCCACGAGCCAGCAGAACTCTAACAACAATGAACAGTGATCCCAGTGAACAGGGTAATGTTGCAGCAATGTAACGGCAATGTTACGGATTGTATTCGGTAATATTACCTCTGAGTTACATGCAAGTTAAAATTTCCTACTCAGCAATAGAACATGTTATATAACGAGTTATGTAGCCGATATGTAACAGTTATATTGCAAGGTAATGCGTTATATACCAGTCATGTACACAGCATATAACAAATGGCACGTATACTTGTAGGTTACATGTAAGCTGAAATTTCCTACTCACCAATATAACATGTTATATAACGTGTTATGTAACCGTTATATTGAAACGTAATACGTTAAATACCCGTTATGTAACCGACATATAACAAATGGTACGTTACTTGTAAGTTACATGTAAGTTAAAATTTCCATAACATGTTATGTAGGCGGGGTGTAACAGTTATATTGCAAGATAATACGTTGTACATCAGTTATGTGACCAGATTGTAACAAATGGTACGTAACACGTTCCTTCCACGTTATATACCAGCTATATATCACGGATATAACATTGTTACATGAGCTGTAACTTCCGTGTTATATTTCCGCAATAAAACGTGTTCACTGTGATAGTCGACACGAGACAATAGAAACAAAAAATAGCTTTTCTGTTATGGAGTGAGGATGAGAAAATAGCAGATTGTGCACGAGCGGATCAACGATATTGAACCGATTCGTTCGCTCGAAGAAGTTTCCTCCACAAGAAAAGTGGATGGATCATCTACAGAGTTCAGCTATGGTCTGGCGTCGCTTTTGCAACGAGTAGGCCTCATATTTCAATATATTGGCTTACCAATTCCGTAGTCTCGGCAGGAATTGGATATATTTCGTTCATCGTAGCAGCCAGTTCTATTTCTATGGCATCTTTTTCACCGCGTCTTCTCAGCTTCCTCATGAACCGGCTTCTTTTGAATCTCTTTAATCCACGTTTTTCCCTACATCGAGATTTATCAGGCGTCGTCGGTTCGGTTGCTCGTGGCTGGTCCGTTACAGTTTCGCTGGATTGCGAGCTCGCCAAATACGATTCGTCGTCGGAGTCTTCGACAGTTATCACAGTTTGAGTCAAATTCTTCTTCTTCTTCTTAATTTCCTATCGATGAAATGTAAACGTGATGAAAATATCCCATGCCTGTATGTAAATACATATATTATTCGTATGCTATGAGAATTTGGCGATGCCAAGGATTAAAGTCGACGAGGAAGATTTTTACCGACCCACCACCAACAGTCGTAGCAGAGCCAAGCGTGCACCAGATACACCGAGGAGCCAAGAATGGATATCGCGCAGACTGTGAGTTTGTGAACGAATATGGGATGCTGGGCAATCTCGTCATCCTTCAGATTCTCTATGTCCAGGTGAACTTGAACGTATCTCATGGACATGATAGCTCCGTATAGCATCATAACGAAACCGATGAGGGAGATGATCATCGACTGTTTAAACAAAACGTTATAGAGAGTAATATTGTAACATTTCGATGCGTTCGACGAAGGCGTTTTCTGCAGAAAAAAAAGACCATATTCATAACTACTATACTAACACATAGATTCAGTACACTCCTCGCTATGCTCGGAAGATTTCACTCTCCCTGATGCGAGGGTGAAAAATAAATTTTCATTTCATTCGTTATAATTCATTTCCATTTTAGAAATTTGGACAGTTCACGTCGAGAACACCGATGAAGGCTTTTTATATTTTATATGCCACATGAGGATACTTCTTACCCTGCACATCTAAACAAGAATTCTCACCAAAGATGAGTTCCTAATTTGAATTCTGAGTACTCGCTAAATGTAGGTATATAAAATTTTCCCATTTGATTAACACGTAAATCTTAATTTTTTCCCTTCAATTACGTATAACTGCGCGGCATTTCACGTTATTCGATTGGTCAAAGGCAGAAATTGTAGAGTAATCTTTGCTCTTCAAAAGTGCTTACAGCTGATTTACGTTCTGTGAACCGTGTAGGCAATAGAAAAACTTAAACTCGATTTTTTGCCAAATTTCATGGTTTTTTCGTTTTTTCTCGTAAACCATTGACTTTACAGCAAGATTATATGCATAATCTTTTGTTGAAAATTTAATTTTCTACAAAAAAGATTCACGTAGCCCAAACCGTAGAGCTGATAGTTTCCGAGATAAATCCAATTGAACGTACGCAAATTTAAAACATGTCTGCTTCATTAAGATTTTTTACCACAAAACGTAAATCAACTATAGGCACTTTTAAAGAGGAAAGATTCCTCTACAATTTCCGCCTATGATTCGAACCTTGGAGTTGTATAAAAGCAATCAATCCTAATCTTATAATTTGAAATGTAAATTATCTTCGAAATTGACTAGAGTCAAAATCGTCAAGTAGGAATTACCTTATCTAAAAAAACTATTAATTCAGGATCGTCCGAATACACCGGCGTGTCTAACTTTCCTCCAAAAAGTGTAATAACTAACAGGAAAAGAGAGAAATTTGGAGATAAGAACTTTACAATATAGCAAAAAACAGATTTCCATTTGAGATTTCTGACAACTATTTCTATTCTGTATACAACAGTCCTCTCTTACTCGTGAGGTCACTTTTAACGGGGTAAATAATTTTGAGAAAATCGTTCGTCTTTGTTAAAAAACGATTGACCGTTGCCAAAACGCATTGTACGTACAATCATTTCCTTGGGGTTCGGAATCGACGGTACTATTCGAAAAACAGCTAAGATTAGGCTTGACAAGACGCAGAACGAGTAGGTGACGAGTAAATCCACGTTCCATTGCGCTGCCTCGCTTTCATCTTCGTCATGTTCCTCCACGTCGTGCTGGCTGACGAGTATTACTAGGATCAGCAACGCTGCCGCCTGTAATGAGAAATTGGATTTTAGGGAGATGCACAATATAAAGCATATTTTTGCGATTTTCTTTTTTTTCCAAGTACCTTATTTATCAACCTGTGTTCAACTTTCGTACGTTATTGAGTAATGTTTTAAGAATATCGTTAAACCAAGATACACCTATACATTAAAGAAATCTTATTGCTTCCTTAATTTCACACGAAGCAGTCGCAAGTTATCCTGACCACTTTTTTTTTCAGGTACCTTGCTTTTCCCCACAACCACTCGCTATATTTTGGAAATTTTTCAATGACAATTTTACTGAATATTCTTCAAACATTACTCCCTAATGTACAAAAGTTGTAAACAAGATGACAAATAAGGTGCTTGGAAAAAAAATGGCGAAAATATTTTTTTTTCTCTACTTCAAAAAAATGTCGCCTGCAAGAACATTGTTCGCATCCTCGCAATTTTCTACGTACATAGCTGCACGTCCAACCGTCTTCTCCCTATCTTATCGCCCAGCAGAGTACAAATTTTCGGGAGCAACGAGGAATTAGGACTAATATCCATTGCGAGCGGAAATTCCGACTCGAGATATCATTGCAAGCGTCGCATCGTCATTGCTCTAGAATTCGCGGTACACAATTGTGCCCCAGTTTCGCTGATAAATTTCGCAGCGTTTTTTTCCTCTTCCCTATCCATAGCAATGAGACAACGTTGTTATGTAAGGCGATACGACCGGGTCACGCGCTACCGGTCTTCGATGCGCATTTTGATTTGTAGGTTGGATGGTATCGCGGATGACTGCTATCTTTAATCTCTTCCATTGAGGTATTGAATTGCGATTCGCTCGTCACAAAGGTCGACCTTATTTACCAAACGCCACGTTCCTCGATTCTCGTTACAGTTCTATTACCACCCTCCTGCATTTGGGTCGACGCGTCGTAGGACAAAAATACGAGCGGTACGTCAGTGGAGAAAGAATTTCTGTTTCGCATTGATGCTTCGAGACGAGATGCTAGCCAAAAATTCCAATCTGATCCTTACGCATTGAAGGAATCGGAAACCAGCGTGGACGAAGGCTGTTACGTTGCGATTCGTGGCTGATCCTTGCGGATGGATCTGAGCTTCGTGGGCTGCTCTGGCAGCGATTCGCAACCTTTCCAAATCTACATTCGTCCCGGTACTCGCGTGGCTCATTTGAATTTAGATGATATCGTCGCGTGTCAACGAATAATGAAAATGATATGATAAAGCGACGCTCCTTTTTTCCATCGCTTCGCTTCATCGTGTTTGCCATGGCGTTAAGAATGTTTGGGAACGACAAATTTATCAGATGCCAAAGCTACCGTGACAATTTCAAACCGACTCCAATTTTATTCCAGCAATTTTTTAAATAACTGTACTCTTACTTGTAATTTAGTTTTATTTGTACTTATTTTACCTTGAATTATAGAGAACCAATTTTGCATGGTTTTGTTCAACTTCACTGCACGGTTTTTGAGAACAGAAAATATTACACGCAAACCGAAAACCTGGTTTTACTTCCTACAGTCATTTTCTAGATTTTTTTGAAGCAGCAATAATCAACACTAATTAGTATTATTTATTTCACTCGAATACGATAAAGGCATCGATTCGCTTCTAAAAGTTTATTGATAAGGATTACAAAATTTAGAAAAATCATTTAAAAAAATGAATGGAGTTAAATAAGTTTCTCTTTCTTAGGAACTTTATACTAGGAATGAGTTTATGATAATAAATTGGATTATTCATATTCCGGATTTAGAGAGATATTTATTTACTGAAAATGTAATGTACTCTTGCTTCCCGATGTATCTCCCAAACATCCGTAAAGGTCAAGTCAGTTCAATCATTAAATTTTCGTTTTACCGATTTGTCGAATATAAAAGTACACGGTAAAAAATTGTTCGTCAATTTTACCACAAAAACGTGTGTCAAAGACTTTTTTTGCACAAAATTAGCGTTATTTCAGCACTAGAGATAAAGTAACGCAGCTCTGTGTTAAAGGTAAGACAAAGCAATGTTAGAGTAACATTTAAAAGATGAAAACATGTTTTTAAAAAAATGTGGCACTAAAATGTTAAATATTGTACGCAACAATTTTTGCAATTTACACAATTGACGCGACATTTTTTATCGTCTACGGTTAATTGTTTGACGAACAAGTTACAACTTCGAATCGAGCTGCGCCGTGAATTTACTCGAGTTCCCAAGTACGATTTTGAATTGCAAATGTTCACGTCGCGCCTCGTATAACATTCGAGTTGTGCAAGACAATCGTCGGAGTGTGCGTAATGAAAGCGAAATGTCTCCGCGATTCGACGCGGTCGAATTTGAATTCGGAATTCGCGAGACGTCGAGGCATCGGGATTCGAGATGTATCCGTGATATATATACGCGTATCTGTGCGAGGGCAGGTAGAAAAATACATTTTCCCTCGCTTCGTACGTAAGCGCACCCGCGTCTTGTTTTCGAGCCGCATTCCATCCGAAAATCCCGTCGAATCGGAAAACTGATTCGAAAATGCTTTTCCACTGCCCGTGAAAAATCGACACGTGTCTCGATGTCCGATTCTCAGTACAAATTTTCGCAATACAAATTTTCCGTCCAATTTAAGGGAGTATTCTGGTAGGTACTTTGCCAAGTGCAATAAGAAAAATACAAACCATATCTTGACCATCCATTATTTTGCAAGATATTTTTACATAATAATTAAATGATACATTAAAAAATGAGAGGGAAAAATCAAAAATTGAAAAAGATATTGTAAGCCGCCTGGTAATCTTAAATAAAAAAGATTATTAATCTAAAGTAATGCTGCTATCGTGCAAACTATAGTTTAACACCAATTTTCAATTTGGACTATTTTTTAAAAATTCGGTAAACGTAACAAAAAATGGTACCCCCACTTCATCATCGATTTTCAATTTTTTCACTTTTTTTAAAAAAAATTGTATTCTCTAAACATTAGAGAATACCTTGTAAAATCGTGGATGGTAAAAATAGTGTTTGTCTTTTTCATATTGCACTTGAAAAAGTACCTAAGATTCATGCATCTAGAGACTAGAATACTCCCTTAACGCAAAAGTGTGTGTCAACGACTTTTTTTTAACACAAAATTAGTGTTATTTCAAGACGAGGTGTGCAGTGATGAAGTAGCACAGCTCTGTGTTAAAAGTAACAGGAACCAGTGTTGGGGTAGCATTTAAAAAGTGTTACTTTAGCATGAAATAACATTTTTGCGGGTTGAAAAATGGGCTGTGAGGACAACCCCAATCAATACACTATGATGTTAAATATTGTACACAAAAAATTGTACGCTCTAGACGATGACGGGAAATTTGTTACCGTGTAGATCGGTAGTCGCGTTATTCTTGCACTTCATTTCCGGAACAGAATTAGCAGAAACCACGCCACGAACGTCGTTGCAATTTCGTGATGGGGCGTAGATTTCGCGATGCTTGTCTTCCGTGATGCAACGTAGACTATCAGCATAATTTTCATGCGTCACCGTCACCGCCGTGGGATAACATTTTAATCAAGAGCTTCGATATCGAGTTTCCAAATAGTCTTTGTCATTCTCGTACCGAACCGAACCGTAGAAAAGCGACGACCCAGTTGTGGAGAAAACTGCGTAGAAAACTGCGTACGGTAGACTGGTAAAACTGAAACAGATGTTTGTTTTTAAACAATTTTTTTCTAAACTATGTTGAAAAATATTAATACAAGTTCGAATACATTTGTTCGCTTGCTTATGAAAACTCGTTGGTATCTTGGTAAATGTTGCAGATTGCTAAATTATGCGCGTTCTCTTCAAATAAGGATCTCGTCACGGATGGAAAAACAATAAAACAAGCCAAACAGCAAGATATTATCGTTCAACTGGATCGATCGTTGATCGCTCGTGTTTCGCTGATCAATCTTTACTCAGGTATCATTCGATTCTCTCGGATCAGGCACATTTTATTCCAAATAGACGCGCATCTTCGCATTACCTGACGCACGTACAAAGTACTCGTCTCATCCGAATTGCACTTTTCTAAAGTGAACCAAATTTGGCAGAAATTCGCATGTACCTGAAATCGAAAACGAAGGTCGTGCAAAAAATCTCATAAATATACAGTTATTGCACACATTTATAAATATGAATGAAGTTCGTGAGTCAGAAGTTATTACTCCGAATGCGAATAAATTTATATTCATACTTTTTTCATGAATTCCACCGAACTCTACGTTTTCAAAAACTAATTTCACCTGAAAAAATGTGAACTTTACTAAAATTCATATTTAAAAAAATGAATTTCACCTTAAAAAATGTGAATTTTAGTGAAATTCGTTTAAATAAATGTGAACATGAATTTATTCGTATTCGTATTCGTATTAAAAATTTGCAATTCGTGAATTTTATTCATATTCATGAATGCGTACGCCCATATCTGTAGCGCAGGAGCCTCGACGTGTTTGCGCGGCTGTCAATAAGAGATTCGCGATTGACTTTTTTCGCGTGGGACCTGGAGTAAACTTTTACCAAAACGGGTCCACCGTAATCGCGTAATTTCCTCGCGTTCTGCCGACTTCGTTTGCTGTCGATGAAAGGAGAGCGTTGCAGCACCGTCGAATAGGTTGGAGCCGCAGCGACGATCATCCTGGACTCCGTTCTGCAAATTAACGTTAGAAAATTAGTTACCAAACTGATCAAAAACCAAAAAACAGTTGAATTTTGTTTCGTACAAATTCCGAGAACTAGAGTTCAATATTTATAAATAGAAAAATTTGAAAAACGCAATTTGAGACGTAGACGCAAAATCAAAGTCGAGGGATTTGGAAAAATCGACAGTTTTGATTTCGAATACAAATTTTCGTGTCCGTCCACTCGACTCTACTACTATTTTTATATTCGCTCTTCCCATCCGGTTGTTTTTTCACCGGACTGTTTGCGACGAACGAGTTGGCCTCGCAAAGTTGCGCCGGGAATTATTCACAAGGAACGGATCAACCGCTCGTCCATACGCGCGGTACTCCGCGAGGCACGAATTCGAGTAGATTTTTCCTTGGTTTACGCTATCCCGGTCACCACTCTAAAAATAAAAATCTAATGGGGCTAAGGCTGACACGAGATGCGCGGAGAAATCATAAAACGCGAGGCTTGCGAGTGTCAACGCGAAAACAGACGATGCGCAACGAGCATCGAGGACTCTGGGGAAAAAAAAGAAACTACGACCGACCACTCGATCGCAAAAAAATATGATCGACCGAAATAACAGCTCGAATCGCGCGACAGCTACTTCCACATTTTTCAAAATTACTACCGACTCTCGCGACTCTGCGAAGGGTTTTGCGATCAAGAGCTCGCATCTGACCTACTCCGATTATGGTAAAACTACTCGTTATGTAAACTAACGAGAGCTCGCCACTCGCCTTCGTTTGTAACAAACATTCGCATTCGGTAATTCGAGCCAGAGCTTTCGATATTTTCCATCATCTCTGCGCGTACGCAAATCTGCATGCCTCGAGACCATAAAACTCGCTACGCCTTACACCCCTTCGCTTCCAAAACTTAATCTTATGATAAATGCGAGAATACGACAAACTTATTTACATATTTGTTGTTGTAGCGTCAAGCATAACTTTTCTCCTCTCGAGGAATAACAATCGGGCTCGACGAAATTCGGTGAAAACGATATTCTATCGATGGCGTGTACTACCTACGCGACGCTATGCTAACAGAACCAGATGTATCTACTTCGGACGAGACCCTTTTTTTGTACTGTCTCTTTGTCCGAACGGCGCCAGACTCTTCTCCTCGGCTCTTCGCGAGGATTAAACGGTGCCGTCAAGTGTTTTCCTACTTTTGCAAAAGCAGAAAAACACTCGAAACTTCGTACTCGACGTATTTATCGCGCGCGTTGCAATGTGATAAATTAATCGTGCTACATCTGACCGTCCGAGTCCTCGTTGAGCATCCGGAGCATCGTTGAGCATCTTCTCCGCATCGAAAATCTGTAAAGAAGAAAAAAAAAAGGTTTCAGTGAAATTCTTAGCAAGATTAAGTGCCTACAAAACTAGCCTGAGTAGTTTTTCGTACTCACTCTTCCATGGTAGACAGGGAAACAACTCTTCGCCGAAGCGAGTTTCACATTAGCGGGACACCATTATCCGTGCCCATCTTCTGCAAACAGATTGCAGATTTTCGAAGTTCGTCGCACAGCGGCCGATGTTGGATGCAGTCCGTTTCAACCTCGCTGACGATGCAATTCCCAACCGAACGAACCCTTTCCGCAAGAAACAATTAGCAATATTTGGTGATTTTGTTGAAACAAGTAAACGAGCGTTGCAAACAGCAAAAACCATTTTACCGAAAAAAAATCATTAGCTCCGAAAGCTCTGGGAGTTTCCATGCCTGAGCGTAAATTTGGAAACTTTTGGGGTCGCTGATAACAAATCTGAACTCGAAATTAGCAAATTTAAGATGGCGGGGCCAATATTGCGGACCAACAATGGGAAGTCGTTTGCCGAGAGCGAAAGTTGGTACACGGGGGTTTTCCGGGTCGCTAATAACGAATACGGACTGAAAATTAAAAAATTCAAAATGGTGGATCCCATTCAAAATGGCGGATCCAATTTTGAATTTGTTACTTTTGAGTGCATATTCGTTATCAGCTTCTGGTTTCAAAATACTTGCAAGTAATTGTCAGAAATCGTCAGAGTCTAGCACGACCTTCAAGAATGTACCGATGGTAGGCTATAGATAGCTCTAAATTAACTATTGAATTCGAAAACAAATTCAAAAAAACTATACCCGTACTTTTACTTTTCATTTTGAATAAAAAAAAATATTTAAATGTCCACAAGTTATACAAAAATTAAGAAATTAAATAAAAACACACACTCGTACAGCAATCGATTCAACTGCAGACGAACTATCGAGGTCACAGGAAATCCAACAAAAAAAAATCCGATACCTCTATCTTCTTGTTATAATTATCAATAATTAAAAAAAAAAAACTATTTAAATAATTTCCGACGTTTCACGACGATTCGACGAACCAAAACTGCACTTTCGGCGAGTACAATTGCTTATAAGTATTTTAAAACTACAATGGTTGAGAATTTCTGACTTGTAGCCTTGTTCGTTCTCTATGCGTAGTGGTGTACAGAAAACGGTGACAGAATTGGTATCAAGCTTCCACATCGCGTAGCCATTCGCATCTGCGAATCAAAAAATATCCAACATTATTAAAATTCCTACAAAAATATGAATCTTGGAGGAAAAAATAATTTTCCAAATCAAAACTCACTTCTGGAAGTGGCAGAAGTTTTGACCACCTTGAAGTATTTTATTCCCGGCTCTATCTACAAAAACTTTCCAACCCAATTAATTTTCCATTGGATTTCTAATGAAGGAAAGACAAGAAAAAATGGTTTTGTTTGACGGATTCCATAATTTGTCGGTATTTGCTTTCGCAACGAGAATTTAATCAGCTTGAAATTCGCGTTCGCTCCTATTCGCGCGAGGTGTTTGCGCAAAGATCTGAAATACGCGAATTCTATTGGCGAAATTGATTGGCGAAATTGCGTTCTGCGGCGCAAATGAAGCTGCGTGCGTCACGTCGAGATTTATGCGAGACAATTGAACTATTAAATTGAGCGCAAGATCATTGCTTAATTATGATCGTCGCGCCGCGCCGTTTGCTGTCGTGTCGTACGACGCGATAGACGAATGATGTACAGAAAATCTATGCGAATCACAATAACGCAACGTTCTTGGATCGATTAACGTCCTTGATCTCTACGCTTCGCCTAGACAATGAAGTATCTTATGCAAATCGATTTTTTTTTTACAAATTTCAACTTTCACCACTTCCACAAAAAATAACCAAAGTACTTTTAGGCGGGTAAACCACCCTAGGATTTTCGAAAAAAAGCATCAAAAAATTGTTGTGTGGCTTAAAATGTTCCTTGATACGTTAGAAATAACGTGGCAAAGTTTTGTGCATGACACTAATTTGGAAGCGGTCGAGTTGCGAGCTAATCGCGGTCCCTTACACTCTTTTATTCGAGTCCTTTCAAACGTGTTCTTGTCAAAACAGCAAATTTCAAATTGGTTGACCCGATATCTCAAAAAGTTTTTGTCCGATCGGCTTGAAATTTGGGCTGCAGATTCAAAATTACTTTTTTTACGGCAGTACGTAGGATTTTTTTCCATTTTGCATACTTTAATTATTATTAACAATCTTCGAGTATTTTTTTTTGCGTTTTTTCGACTTTTTCTCATTATGGCGCCATTTGGCCGAAAATCAAAGTAAAAAAAAAAAATCCTACCTACTATGATAGCTCTTAATATACGTAATCGAAATTCCTTTGGTTCATTATTCTATCTTTAAAATTACAGGAGAAAAGCGTTCGGCCGTGGAGGCACGAAAAAGAGACATCTTCGGAAAAATGCTGTGAAGCCGCTATTTTCTTTTGTACAACTACAATGCCGTGTAACAACACTGTTAAATACCCAATTAATAAAGCAATTTTCACCGCATTTCATTATGTTTATTAGTTTTTGAGAAAAAAATTGTGAAAGTTCGGCTTGTAGGGTGGCTTACTCCCTTAAAATACAACTACGTTCTAACAAAAATGTAGGCTGGATCATTTTTTCAACAGCAACGCTTTTTGATAAGGCAAATGTCGTCCGAACGAAAATAGAGATATTCGTGGAAAAAATGTAGGTTACGAAAGATAGAGAATTAAAGGAAAAGCAAGACAATAAAAACAAACTTATCAGTCACGTTTCCCGAAAATGCAGCGCAACGTTGAAATAATTAACGATCTCGGGCGATGAACCGTTCGATTGGGATGTCCCAATCGTATCAGTTCGTTATACCGCTACACGAAAGATCCATTCCCGAAAAAATAGTATGTAGTGAAGTTTTTCGACGGTAAAATTCGAGCTCTTAATTTTGATATTAACCCACTGCTAACCAATTTAGAATTATATCCATTCGAATAACATTGAAAATTAATTGTGTACAACTATTTCCCTTCGCTCACCGTGTACAATTTTTTTTTCGGAATTTCGACTCATGGGCTCTTTGAGAGGACTAAATTTGCTACGAAAATGTCCATTAGTCGAGTCTGTAATTCAACTAGGGTCTATAAAAATCGTCTGTCAAGATGAAATTTCATTAAAATAATAGGAAATCTTTCCTGGCGGCTAAACTATTGATAATGGATAAACAATGTAAATGACAGATTTGTAGAAGGATTCATGCC
The DNA here is from genome assembly GCA_963969455.1 of Arge pagana. Taxonomy (NCBI): domain Eukaryota; kingdom Metazoa; phylum Arthropoda; class Insecta; order Hymenoptera; family Argidae; genus Arge; species Arge pagana. Next base: position 7,478,723 of record OZ018315.1, on the reverse strand, counting down.
CTACAATTTTGTTCTGATATAATCTGTCGTAACTCTCATAGTTTATTTCTAACGTTTATAATAACTAATTTGTCACATCCAGGTGAAAAAATGAAATAGGAAATTTGTTCTTTATGAAGTTCTCTGAAATCTTGCGGCAGTAAGATTTATCAAATCAGTAATTCTACTGCTAGTACTGTTTTTTAAAGTTGAAAATATTTAAGAAGTTTAAGAAATTTCATCTTGAAAGAAGATTTGTATAAAACCTATGTGAATTACAGACTCGACTCAGCAAACATTTTCGTAGCACATTCAGTGCTCGTCAAGAATCATTGAGTAAAAATTCCGAAAACAAAATTTTACACGGTGAGCAGAAGGAAATAGTTATAAGAAATTATTATTACATCTTATTTACATGGATAAGATTCAAAATTGTTTGGCAACGGATGAATATCAAGATTAAGCGAAGAATGTTGCTCTAAAACGAAGCACCCTAATATTTTATGCTATACGAGCAGATGGAATATGTTAAATACATTATTTGCCGGGCTACTTTATAAATAGTATACCAATCAGTGGTCAAGTTAGTAATATCCGACGGATATATGCCAAGCCTAATAAATGAGCATCATTTTCTAAGCGCGTGGAACCTGAACGGAAAGATAAACACAGTCATCGCTCGATAATTGGGAAAAGTGACGCGATGAATCACGAAGACGACGATGCACATAAATCAGATGATAAATATCAAATCTGTCGCGACAGGTAGCTGATTTCAGATCGGTACGACATCCGGACGTAGTCGACTAGACGTAGAGAGTCGTTTCGTCCAGAAATAGAACACGCCGCGTGAGATCCTTCCGAAAGACATTTCGTTTGCGTTTTACGAATAAACGATCGTCATATTTTTTGAGGTTTTTTTTTTTACCATCTCGACAGACCCGGACTTAACGATATTTTCTAGAAACGAACGATGAGATAATTCATATCAACGACGAAACTCGTCGGCGAATGGCGCAGCCAATCTTTGTTCCGGCTCTTCCACAATCTTCGTAACACGTACGAGATACCGTGATCGATTTGCGGCGAACGATCGAACATTCGCGATCCTCGGTTCTCCGATCTATCGGCAAAATCATCTCGCAGCGCTCGCTTCCCGACGGATTATACTTTCTGACGATTACTTCGCGTTGTTTCGATGAAACGTCGGCGTTCTCCTCTTCTCGTTCCGCTATCTGCTTCTCGAGTCACCTGTAACCGACAACGTGTTTTTAAACACTGATCGAGCTAAAACATATACAGCGCCATTTTTTATTACGAAAATTTGCTATAGAATCTACCAATATTTGGAAATACAAAGGTAGAAATTTGTTTGAAAAAATGTTCATAAACGAACGTTAATATGAATTTATTCGTATTCATATTTATGAATATGGCTACGCCCATCTCTGGTTTCTGCAAACATTCGTCGAATCTGTTTATCAGCAAACGAGTTGATCCTGCTGTCCGGAGCGTGTTTATCCTCTTCGACGAATCGATAGGCTCGCGTCGGAGCCGGGGACAAAGGTACGTGCGAACGATCGCGGGGCGTGATTATTCCGCCTGTTATTATTTTCACGATAAGCTTTTCGATAAAATATTAGGGAATAGTGATTAGCCCCGAGGGCCGGTAAAAATACGAAATAGATACGAGATGAGACCAGCCGAGAAGTCTATTACTCCAACGAATACAGGAGGGTTTCTCGAAAGATTTCTCCGATGACTACTTCTTCCTCGGATCGATCGCCTCGAACAATTTTTGAGAAAGGCGAGAGTCGACGAATACTCGTGAGGCTTTGTTGCGAGTTCAGTCGGAATATATCAGTGGAAACATGCGAGCTGCACCATTCTGGATCAAGGTGTCGCGTTAATATTTAATCCCTTCCGCAACACGATCGCGCGTGGCCAACGTGACGAGTGTAATCCCCGTTGTCACAGCTGCTGCAAGCTCCAGGTTTCCTCTGCGCCCGTTCATTTCCTTCCGTCCGCTCGTACGTCCACTTTTCATCCTGTAAAAGAAAAAAAAATTATTGGAATATGCTACCAAACAAGTTGAAATTTCTACTACTCCCTCGACGATCTGTTTCGCAACGGATATGCGACGTTTTCGAGTAAACTGAGCCATGAATTTTTGCTCTGCTCCCGGTCAGCTCCGAGGACCGCGGCATTTTGCGCAAGTACGTTGACTGTAAATAGATGCGAAAAGAGCGTGCAGCGCAGCGCGGAAGAGACGGTATTACGGCGAGTCAGAAACGGAGAGACGACCTGGCGTTTGTTAGCGATGCAGGAAACAGGAAGTACCGAGAAGTTAACCAACCAGAACGAAGACAAGAACACCGTGCTTTGCGGAACCCCTACTCTGCCCTTCGCCCGACGAGAGAGACCACGTCTTCGAGCCTGCAGCGAGCTGAAACTTCCCGATGAAGAATCCGAAAACGCGAACCCTTTGACGCGATACCAACGCCATTTCCGGATCCAACAAGCACGAATGCGCGAATATATTATTATTACCAAGTTGCATATTGCTATCTCTACTGTGCTAATGCTGTGCGAATAGCGTTAGCGTTTGGAACTTTCGCGTAATTTATAAGTTCTCTGTACAATTAAATAATTTCCCGTTATTAAATTATAATTAATAGTTACGTAAAATTGTCTTTATTGGGTTTTCCCCCAATTTATTTTATTGTTTCTGTTTGTTGTTATTAAAAGAATCTATTCGTGTTGTCGTATGTAGAAATGTATATATTATTTTTGAATACAATATCATAAATTGACAACGTGAATTCGAATTATTCGCACATCCCTAGAAAATGCATCGAAGCCTGCCACTGTAGAATTTCTCTAGCCTAAGTACGTTCAGTTTTAGGCGTCTAGTCGTCATTGCTGATAACTTCGAGGGGTCACAGTCCTGCTAATAGCCCGGACGGATAATCTATAACGAAGAGCCGGTGCTCTAAGTGATTTCCGAAAAAAAAATACGTGGACGTCGCAGCTTTCAAATCGGTAAACCGTCCTCCTGATTGCTGGCCAATCGGCACTGCGTCATGCTCCTTTAATTTTCTAACGGTTTTTGCCTCTCGCGAAACATCGAGATCTGGTGCGTCGTACTTTCCGGAGCTGCGATGCGAAAATTGATGTATATATGTTTGAAAGACCGATCAATCGATCATCCCTCGATATTGGGCGGGGATCGATCTTATAAGACAAGTAAAAAATGGGAATCGTAATTCAACTAATGTTTGTTTTCCTAACCAATTAACAACGAATTATGGAAACGCGAGGAAAATCAGGATCTATGCATGTGATCGGTGATATGAAATCCAACGATCGAAACAAAGAGAAGGGATCAAACTGTTAACGTACGATTATAAATCAGGGAAAGTATATTTTTCTTCGCCTCGCTATTTATTTTCACAGATTCGATGCGAGCTCTGATTTTGGACGAACGAAAATAAACTTTCAACAGAAATGAGATGCGAGACGTGGCTTGCTACGCCGATTTTCGGTACTTTCCACTCGACTCTGTTGCCATCAAACTTCTAGAAAGACGCGCCGAGGTAACGTGACAATAACGATAACCATCGATCTCTGAGCTCTTAATATTAATCTTAATATAGTTTGCGTCGCACGTTTCTATTAACACGGAAAAATGTTGTTCGCTCCTTCTGATTTTTATAACGAGCTAATGGTGCGCGATGAAGAAGATCTCCACACATATTTTTGTAGAGAATTGAATGCTCTACAAAAAAGGTCTCTTGGTATTTTTCGAAAAAAGATCTCTAAGTATTTTTCCGGCGTAATGTAGAAAAATCGTCCAGGTTGACGAAGAATTGAACTTTGACCTTGAATAACCTTTGAACCGACAGATTTAGAGAGAAATAGTAAGAAACCTTTTTTGTAGAACATTCAATTTTCTATAAAATCATGTATATAGACTTTTTTTATCACGCACCGTTAACTCGTTATCAAAATCAGAAGGAGCCAAACAATTTTTCCTGTCTTATTCTTATGGAAAATAGAAAAGTGCGACGCGGTCCATGTTAATATTAATATTGAGAGCTCGTATCTGCAGGGACTTATTTTTATGCCTAAACGAAGCTTGGGGAAAAACTTCTTTTTTTTTGTATCATCCTAATTTAGAAATATATATTCGTATATTAGAAAGCCAACGCTCTCCATGGGCAATAGTCGCTTTCTTGCTCGCAGCTGCACGTCGAAGAACAAAGAACCGCTCATTCGTCACCTACGATAATAGAAATGTGATAAAAAAAATTGAAAAAAAATAGTAAACTCCAACTATATCACGAAACTGACGAGTTTCCGCACTCTGGGCGAAGTACACGTCTCATTTTGAGAATGTTCGATTCAGGCGAGTGAGCCACGGGTTGTAGGTAACCGTTGTTTTCCATGGAACGTGTGAAAAAAAAATTGTGCATGAAATAAAATATTCAGCAAAGGCAGAAACTACTCTGTTACAACGAAAGAGCTGAAATACCGAAGCACCATTGAATTATTCATATTTTTATGAAAATGTGGAACCACGACGACTATTATCGTCGCGAAAACAGGCCTAAAATTAGACAAAGGCCACAAAAACATGATAGTTTGACAAAAAAGAAAAATTGAAAAAATCCTCTCAGCGTAGAACAAGTGCGACGAGGACGAAATGTAACGAGAAAACAACACTACAAAGTAATTGGAATACACCCTCTCTTCCCGAGGAGATTAACGATAAGCGAGTAGTTTACTGAATATTTGGGACGCAGATGCATAAACATTTACAATCCGAACGGCTCGAAAATCTATATTTCAACTTTGATTCTTATGGAACTACGCAGAAATAACGTTTCTAGACCATTTTACGACTCTTACGGATTTTACAATTTTACGACTTTTCATACTATAGCAGCAGATGCTAGTGATAATATTATCAAGCGCATTGTTGGCACTTGTAAATTATATCTGTTGATTCATTCGCGGGAAAAACACAATTGTTTACAATCGATTGGCGAAGAAGACCAGACGAGGAGTATTTTTCACGCGCCACTTTCCCCATCGATCGCATCAGAAACGTTTAAAGTCGAATTTTCACGGTTCGTTCAATGGCTTCGAGTATTTCTATCGACGTTTCGTATCAACAGGGCTTTCGTACAAATAGGAAAGTCGTCACCACGAGGGTTCAACGTTCAAAGGTGATAACCGTTTACCTGCAGGAATTAATGCGGGGATTCCCAATCCGACCGCGTGAAACAAAAGACTACCTATGGGCGCCAACCCTACGACCCACAGGGGCATGCGGCCGACACAACAGGCAAAAACGTGGGGATACAATAAAACTGAAGATACTTTGCCAATGACGTAGTATAGGTACAATGCGACGAATTGGGTAGGTCGACGAAAACGCGCCCGATACAACTCGACAGGGAAGGGTGCGCTCGTATCAATTATTCCAAACTCCTCGCCGACTGTTCCCCGCCGCCTGAACCTCGGCTCTAAGCCTGTACAGAAATCACGGGAAAATTAGTCACTCGCAACGAGAATACCTGCGGTGCATGCTGACAGTTATTTGCGCAGGTGGAAGTCAACTGGCCTTTTAAACGGACGGATACTCACAGGTAGTGTTTCCCTCGGTGGTCGGTAGTAGCGGTGAATGCGATTCTTCGAATTTCCGGACATTCGAACCTGAAAACTAAAGAAAATTTGAACATTGATCCTGATCGACGCATCAAACGAATGCGAATCCACGCCGTATCGTGCGTTTTATACGCGTTAAGGTCTTTTTTCTCGATCCTCGATCTCCGAAATTTTCCCACTTGATTAACACGTAAACGTTACATTTTTTTATCTTCAATTATCTATAAATGCGCGGCAGCTCGCGCTACTCGATTGGTCGTGGGTGCAAATTGTAGAGGATTCTTTGCCCTTTAAAAGTGCTCACATCTGATTTACGTTCCGTGAACCGTGTCGGCATTAAAAAACCTTGAACTCGATTTTTTACCAAATTTCGTGGTTTTTTCGTTTTTTCTCGCGAACCATTTGCTTGACAGCAAAATTGTATCGATACTTTTTTACGGAAAATTTAATTTTCTACAAAAAAGATTCACGTAGCCCAAACCGTAGAGCTGATAGTTTCCGAGATAAATTCAATAAAACGTACGAATACTTAGAACATCTGTTTCATTGGGATTTTTTACGGAGACACGGTACACAGAACGTAAATCAGTTATAGACACTTTTAAAGAACAAGGATTCCTCTGCAATTTCCGCTTATGACCAATCGAATAACGTGAAATGCCGCTTAGTGATAGATAATTAAACGAAATCAAATGGGAAAATTTCGGGGATTAGAATTGGGAGCTCGTCTTTGCTGAGCATTGTTTGTCATATGTCTAGAGTGATGTTCCGTCAATGGAGCGAGAAAAAAATGGGTCGTCTAAAACAAAGCAAATGAAAATTTTCTGGACACCGATACATTTTTCTTCGTTTAATAAAAACACGTCGAAACGGAGGGAGGGATCACGTTATTATTTCCGGCGAACCGCGACGCGGTCCATCGGTTATTCCATTAAATTCTTGCTGAACGCGCAACTTCTCGTCCCCGTCCGGTAATATATGGATGATGGACGACGGGGCGCCGCCTGGGTGGGTGGCTGATGAAGTTACGCTATATATGCAGATGAAGGATTTGCCGGCTAAAACAAGTTGCAATCCTATGAATGATCATGAAACGTAATTTCGGCTCGTTCTTACTTCGCAATTTATCATTCATATCGGGTTGAATTAAACATAGGAGTATAAATAAAATGCGTGAATAGAAAAAGAAGTATGACGACGCGTTGACGATGACTCAGATCGACAAATATTAAGCCCGAGGGCGGGTCTAATCTGGGGCCGATATTTAGGTAAGACCGGGCTATTTTGCTCGAGGATTAGGATTTAATTTGAAAAGTTCGAAATTAAACCGAACGAGGTTTAGAATTTTCCAAGTATTTTGCAAGCCGATCAACGCGAATAGCCAATAATTTTAAATCGGAATAACAATTGACTCGCCGAGAGTTTACATTCCACCGCAATAACAATGCAACCACAGCCTTGTTACGTCACTCGAACAACGTGCATACAGATGTACACTTTACGTGATCGCATCATCGTATCATACATTTTTTTGAAACGTCGTTGCTTCAATTTATTCGACATCCTCAAATATTCGGGAGTTTGGTTCCGAGTTTCGCTCAGATTCCGCAAAAATTGTATGTCTGTCCGTATAGACAGTCTTTGAACTTAGTTTTAAAACGAGTAAAAAGATGTACGAAAACTAGCTGGTTTCATTCGTCGTTATACAATTTTAAAACCTTTTGCCCGCATGTTTCAGGGGACTCGAAACGCGTAAAGTGTTCTTTTCGCCTACGCAAACAGATTGATACCGATGGGCTCGCGCGCCCCACGCGACACGCACCCCCTACGTGGCGTAGGTCTGAATTTTCGTGGCGATGAATATTTACAGAAGGAAGTTAGCGAGCGGCAGACACCCGGGGTCCGTACGTCACATAAATACCGGCCATTTTGAATTTCGAATGGCAAATATCGGCGAAGTTTGCATTTAGAGAGCCGACGGCGGGGTCCTGAAGGGATGCGTCGTATACGACGGGACGCAGTACTCGCCCTACCGCAATATTCATCAAGCTTTTCCCTACTTGACTGTCGGCTCTCTGTAATTTCGCAATCAATTAGCACAAACAGGCATTAGCAAAACGCATTAGGGTGTGCGAGGGCCCTCAATTAACGCTCCCGCAGTCTCCGAAGTACCGAGCACGTAGCCGTTGAAAGGGTTTGCGTACGAGTCTCTCGCTCTCTCTTTCTAGTCTCGCGCGTTTGACCATACTCAACCATAGGATAGCAACGCGTAACGTCAGCCGAAGCTGCTGCTGCTGCTGCTCCTCTTCGCGTATACTAACTCTGGACCACGGAATGATTTTTACAAACGATCCAACCGGATTTACTAGGCTGATTTTTGTCACTTCTCAACTGCGCACGCGTCTAGAATACAACTCCGAGAAACCTACGACACTAATATAATAAGTATAGTTTAAACGAATTTCGCAACAGGCTCGGAAAGACATTTCGCAGATTGGGATCGTACATGTCCGCGGGCGAGAAAATTTACACGAGTCGAAAGTCATTCGTCAGCTTTCGATCCGAACACGCTTTAGAGCTTCTGTTTTGTACACGATGCTGCTACTATAAAAACAGAACGTAGCGACGCTCTTCGTATTCTTCTACACCCTCGTTATCTACTCTACGCAGTAAAAAAATGTCCGTCAAATTTGACACATTCATTCGCCTTAACGACTGTTTTTTACAATTTTCGTTCTACAAAACTAGACGTGAGAGAATCGGTAAAAAATCGGTGTACGATTTACGTAAAATTTGCTGGACGTAAGCAAATGTATAATAATTTACCTCGCCTCTTTTCTATCAAATCTCGTGATACAACCGAACAACGTCGAGTGGCTCGCGCAAGAATGCTCCTCGCTGAACGCGTAGCGCTTACAGAAAAATCGTAGTTTCTCAAAACTCGAATAACTTTTCATTTAAATGAAGATATCGCGACGATGTTTTTTTAGACAAGGACCGAGCGTCCAAGAAGTAAAGATAAAAAAATGTTGATCGAAATCTATCCAGTAGTTTTTGCGTGATGCGCTCGCAACGGTAGACCTCTATCGTTTTATTTGTACGCATAGATCAGCGTTACTATCTCAACACGCTGCGTGCGCGGTGACGAAGTAACGCAGTTCCGTGTTAAAAGTAAGACGAACAAATGTTAGACCAACGTTTAAAAAGCGCGAAATAACATTTCTGCGCGCTGAGAACAACGTCAACGTCGACGCACTAAAATGTTGAATATTCTACGCACAAATTTGTACACCCGACACAATGACGGACAAATTTTTACCACGTACAATTCGCCATGTTCCGGCGCGGTATCTGGTATTCGCAAAAGCGAGGAACATCCTACAAGTTCGACTAGCTATCGCGTAGTGTAATAAATCAAGTGCGACCAGATGGAGGAGCTGATCCAGAAAGGGGAGGCGGAGGGGGGACGAAGGGCGCTAGCGTAGATTACCGGAAAGAAAGCTCTTCGGGGTGGTATACAGGCATCGCGTCGCGTTCCCTTCCCGCGCCGCAATTACCGCGTTTACGGATCCCGTATGATTTGCGAGTCGCGAAGAGTCGTGCGACGGATAGGAGTTTGTGCAGAGTTGTGTAGTAATACACGCGTATGTAGTAATAATAATATACGGCAGCGGCGAAACTGCGCCGGCAGCGTGGGGGTCGGGGGTCGGCGAGAGCAAACCGCGGGGCAGGAGGGAAAACTGACGGGAACGGGTCCGTCGAGAGAGAGAGAGAGAGAGAGAGAGAGAGAGAGAGAGAGAGAGAGAGAGCGAGAGGGGGGGGGAGAGAGAGAGAGAGAGAGAGAGGGCGAGAGCAAGAGAGAGAGGGGTGGGGGGAGAAGAAGAAGGCGAGCGAACGCCCAGTGGAATCCCAGGACAAACGACACGACAGTCGCCACACGACGCCCGAATAGAGTGGAAAGGCGGTTTGCGCAGCCGCTGTACAAAGTTTGTTCAAACGTTTGAGAGAAACAATCTTCTTCGAGGCGAATCGTGCGTTGCTCTTTTGAGATTTCTCCGCGCGTACATACGACACTGCCGATGTCGTCTTCGGTCGTACCGGCAGTAGGTTTTCCGACAGACTCGTTGGCATCGGCGATGACCGTTCCTCGTTGAAATTGACCTAGGAATATAAAACGAGCCTCGGTTAATGGAATTGAAAACAAGGGAAACGCGGAGAGGGCCGGGTGCTTGTGAGCGTGCGTTTCGCGTCGCGTCTGACTGTTGTGTATTGTATAATAAATGAGTAATCGCTGATTAAGACAATAATAAAAATCGTAAACCTCGTGGATTTGTCATCGATCGTCGAACGATGTGAGCTCGAGGAAGGAGACCACCACCAACCAACCGACTAACTAACTAACTAACTAACCGTGTACTACGAAAGAGATGCGGTAGCGAGTGACTGGATGCAGTACGATTGGGAAAAGTGTTTCTTTCCACGGTGACAAATTCGGTCGAGTCCGTCGAATGATAATCATTGCGAAAGTCTCGGATCTACGAGGAGAGAAAAAGAAGAAGAAGAAGAAAACGTAATAATCGCATAATGGACTCCCATCGTCGTTGATCCTCGATAAAGCGAGGGGGTTCTCGAAACCGGGAATAATTAAATCGTTATCGGCGTTACAGGCAAGCCGAACGGAGCGTGACCGTTAAACGAGTTATGATTTATAAATCTATCAACGTGTCGCGGTGAAAGACGGTTTCTTCGGGTGAAACTTAATAATCGGTGACACGTAGCGAAGTTGCGAAACTTTTGTCCAACTCGGAAGTGAAGTGCTACCACCAAGCTCGACTGGGTTGAAAAAAGCAAAAGAAATCGGGGGACATCGAGAAGCGTGAATGAAACGCGCGCAGCGACGAGGTACGAAAGATTCGAAATTGCACGAGCGGGTGACGTATCGTGACGGACGACTCGAGGGAGACAGAGGTGCCGCGTGATTGTTTTCTTCGCAATATTTATCAAATCAAACGTGGCAGCCGGTCGAGCGGGGCGAGAGGAACGGTGCCGAAGAGAATCAAAGTTTCGCAAGAAAGAACAACAAAACAAAGTGTAACCAGTTCCGCTGTGATAAAACTTCCCTCGGGTTTCATACGTGTATGGATATCACATTCGACGCTTATTCGTCCTACAACCAGCCTCTGTAAGTACAGTGTGTCCGCAATGCACACATTTGTATACTATATATTACTTGCGTATATATCTCTCTCGAGCTTTCGTACACAGCTCACCGTCGTGTTATTTGTACACGCCATC